>CM020183.1:24941259-24967595 GCA_009805545.1 Oryza longistaminata
GAGATTTTGCTCGGCCATGGAAAAATAAATGCAAATACCACTCAAGCAACGAGATGTCCCTGGTCTAGAAAGAGGCAATACATATACATTTAGCTTATAGATCAAATGTGGATCCGTGTCAATCTTTTTGTAATCCATCCTATTCTGATACAAAATCTTTAAAAATTCTTTTCCGTGTACATGAATGGAAAAACAAACTCATAGGATTTGCAATGAAATAACCACAAGAATTTATGTGGCGTAATAAAAAAAAGAAAACTTGCATAGACGATATAAAGCCTAATGGATTTATAGTAAATGTGAGTATTAAATGGTTCGTGTTTGTTCTTGCGCTGTAAGATTAAAAAATATGTGATACAGCAGGCATCTGTAAAGAGACGAAACAGATGGATCATTAAAAACCAGGAAGCATTTAAGTAAGAACAGTGAAGAGAATTTGCAAACATCTCCCATGTAATTTTTATTACCACCATCAGGAACAAAATAGACTTAACTAGTAGAATTTTAAAGTTATCTATTCGAATTTCATGTAGCACATATGGTGTGTGGCAGTTACGATGTGGATTCAAAATAAAACTTACTCAGAATATTCTAAAAAAACTTATATACCATTTTGCGAGTTTTATCGTGGATAGAGGTTTTTTTAGTGGTTCGAGGGGAAGACAGGGAAGCTCCGCAAGATTTAGTCAAGTTGAATAGGGGAAAACAAAGTTTTAACCCAATACTGATATGTGACCAGGCGTTGAGGATCCCTGAGAGCTGTGGAGGGAAGGCGACGGAAGTTTAAGTAAATTGCAAAAGCGACTATGACAACAAGACGCATCAGAAAAAAACGATCTGAAGTTATTGGGCTTCATAAAACTGCTTCGCACATGTCTATGAGAGGAATCAATTACCGAGACACGAAATTGATATATCATTAAAGATTTCGTTCCATTCCTTTGTAACCAAAATGCCCCCCAAACCCATGGTAGAGTGAAAGGCCATCCGAAGTTGCCGCTTTGCCGTCCTTGACCATTGTCTTTCTTGCAAGCTTTCCCACAACCTAGATGTCTCTAGCGAAAGAGCGGATGTGAAGCATGGGAGCCCGATTTTCCTCATGGGAGCTCATAAGGCATGCGAACGGACAATCCATGAGGAGGTGTTGGGCAGTCTCTGGATCTACATCATATAGGGGGCAAGTCTCATCTATTATCCCATTTCGAATCTGGAGTTTAATCTGCGGTAAGGATTGTGTATGGATCATGAGCTTCCGAGAATTTGGCTACCTTGTGATAGCAAAATTCAAGCTTCCCAGCTAAGTGAAGTACATATTCGGTCGTCATGGCTCAGCTCCCCTAGCTACGCGTGTATGATCAGGAGACCATCACACTCCAAGAGTTGGTCCGTCCAATGAATGAAGGAAGGCAATCGTCCCATGAGAAGGGAAAATTTGTTATAACAAAGGTGGGTGTGGGTGAGCTCGTTGAAACTGGCACAGTACCAATGCATTCACTAATCAAGCGCATTAAGAAAAGATTAATGATGCTAGCCTAGCCCACAGTGCGATGTGGCGGGTAGAACCGACTGAAGCACACGGACAGGAGTAGAGAAGACGCACTGTAAGAACTAGAGTGAAGAAAGATAGTAAGAGCTAACCATAATTTGGCAGCGCACTCACCCTGAGGCTTGACGGAGGCAGAGGGGCAGAGCGTGGAAACCCGGCGGAAGGGTGTCCCAGCCCAGGAAGTCAACACTCCGGCGGCGTATAGATATCCTCCGCGTGCGGTGCGGTCTGATCGCCCCGACGACGGCGGTGGCGGCGGCGCGATGGCGGAGGGAGGGTTCCGGCGGCCGGCTCGCTGCTGTCGTGGTTGAGAGAGATGACAAAGGTTTCAAGGCTAACACGTTAGCCCGTTTGGGCCCTTTACCAGCGAAACCTAGTTAGGCCAGGGTTCACAATTCCGAAAACTCGAATTCCACGAATTTCGACGTTCAACACGGCTCGAAATTATAGGAATTTCGAAGGTTATAACAAAGATTTGATCAAAATTTATCGAAAACGTGATACTAATGGGGCTCGAAATTGAGTGTTAACACGTAATGTAAATCTGGTTGGGCCAAAATGGAATTTGCCTAGGCTGATATGGTGGGCCTAAACTGGGCTCTCGCTAACGCGCAGCCGAATTAGCCTGAGCACGAGATTCTTGCGAAATGCGTGGTGGGTTGGGCTGGAACTAGAACTAGACGCAAATGTGCACGGTGGCTTCCCTTGTCCTGGGCCTAATTATCTGGCCGTCTTTCTCATAAGCCCCACAGGGAATTTTTGTTTTCTCTTGTGGGAAATTTTTTTTGGAATAGCAGTGCAAGTTTGACTGTCAGAGCATGTAGGAGTCAGCAGTCAGCACCTGCTTTTCCGCATCATTCGAGTAAATTCAATTTAGAGCAGTTCAATAGATAAGCCAACTATACTAGCTCTAATTTATCTAATAGTCAATCTAATAGCTCATTCATACAATAGTTACATACTACACTATTAATACCTAGTCCCTGTCATAACACACTGCGTCTTGGAGTCCGTGTTACAGCTGGCTAAAATCAGTTAGCCCGCTGCTTTTCTCTCTCCTGATTTATCTCTTTAAAAATATGTTTTGCAGCTGCTTATAGCCTGCTATTGTAACTGCTCTTAATTAGCTTTTGTCGAGTGCAGGCTGCTTCTTTGCAATACTTATTTCTCGGTCATCAGCCTCTTGGTAATAATTAACCGCATAAACGTACGCACTCCGTAGCATAGTACAGGCCGTCGTACTAAATTAGTTTAGAGTAGCTTTGTAACGAGGAGCAAAGAGAAACCGGCAACGAAAGTAGCCGAGGGACAATTTGGATCAGTGATCAAGGACGGAATCCCAGCTCATAAAATCAGTTAATCTGTTGGTTGCCCTTGAATTTTACAAGACGACAGTCAGGCGTCAGTTTTAGATTCTACTCCCATCATTTAATATATATATATATTATATAGTAAATTTGTTTGTGCTCCATGGTGCCCCGGGCACACATTGTTGAATGACTTGAATATTTACCCAATTCAAATGGTATGAAATTTTTTCAATTACTTTACGTATTAACAATTACTTATTTTACTAACTAGTCAAGCAAGTTTGACTGAATATTGAACATTGTTTTGTTAATTTTTTGATTCTAGTTATATAGCATCCATAATTCTGAATTAGTTAGGTATGTAATCATGGTGATTATGAAATTATAGTTAAAGTTTTGAGTTGTTTTTGGTTGATAGGTATAGGTATGAATCGAATTATTAATCACTATAATAATCTACAATTTGGAAAATTTTGAAAAAATTTTGAGTGATTTTGTGCATTTGATACATGTCCCGGGCACCATGGTGCCCATGATGAGTGTCCCTAGTATATAGTATATAGTAATATATATATATATATATATATATTATATATAGTGAATCTGTGTAAGCTAGAAATCTTATGATATAAAACAAGAAAGTAGAACACATATCATTGTTTGTCAGGTTATCTTCTAAACGCTGTATATACGATGGTATTCCCACTACTAGATCACTACTTCCCTTCGTACAAAAAATTCCAACCTGAAGATAAGATATAATATTATCTAGCACAACGAGGATTAGACAAAGCAATGTTTAGATCATTGTACTTGTACTTAGATATATACATTCCATCCCGTGTTGTTTTGTTTGGGGAATGGAAGGAAATAGACACTGCAAATCCGTTTCCATTTGCGTTCGCGCAAAAAAAAATCCGTTTCGATTTCCCTCAAGAAAAGAATCCCGCGGGGACTGTCTCCCTACTGAAGAAAGATTGGCAAATGGGCAAGGCAATTGACTGGACCACAGTGCAAGTGGAGACACATGCTCGGAATTCGTGCTTTTCTGACCACCAGCATTACAAGTGAACAGCTGGCTTCCTTCTTAGTTCTTGTCGGAGCCGACGCAACAGTCCGGTTCGGAGGCGTGTCGAGTCGTCGACCGCCGAAGCGACCAACAACCAAGCTGTCAACGAGCATATGCAAGCGTCTTCCTACAAATTCTCCAACTAAATTAAAGAACGAAGTGCACAGTGCCATATAAACTCGTGTCATGTCAATACGATCTAGTATTTATGCATGTTGAAACCAGCGGCACAGTACAGAGAGCATAGATGAGGCTGGTACAATAGCATGCTATAAGCCAGCTATAACATATTTTAAAGAGATAAAGGAGAGAGAGAGAAGAGTAGCGGGGCTACGGATGCTGTAGCCAGCTGCAGCCACGGCTCTCACGAAGCTAATCATGTGTAGGACAGGTGGGACCAGTGATTAAATAGTATAGTAAGCAACTATTGTAATGATTAGCTTTTAGCATTGACTATAGATGATTTGGAGTAGAAGTGAGCTTATCTATTTAACTTGCCTCTAATAACGAGAAGCAAAGCAGAGTCAGAAATCGGGGGTTGTTGCCAGCGTTAGCCGTATGTTGCTGTCACGTGTTAGTCGTCGCCCTGGCGCCGGTGAGACCGCGTCGGTCAGCCATTGCCGGGCTGCCCCGACAGTGCGGGCACAGTCAGCGTGCCTCGCAATGAACCATTCGTGTGCGGACATGGACTCGCCCGCTGCGCCGCGACAATTCGGTGAGTCGTGCTCTTCTCGAACCGCACAAGCTACATATTAAATTCACATTGCCGTGATCCCAGCGTACATAAGCACCTTCGTTTACCCTCCGAATCCGCACACTCGTACATCGATCTTGAGGATGCCTGGTGCTTCGTCGCACGGAAATCTGTCACTCTGTCTAGGACCTGAGGCGAGTGTCCTAGCTCTACTTCACTGTCCAGTCAGCACACGAGAGCTTATGTCTGTCAAAATTCCGTAACACACGGTATATCGTGTCACACTTTGGCACAACAGCCAATACCTGCCGTATCGCGGAGCCGCTCGTCGGAGGGAAACTGAGCTGCGCAACGCTCGGCTCTCCATTGAGCTATGCATGCGACAGAGGCTACTATCATATTCCGGCTCGACACGTCCGTCTGCGATGAAACAGCACTAGTCGCAGGGAACTCCGGTGCTCGCGCGATGCACACGGCAGTGTGAGGAGCTGCTCAGAGGCCAGGATACCCCCATGTCTCTCTACACAGCTATATCAATATGCTGTCCGAAGGGGCACTTACGCAGTGAGGAATAGAGATTTCCAAAGGGCGTCCGCGAAACACGACGTCTTTGCCGGTCCGTTCGTCGTGTGGAGGACAGGTGGGTCGACACCACCTACGGCAACGCGACTTCAACCGGACCGACAGACTTCGCCGTCCCCGTCGTGCCTCCGACTGGGTCCATCGGAACGTCGTCCAACTCGAAATCGCCAAGCGCAAAAGGGACGGACTAAACGCTGCCGGAGCGCTCAACAGCGGCTGCGTCGATGCCACCACGGGTGTCGATACCGCTGGCATCTGCTCCACAGGGATCGAACGGCAAACCCCTACCTTGACGTGTGGATGCAACAGGTAAGATAATGAGGCCCTAACAACTACCTCCTACCCCTCCATTACATCAATATATAAGCTCAACCTATCTGGACATGGGGGGCTCCAGTTTAGGTAACTATAATCTGGGATGGATGGAGTACGAGAACACTACATTTTCCTATTAAAAAAGAATCACTACAATCTCCGATGAATTGTTCTTTGCGGCTCGCCCTTCTTAGAGCAAGTGTTTCATATAGTATATGCTACTACTAGCTCCATTCATCTGATAGTCCATCTAATAGCTCATTCATACACATAGTTACAATACTACCACTATTATACTAGCCCACCTGCCATATGACATGGCACTGCGTTTTGGAGTCCGTGCTTACGAGGCTAGCTACAAATCGTCAGCCCGCTGCTTTCTCTCTCGCTATGTTATCTCCTTAAAAATATGTTGCACAGCGCTTGAGCTGCTATTGTACCTGCTCTTAATATATATATTATGTGTCACTCAATAATAATCATTCTGACGCGTGATGAATTTGTTTCCACTCCAAGAACATTGACGAGTGCCGACACCCGACAAGTAGCACGTCTGGGAGGTCTGCACACATGGTTGCCGGGAAGCTATCATTGCAAATGCCACCCTGGATTCAGTGGGGATGCTACAGCGAAAAATGGCTGCCCATCCGATAACGACAAGTTCACGTTAGCCTGAAAGTAGTCACAGGTATTGAGATACTGATTGCCCTCATGGCAAACTCACTGCACTTTCTCTCTAATGATATCTCCGATTATGATAGTTGACACTGAATAACAGCTTCAGGGGTCAGCGTGGGTGTGTTCCTTGTTCGGTGTTCATGTCGCTTTTGGCTTACTGGGGCTCCAGAAGAGGAAGCTCATCAGAACAAAGCAAAAGTTCTTCGAGCAGAATGGCGGAGTGATCCTCCAGCAACAGATGCACTCAGGTGAGGCACTGGTGTTCAGATATTCTCCACGGAAGAACTCGAGAAGGCCCAACAACTTCGCGCTGACCTGTTTCCGGCGCGGCGGTCACGGTTCGTCTACAAGGGTGTCTAGAGGACAACATGGTGGTGGCCATCACGAAGTCAAGATGATGGAGGAGCTCAAACCAAGGAGTTTTGCTAGAGAGAATGTTTATCTCTCTCCCAGATCATTCCACAGGAATGTTGTCAGCTGCTCGGGTTGCTGCTTCGAGTAGAGTTTGAGGTAGAAGTGCCCATGTTGGTCTATGAATTTGTCTCAAACGGCACCCTCTACCACTACATCCATGGCAAGGAACCCACAACTGACATAGCACTTGACACCCGTCTTCGGATAGCCGCAGAGTCCGCCGAGGCGCTCGCCTACATGCATTCATCGGCTTCTCCACCAATCCTCCATGGAGATGTCAAGACAGCTAACATCCTGCTTGATGACAAGCTCAACGCCAAAGTTTCAGATTTTGGGGCATCCAAACTAGCACCAACTGATGAGGCTGCGATTGCAACGTTGGTGCAGGGAACTTGTGGGTACCTGGACCCTGAGTACTTAATGACATGCCAGTTAACCGATAAGAGCGATGTCTACAGTTTTGGTGTTGTCGTGCTGGAGCTTCTAACCAGGAAGAAGGCATTGTACCTGGACGGGCCAGAGGAAGACAGGAGCCTGGTGTCACGCTTCACCACAGCGATGAAGGCTGGTCGTTATCAAGAGCTTATGGACAACCAAGTGAGGAAAGAGATGAACGACGAAATGGCAACAGAGATTGCAGACCTCCTCATGCGATGCCTAAGCATGAACGGCGAAGAACGACCAACGATGAAAGAGGTAGCAGAGAGGTTGGAGATGCTGAGGAGATACCAGCAGCACCCTTGGGCTGAAGCTAAAGGTAATGCTGAGGAGAATCAGAGCTTGCTTGGCATTGAACATCAGAATCCAAATTACCAATTCAGGCAGCATGATGTTCTTGATCTGGAAGAAGGAAGTACGTATACATTTAGCTTGTAGATAATGTTGTTTGTGTTAATATTTTATAAATCAATGAATTCACATACAAATTCTTTTCTATTTAATATGAAAACACATCCATGGGGTGCAACCAAAGAACGACCAAGAAATTTATGTGTTCTGTGTAAAAGCAAGAAATTGCATAGACGATAGAGAAGAATGGTATGTCACTATGAGTATTGAAAGGTTCATGTCCGTTCTTCTCTTAAAAGAAAAGGTGAAAACAATATGATGTTTAGACAATTCATGATCATTAAATAGAAACATTTAAATAAGAAGATAAGGACTTTGCAAACCTTCCTATATAGTTTTATATTTACCAACCGTTTGAACAATCATCAAATAGACTTAACTAGAATTTGAAGATATCTAGGGGGACAAATGTTGTGCACTCATGGGCGAGCGCATTAAAAATATAACTTCTTGGAATATTCCAAAAATATTTCTTTATGTACCTTTTAGAGTTTTAGTTGGAGAAATTTGCCATGAACTTCGTTGACAGAGATTAATTCAAGCCTCTCACTGGGTTGGACATAGTGATAAACCAAGAAATTCTTTAATTTTTACCAGCTCCTTTTGTCAGCATCCTTCAGTGTATTGATCTTGGCCTGGATTACTTCTTAATTCTCATACCCATAGTTAAAAAATATTTCTCCCCCACTGGCAAGAGCTTCCACTTCTGCATGAAACCAAGAATATGCTAGTACATGCTGATAATATCACCAAGAAAAACTTTATTATTATTCCTACTGTATAATCATTAAGATATACTTAGCCGTTATGAGGCTGCATAATGAGAACAATTATTAGTGACAATGATCAGTAAAATCAACGAGCAACAAATATATGATCCATCCGGCAACAAGCTGAAGTAGATGCACATCAAATCCGCCAACCACAGGCCTTAAGTTGTGAAACTAGCAAATGCCTTGGATAGTTAGAAAAAAAAATCAAAAACTTTTTGTTATGCTCGCGGTGGTTGCGAGAGTCACCTTTACTTATAATATCACTGAACATAACAACATGCTAATAAGACAGACTATTAATTATTGGCAGGGGTGAGTTCACATCATATAACCAAATCATTCAAGCGTCATGAAAAAAAAATCAGCATCACCTCATAAGATCGAGTTCAAAACTTCAAACTAGTAATGGTAAACAAGATGGAATCACAAGGTAACGCCACAAAATCAAAGATATATATACTGTAAAGCGAGTTACATTGGATTGTCGTGGAGCAATTTCTCCCCAAATACCGCCGTGTATGGGTCAGGACCATCACACTCCTAGAGTTGGTCGTCCAATGAAGGGAGGCGATCGTCCCTGAGAGGATTTTTTTTTTCCTACAGGGAGTAGGTCATCTCTGCATGCCTGATTTGACTGGAACCATACCAAATTAGTAGAGTTATTCGTAATTATGCGACGCTCTCACCAGACCAGATGGAGTCGGCGGCGGAGTAGGAACAGCCGCGGATGGCGTAGCTCCCAGAGGATGGAAGGAATGGAGGACTTCTGGTAGACACCATGTATGGCGGCGGCGGCGGAGACAATGACAGTCTGTCCCTCCGACGACGCCGGCGGAGGCACGGGAGGAAGGGTTCCGGCCGCCGGCCGCTGACCTGCTTGAGACACAGAGAGAGAGGGGGTGGGGAGGAGGATGATACGTGAAGGCCCTTGAGACACATTGAACCTTGTTGTTGGAAGGCCATAGAGGAGAAGGCCCAGTATTGGGCCCTTTTGTTTAGGCTCTTTGCGACGAGCGAACTGGGCCGAAACTGTACGAGATGGAATAAGTCCACTGTCTGGTGGACTGGACAAGCTAGCTACTCCCTTTTTACTTGGTGTAACACACATCCCCGATCAACAAATATAAATATAGGAGTAGGGTCAATTTTCACATTGAATATCTAAATATGAATAGGGGATGCTATACAACGGAATCCCATTCAAGCGGGATGATACCAGTCCAGTATCAGGTGATACCTATTAGATATCAGATGATTTCTACCACGTATCAAATGATACCTGCGAGACATCAGACGATTCCTATCAGATATCATGTGATATTTATAGGTATTGTCTTATTCCCGTTGATACCAAAGCGATACCTACTAGATATCAGGTGATTCATACTGGGTATCAAGAGCCGGGCACTAAGGCATCATCGTCGGTTGGCGTGTCCTCTGCGTTTGAGCAAGTCCTTTACCGTCACTCCCCACGTTGGAGCTCAGCGGCGGCGGCCTCACGTCCCCCGCCGGAGATCGTCGCCGACGCGGCCACGACATCCTCTGCCATCCATGTTCCACGCCGGAGCTCGTCGCCGGCGGTAGCATCCTCCACCGCCACGCCTGCGCTGGGCTTGTCGCCGGCGGCCGCATCCTCCGCCGTCCATGCCCCACGTTAGAGCTCGTCGCCGGCGTGGCGACAACATCCTCTGCCATCCATGTTCCACGCCGGAGCTCGTCGCCGGCGGTAGCATCCTCCACCGCCACGCCTGCGCTGGGCTTGTCGCCGGCGGCCGCATCCTCCGCCGTCCATGCCCCACGTTAGAGCTCGTCGCCGGCGTGGCGACAACATCCTCTGCCATCCATGTTCCACGCCGGAGCTCGTCGCCGGCGGTAGCATCCTCCACCGCCACGCCTGCGCTGGGCTTGTCGCCGGCGGCCGCATCCTCCGCCGTCCATGCCCCACGTTAGAGCTCGTCGCCGGCGTGGCGACAACATCCTCTGCCATCCATGTTCCACGCCGGAGCTCGTCGCCGGCGGTAGCATCCTCCACCGCCACGCCTGCGCTGGGCTTGTCGCCGGCGGCCGCATCCTCCGCCGTCCATGCCCCACGTTAGAGCTCGTCGCCGGCGTGGCGACAACATCCTCTGCCATCCATGTTCTACGCCGGAGCTCATCGTCGGCGGCCGCATCCTCCGCCGCCACGCCCACGCTGGGCTTGTCGCCAGCGGCCACATCCTCCGCCGTCCATGCCCTACGTCGAGCTCGTCGCCGGGGCCGCGTCCTCCGCCGTCCACACCCCATATAATCGAGCGTTCGCGACGGTGCGGTCATAGGCGGTAGCGATGAGCAGGCGGCGACCGCGACCATGAAGCCATCATATATAAACTTTTGACTTATAAACTTTAGATCTATAAACTTTAGGTCTATAAATTTTAGGTGTATAAACTTTAGATGTATAGAAATACTATATATAAAAAAATATTTGAATTCAGATTCAAATTTGAATCGGATATATAAACTTTTGACTTATAAACTTTTGGTCTCTAAACTTTAGATGTGTAAACTTGAGGTGTATAAACTTTAAGTGTATAAATTTACTAAAATAGGAAAGTAATGCGATGGCAAAAAAAAAGGAAACCAGGTGGAGGGAGGGAAGGGGGAGGGGATCGATGGCTGATCCATCTCCCGGGCGATCGCCAAACAGGATTTCTGAAAGAAAGCGCGTGTACGATGTATTTATATTATTCCTCAAACTAACAAAGGAAGCGCGTACACGATGTATTTATATGGAAATCAGCCCGGCATACAAAGCAAGACACAAGAAGCAGAACAACGAGTCAAGAGTTACTAGCATATATCAGAAATGGCTAGACTGAGAATGCATCAGGCGGTTGCCTTAGCCGTCTTGATCATCTGCCTGCCGCCGGTGACACCAGCGTCAGCGGGCTGCCCCGATCATTGCGGAAACATCAGAAATATACCCTACCCCTTCGGCGTTGGCGTCAACTGCGCCCGCGACTCCAGCTTCCAACTCGAGTGCAACCACACCTACTCCACTCCGCGCCTCTACCTGGATACGCAAGAGGTGGATAGCCTTTCCCTCGCCGACGGCGAGCTCCGGGTCCGCGTCACTGCGAGAAGCAATTGCCACGACTACCGCTTCAAAACCATCAGTGGGGAGTACAGAACGCCGGGCAACCGCGGCAGCACCACCTACCGGTTCTCCGCAGAGAAGAACCGCCTTGTCGTCCTCGGCTGCCCCGTCCATGGCTACTTGGTTGACGACGAGGGAAAATACGTCACCGGCTGCACATCCATGTGCCGGCAGTCGCAGCGTGCTGGTGACTTGCCTGGCCGGTGCACCGATGAATCGTCGGGGTGCTGCCAGCACTCCATACCCCGCTCTCTCAACTTCTACAAGCCTTACATGCTCAAATTGGAGAAGTCAGTGAAAGATGACAATGTCCCCTACCAAATGAAGCCCCCGCCAAAGGAACCTGCCAAACCAATCTACAATGTTGATCTCGACTCGACTACTTGCCAGTATGTGTTCCTGGCGGAGGACAAGTGGATCAACACCACGAACAACTATCGCGACTACTTCAACCGCACCGACGACTTCGCCGTGCCCGTCGTGCTCGACTGGGCCATCCGGAACGTCGCCAACTGCGAAATCGCCAAGCGCAACAGGACGGACTACGCGTGCCGGAGCGCCAACAGCTACTGCGTCGACTCCACCGAGGGAGAAGGCTACCGCTGCAACTGCTCCAGGGGCTACGAGGGGAACCCCTACCTCGACGGTGGATGCCAAGGTAAAAAATTAAAAACGCCTCCCGTGAAATAAACTCCATTTTAACAGTGAGTTCAAAAGCTAATTCCCGTCGATTTGGGCGATTCGCGAAGACATCGACGAGTGCGAGCGAGATAAGGACGCATGCTTCGGCAACAAGTGCACCAACACGCTAGGAGGGTACTTGTGCATGTGCCCGCCAGGTGCTCGTGGTAACCCGTTCATTGACAAAGGCTGCGTCAAAACTGATCTAGGTAACTAAATTAATCTTCTTGTCATTTTGGAATTTATCCAGACATCTAAAATAATTGAAGATGCTAAACTAATCTACTTGAGACTTGAGAGTGTGCTAGCTATAATGTGCAACGGAATTTTCGCCCTCATCTTTTCACTTATGTTTATATTTATGAGTCAAAATTTAAAGTTGCAAAATTTGAATTTTCAACTTTTAATTTTGATTTGATTTTAGGAATTTTTTTTTCATTGTAGTTTATTTTTCAGTATTTGCTTTTAGATTGTTAAGAGTTAAGAATATGTATATAAAAGTTTTATTCACAAATTATTTTTCGTTTGTAAATAAGCCAAACGACGGGGTTGTTTTGTTGGAGAACAGTCGATTGTTCGGCCAAGTACCAGCACAAATTACTCTGTTCCATAAACAAACAAAAGCAGACTACAATGTTTTTACAGGCTAATATTTCCATAAGGTTGATTTCTTATTAACCAACTGTTCGGCAAGTACTGTGGCACTAACGGTTCTCAATTACAGACAAATTCAGTACGCCTCTCTAATGAAGAAAACTTTTTTTCCCCTTCTTTTGTGCACCAGGTTTAACTATTGGTATTGGAGTTGGCAGTGGTGCGGGGCTTTTGGCCATGGCATTCGGTGCAGTCTTTTTAACACGTAAGATCAAGAATCGTAGAGCAAACATGCTTAGACAGATGTTCTTTAAGCAGAACCGTGGGCATTTGTTGCAACAATTGGTATCTCAAAATACCGACATTGCTGAAAGGATGATCATCCCCTTAGCAGAACTGGAAAAGGCCACAAACAAATTTGATGAATCTCGTGAGATTGGAGGAGGAGGGCACGGCACCGTTTATAAAGGGATTCTATCGGATCTTCATGTTGTTGCGATCAAGAAATCAAAGGTAGCAATCCAAAGAGAGATCGATGAGTTCATAAACGAGGTAGCCATTCTCTCACAGATTAACCATCGCAATGTGGTGAAACTTTTTTGATGTTGCCTAGAGACAGAAGTGCCATTGTTGGTTTATGAATTCATATCGAATGGTACCCTTTACCACCATCTTCATGTTGAAGGGCCATTATCATTGTCATGGGAAGATAGACTCAGAATTGCAACTGAAACAGCTAGAGCCCTCGGCTACCTTCACTCGGCTGTATCATTCCCCATAATTCACAGGGACATCAAGTGCCATAACATCTTATTAGATGGCTCCCTAACAGCAAAAGTATCAGACTTTGGAGCTTCAAGGTGTATTCCTGCTGAACAGACGGGAGTCACAACTGTTATTCAAGGAACACTAGGATACTTAGACCCCATGTACTCTTACACGGGACGTCTCACCGAGAAGAGCGACGTTTTTAGCTTTGGTGTTGTTCTAATAGAGTTACTTACTAGGAAAAAACCATACTCATACAGATCACCTGAGGATGACGGTCTTGTTTCGCATTTCACTACGCTCCTCACACGTGACAACTTGGGTCACATACTTGATCCTCAAGTCGTGGAAGAGGGAGGAAAAGAAGTTAAAGAAGTAGCCGTGTTAGCTGTGGCATGTGTCAAGCTGAAAGCAGAGGAGCGGCCCACTATGAGACAGGTGGAAATGACACTTGAAAGCATAAGATCATTGTTTCTGCAGCAAGAAGCTATACATAGCATGGCCAATAAAAATTCTAAGGAGAATCATGTCTCAATGAGCTACCCCGCAAATGAAGGCACAAGTATAGAGTCGACAAGACAGTATAGCCTTGAAGAAGAGTACTTGCTCTCTTCAAGGTATCCCAGGTAGTGGAATTTTCTTTTTCAATATAAAGCGTTGTCACAATGTACAAGGTATGAAAGGCACGCGGTCCAAAGCTATATGCACAACCGTGTTTTGTTGATGTTCATCTGAATGTGTATTTTTGTCATCTTTCTTCCAGGCGCATGAAATTAACCTTTGTATTATGTTGATAATTTATGCAATCACATTACCTTCAGGAGGGTGGCTATGATTCTCATAAGTACTTTATTTTTTCCCTAATATATAGGTCACACATACAACTAGTCATATGCTGGATTGTTTTTTTCTCAGATAAGTAAAGATTAACCTACTTGTTTGAACTATTCAAGAGGACGAATTCTTTAAAATTCTTGTTCTTGTGACATGGAAACACATATATGGTGCTCACCCAAAGAACCAAGAAATGTATGTGGGCTGTAATAAAACAAAAGAAAAGCCTAAAGCTGCATAGACCATATAGACCAATGATATGTAACTGTGAGTAGAGGTGAAAACGGTACGGAAACGGACGGAAACCATCCTTATCGTTTTAGTTTTCATATTATTTTCAGAATTGAAATTAGAATTGGAAACCCTAGGTACGAAAACAGAATCGAATATTATCGAAACCGAAAACGGAGTGAAAACGAACAAAGAAATGTGGATCAGAAACATCGGCAGCTGCGACATCGCCGTGCGCAACAGGACGGACTACGCGTGCCGGAGCGGGCACAGCGAGTGCTTCAACACCGGCGACGGCCAGGGGTACCGGTGCAGGTGCTCCAAGGGCAACCCCTACCTCGACGGTGGATGCAAAGGTGGGTGCCTAAAACGCAACGCCCAAACACACATACCCTTGGCAAATGGAGTAATAATCTTTCTGACAAAAAAAAATTAAGTGATGAATACGTTTTGCTTTCCCAACGCTAGACATCGATGAATGTCAACGCCCAAAGGAATACCCATGCTTCGGAAAATGCACAAACACAAACGGAAGCTACACCTGCGAATGCCGACCGGGGACTAGTGGAAATGCAACCCAGGAGAATGGCTGCCGCCCAACGGACAAGTTCACGTTAGCTCTGAAAGTCGTTACAGGTATTCAATCGGCCGGTTATCAAGCAACTTTATTAATGCACTTATTTTCTTCTCGGGAACTAATGAATATCATTGGCATACCATGTTCAGGGGTCAGCGTCGGTGTGTTCCTATCACTGTTCATGTTGTTCTGGCTCTACCTCGGGCTCCAAAAGAGGAAGCTCATCAGAACGAAGCAAAGATTCTTTTAGCAGAACGGTGGCATGCTTCTCCAGCAGCAGATGCGTTCCTATGGTGGCACCAGCGGCGGAGCGGGTGGGTTCAAGATTTTCTCCAAGGAAGAGCTCGAGAAGGCCACCAACAGCTTTGCCGCCGACCGTGTTCTTGGTCGCGGTGGCTATGGCATCGTCTACAAAGGCATCCTGGAGGACATGGTGGTAGCCATCAAGAAGTCAAAGATGATAGAGGAGGCACAGACCAAGGAATTTGCAAAGGAGATGTCCATCCTCTCCCATATCAACCACAAGAACGTCGTCAAGTTGCTCGGTTGTTGTCTCGAGGTCGAAGTTCCCATGCTAGTGTATGAGTTTGTCTCAAACGGCACTCTCGACCACTACATCCATGGCGACGCCCTCAACACCGTTATATCCTTGGACTCTCGTCTTCGGATAGCAGCAGAGTCAGTAGAGGCACTCTCCTACATGCATTCTTCAGCCTTACCGCCCATCCTCCATGGAGGCGTCAAGACAGCAAATATCCTCCTTGATGACAAGCTCATCGCAAAAGTTTCAGATTTTGGGACATCAAAACTGGCGCCAAATAACGAGTTCGAGATTGCATCTAAGGTGCAGGGGACCTGTGGGTACCTAGACCCTGAGTACCTCATGGCATGTCAGCTGACCGATAAGAGCGATGTGTATAGCTTTGGTATTGTCCTCCTGGAGCTTCTGACCAGGAAGAAGGCACTCTACTTCGGCGGATCAGAGGAAGATAGGAACCTCGTGTCTTGCTTCAAGACGGCCGTGAGATATGGTCGCCATGAGGAACTTATTGACAGCCAGGTGAGGAATGAGATGACAGAGGAGGTGCTCCAAGAGATTACACACCTCGTGATGCGATGTGTGAGCATGAGTAGTGAGGAACGGCCGATGATGAAGGAGGTCGCTGAGAAGCTGGAGATGCTGAGGAGATACCAGCTACACCCCTGGGATAAAGGTGCTGCCAATCCGGAGGAGAAGCAGATCTTGCTTGACATGGAACAGAGAAATATGGATCAGAAGTTCAGACACCACCATGAATATGATCCTGAAAATCCAGCTTGCAGATCCTAGTATTTGTGCCATTCGGGTATGACCTGTGTTTTGGGTGTAGAAATAAAATAGACAGATTGTTACCTTGAATGTGCGTTGGTACTAATCATTACTATGCTTTCTCCAAAACACACTCAGGAAATATTGCTGTCCCTCCGTTGTCCGTTCAGTTGCAAGAAATCAACCTATCAGAATAGAACTTTCAGTCACAATAACGTTGTGAAATAACCCCAATAAACTGGTGGATCGCACAATCGCACCAGCGAGTGCTTCGACTCCACCGAGGGAGAAGGCTACCGCTGCAACTGCTCCAAGGGCTATGAGGGCAACCCCTACCTCGGTGATGGTAATGTTGGATCATGCAAAGGTGGGTGCCTAAAACACCTATATCCTCGGTAAATAATAATCTTTCTGACAAAAAAAAAGGTGATGAATATGTTTGCTTTCCCAACGCTAGACTTCGATGAATGCCAACGCCAAAATGAATACCCATGCTTCGGAAAATGCACAAACACAGTAGGAAGCTACACCTGCGAATGCCCACCGGGGACTAGTGGAAATGCAAACCAGCAGAATGGCTGCCATCCAACTGACAAGTTCACGTTAGCTCTGAAAGTCGTTACAGGTATTCAATCGGTTAAGCAGCATTGTTAATGCACTAATTTACTTCTCGGAAAATAATGGTTTTCATTCAAATACCATGTTCAGGGGTTAGCGTCGGTGTGTTCCTGTCAGTGTTCATGTCGTTCTGGCTCTACCTGGGGCTCCAGAAGAGGAAGCTCATCAGAACGAAGCAAAGATTCTTCGAGCAGAACGGTGGCGTGCTTCTCCAGCAGCAGATGCGTTCCTACGGTGGTGCCAGCGGTGGAGCGGGTGGATTCAATATTTTCTCCAAGGAAGAGCTCGAGAAGGCCACCAACAGCTTTGCCGCCGACCGTGTCCTTGGCCGCGGTGGCTACGGCATCGTCTACAAAGGCGTTCTGGAGGACAACACGGTGGTGGCCATCAAGAAGTCAAAGATGATGGAAGATGCCCAGGCCAAGGAATTCGCAAGAGAGATGTTCATCCTCTCCCAGATCAACCACAAGAACGTCGTCAAGTTGCTCGGTTGTTGCCTCGAGGTCGAAGTACCCATGCTGGTCTATGAGTTTGTCTCAAATGGCACACTCTACCACTACATCCATGGCAGTGCTCTCAATACTGTCATATCCTTGGATTCTCGTCTTCGGATAGCGGCAGAGTCAGCAGAGGCACTCTCCTACATGCATTCTTCAGCCTCACCACCCATCCTCCACGGAGACGTCAAGACGGCAAATATCCTCCTTGATGACAAGCTCACCGCAAAAGTTTCAGATTTTGGGACATCAAAACTGGCGCCTAATGATGAGTTCGAGATTGCAACTCTGGTGCAAGGGACATGTGGGTACCTAGACCCTGAGTACCTCATGACATGTCAGCTGACTGACAAGAGTGATGTGTACAGCTTTGGTGTTGTCCTCCTGGAGCTTCTAACCAGGAAGAAGGCACTCTACTTCGGCGGATCAGAGGAAGACAGGAGCCTCGTGTCTTGCTTCATGACGGCTGTGAGAGATGGTCGCCATGAGGAACTTATTGACAGCCAGGTGAGGAATGAGATGACGGAGGAGGTGCTCCAAGAGATTACACATCTCGTGATGCGATGTGTGAGCATGAGTGGTGAGGAACGACCGATGATGAAGGAGGTCGCTGAGAAGCTGGAGATGCTGAGGAGATACCAGCTACACCCCTGGGATAAATGTGATGTCAATCCGGAGGAGAAGCAGAGCTTGCTTGACATGGAACAGAGAAATGTGGATCAGAAGTTCAGACACCACCATGACTATGATCCTGAAAATCCAGCTTGCAGATCCTAGTATTTGTGCCATTCGGGTATGACCTGTGTTTTGGGGTAGAAATAAAATAGACATATTGTTACCTTGAATGTGCGTTGGTACTAATCATCACTATGCTTTCTCCAAAACACACTCAGGGAATATTGCTGTCTCTCCGTTGTCCATTCAGTTGCAAGAAATCAACCTATCAGAATAGAACTTTCAGTCACAATAACGTTGTGAAATAACCCCAATAAACTGGTGGATCGCACAATCGCACTGGTTTTATTTTTGTCATAATTCTTCTTGTGGTGTTGTCATAATTGTCTCTATAGCAAAAATAACATTCGATTAAGGTCTTTATAGCAAGCGACAAAATCAAAATTTAATATTAAAATGTACTTTACATACTACGAGAATGGAATGTTTACTTAGCTAGATTACATGTCGCTATGGACTTACAGGATTGTTTATGGGCGGCAAAAACTGTGCCTTGTATTTAGATAGCTGATGATGTACCATGCAGTCCCCAGAGAAATGCATCATTCACAGCTTCCTAATAACGGAATAAGCCTCCCAATGTAGATCGTAGCACTCAGCATCCCATGATAAAACTTTTGACATCGCATCCTTAATACGCCAATCCCACTGGGAAGGGTTGTTCTTCTGCACATTCAAGAAGCAAAGAATTTGATATAGCTTATTCGGGGAGGCTGTTTTAGCTTCCTATAAGCCTTCTTTCTTGCAGATTTGGCATGTCGTAATGATTCAACAGCTTCCAAAGGATAAGTGTTAAGTAACTAAGTAAGTAGTGTCCTAGAGATTGTGAACTTACAATGCCATCGAGAGCTTGAGAAAGGGACATGTCCCCATATGTTGAGATGATGTACTGAGAGAGGGCTGTGCTGGGGTAGTCATGCCACTCAGTTTGCCTGGTTACAAGTAAATTTAAACACAGAGCCATAAGTACACATAAACACATATTTGCCACTTCTTAGAAAACTTGACAACACATAATTGCCAATTGGCACATCAAACATCTATAAAATATTTTGCAGTTTTCACCTGGATCCATTACTGGGAAAGTTTATCTGTACTGGTGCAGATCCATATTTTATTGCCCTCATCTGCCCACAAAGATAAGAGTCAACTTAGTACGAGACAAAGTAGTGAGCTTGTAACTCGTAAGCTAACTTTCATTGCACAGTTAATTTCATTTTCATGTGTCAAAAATCAAAATATAATTCCGGTAACTTACGATGTTGCTAAGATCAACAATGCATACACAAGTACGCAGCTAAAGTGGACATGCAAAATAAAAATGCCACCAAAGAACAAAATTATATCTGAACTGCAAGGAGTTTTGGTCAAAGAGCTTGTCAATTGCTTCATTTCACAGTCTGTGGAAATGAAGTTGCGCCGGTTATGTGTCAAGGAGCTGATTTCACTCTTGACTCAGTGAGTATCTACCAAAAAATCATACTCCGAAAACTGGAGAATACCTCCTTCCATTAAATCATGTGATACTGACTTTTTCTAAGTTTTTGGACACCATTGCAAAGTGAACATTAGCTAACTAAGCAGAAGCAGAAAATAGAAAAAGTTTTTACGTACCGCTATTTGTAGCAATGGGTCGTAAAAGGAAGAGCACAGAAATATATCAGAACCTGCAAATATCAAATGTTCCAGGGCCTCATCGTATATCTCAACAAACATTACACTGTCTCCCTGTTTGATAAATTGAAACAAGTGAACCGAGATGTAATGTTACTCTACATTCTACAGTCTCCGTGAACACAGAAGGCTTTACACAGGTTACTGATGATAGACATGGAACAGTAATACTGATACCTTCAGTTCTTCCTTTAATGCCTGCACAGTTGAGTTCATCACAGGCCCTTTGTTTTCCATGAAGATGACCTACACAGTATAAACTCTAAAAACTGCGCTAGTAGAGAGCCTGAGTCCAAAGTGAAGGTCCTCAATTAATAATTAGTAATACAAACCTGAGCACCTCCATGCAGAGCAACACGAACAGCTTCCCTAAGACCATCAGTATTCGAATCACCGTTGCAGATACACCCAACCTGACAAACGATATAAACTTCATGAAACACTGTAATGACTAAACAAAAATATGTTTTTTGTGCAAGACAATGAGAAGTACATACAACAATGGAAGAACCACTGTGGAGTCCAACGCGTCGCTTAAGTGTCTTTCTGCAAAATGATTTTCCTTCAATGTCATTTGGAGAATACCTCTGAGGAAGATAAATGTCTTTGGATGGATCCCAAAGTTCACCATCCAATCCATGAGAAGCAACCAACACCTTCTCCCTGGAGAGAAAACAAAATTTGTGTGTGAAACAAGAAACTGCAGTCATGGACATTCATTAGCCCTACAGGCTACAGGGAGGAAAATATAAAAAGCAAAACAAGATGATAATTACTTGTGTGTAGTTAATGTTGCTTCCAACCCATGTCCTAAGCCTTGGATAGCCATATCTCTTGGGAGGGTTGAGGACATTAACAAAACTTTATTTGAGTATACAATACCTCCCTGAAAACAAAATGGCCTGAAGCTCATACAAGGTTTTCTCGGGGATATCAAGGAGTCAAAGACTTTCATATCTATTTGAATAAACAATACATCCCTGAAAACAAGATGACCTGAAGCTCATACAAAGTTTTCTTGGGGATATCAAGAGTCGAGGACTTAAAACACATGTCAATTGAGATTAATAGTACTGATATTGTTCACAGTTCTGATAATGCCAAACAAAGTCGTTCATGTCAGCCAAGCAAAGTTCTCCTCATGATAATTCCACACAACACACGAACCACTGTCTGAATATGTGGTTGCATGAAATAAAGCTTGCAAATATGCAAGTGCCAAGTGATTGCAGTTGTCATGGTGCTTGCCTTATTCAAAATTAAGCTTCACATATTTATCATTCAAAGGATTATGTGTGAAACAATTTACTTCTGTCTAGCATTTTGATATCTTCTTCAAGCACATCTTTGGACTAGTTTCTTATAGAAAGATGGAAGTGTCATGAACGAAGGATTAAATATAAAGATGAAAGAAATTTAGAAAAAACAATAGCATAGTCTTCAACTGTCATATGTCACAGTACTCAACCCATGGCATCAACTCCTAAAATTTTAAGAAGGCTGACCTTTAGAACATTAACAAGATTTGTTTCGCTATTATCCTGCAGACGATCAGGTCGATGAAGTTTATGAGGATCAAGTCCGCACAATTCCAGCATATTTGGAACCTCTAGGCACTGCATATAGGATTATTTTTGTTAATATGTCCATTAAAGTTTAAAGATATTTGAAAGACGAAAATCTCTAGTCAATCCAAATTTCGCTGTGTTGTTGGTAAAAATTTGAGCAACACGATGCCTGAAAGAGTGAATGAATTTATGATGGTAATGGTGCATACATATTCCAATAGGGTACTCACTGAAAATATGAATTAGCTAATACTGCTAATAATAACAGATAGGTCCCTAATAGATATTGCCAGAAAAGGAAAGGAAATAGCAGAGAAGGCATAGGTTCCTTCCCCATATGGTAACTGGTAACCAACAGTGAACATTTGATGTGTACTTCTATTTCTCAATTTCAAGGTCTAATGAAACAATTTCACCAACAAAAAAGATCGACAGATAATTTGAAGATATGATTTACTGCATCAGAAGGATTCATTTTTTTGTTCTTCAGATATTTGATATTAGAACAGATTATGTTTAGCAACTGTGATCAGCCTGTTTAATTAAGAACATCAAATACGGTTAACCAGTAGCAACTCAAATAATGCATATATGATATTTACTTGCGAAGTCAAGTCTTGACATGTCAGTAATATCCGAGTGTTCCCAAGTCCCTGAAAATTGAATACAACTTATAAGGAAAAACTTCACATGAGGAATAACAAAATGCTCAGATGATTTTCTGCAGCATATAAAAAATTCAACTGCATTTCTAATACTTTATAGTCGTTCTAAAGACTGGGAAGAATCTTTTGTGCAACAATGTTCAATATAAACAGGGGGAATGAAGGTGTATTTTTCTGTATGCAGAAAACAATAATGTTCACATCGATTTCCTGTCTGTAGAACAGTGTGCATATGTTCCCTGTTTTGCTTTGAGATGTACTAATCAACCCTTGGCAATACTAGGAGACCAGTGAAAAATATATTATAAGAAACATGAGATCTGACAGAAGAAATAATTTGTGAGGTATGAAGTATAAACATTTACACTGAAACAACAATGTCTTTGGGAGATAGCATGACTGACCTGGTGAGCAAATATATCCCAGAATAGAGGCCCCACTATAGCAGTTTCCCAGTTATGTACATGCAAAACATCTGGCTGCTTTCCGGATTTTACAATATAATCCAATGATGCACGTGAAAAATAGGAAAATCTGTAACAATGTATTCATATATGTTAAATGTAGTCAAATATGCTAGTTATGGTCTATATAACCGATCAGTTTGTTTCAGGCCTATATAACCCTTTTGTCGATTACATACAGTTGTTTCTAGCTCAATACAGCACATGAATTGTTATGTACCAAACAAGGTATCAAAGCAAGGGTCTAATAGATACAATCAACTGAAAGGAGGAATGGAGGATCATGTGTTAAAACATGCAGTAAGTACATATCATTTGTGTCGCATACAACTAGGGCTGTAAGTGGGTCAGCCGCGAACCCACTTATAGGCCAAAATAAGCGGGTTCACGGCTTATTTTAGCCTATAAGTGGGTTTCGCGGGTTAGCCACTTACACCCCCACATACAACAGATAAACAGCATGGCACAAATATATCAGAAGATGAGCTTCTGAAAAAGCTAGAGCTAATGATCAACGGGATTCAAAATAGAATCAAAACAAAAGCAGATACCATATAGCATACAGCATACCGCTCAAAGTCATCAGGGTAGCCACGTAACATATCGCGATCAAAATATGATAGCTGCACCGGTTCTATGAGTGTAAGACTAACACCACTTGATATACTGCACTAAAGAAGGTAAATTAGGAGGAGAAACCAGCAAACATGACTAAAGCTCTAAAGAATGCAAAAGCACGCACAGCAAGAAATTCTCTATAAAATTACTTTTAAAAATTAAGGTCTTGATATAATCAACAGAGTAAGAAATTTCTGTTATACTGAGTATATATTTACCCTGTCCATATTCTGTTTTTATGCCAACAACCACCATAATAAGATTCATAGTCTGCTTCAGCTTTCCTCAGGAAATGAATTACATCTTCATTTATGCCAGCATACCTGTTTTTGGGTTATACCAGTGCAATTAACACAATAGCTTTGCTTGCAATACTTGAGGCATAAATATGACACAACCAAAATCAGACTACATACAAAGCTCAATCCCAAATCCAACAAATTTATCAAAAACAAAATAGCTCTCTTTTTAGAATAATGATCACTGTAATATGTATTATAGCTAAACATTGCTGAAAACCCACAAGAAACTGTTCACATTTTTATGCCTAGTCCATTTATAAATATAATTGGAATTATTGTAAACATTTGAAAATGGACAAATTTATTAGTTCACTGGTGATCACTTGCTTGTCACAAGGAAATTGCATACTTGGGCAGTATGACCTCCACCAAGTTACCCTTTCTTTGAAGTGCGGAAGATAATCCAGTAACATAGGTTGCTAATGATCCACGTGATGTTATTGGATCCATTTCACTGCAGATGTGCACAACGTGTAGAGGTTTCCTGCAAAACAGTAATTTAAATTAACGTAGCTATGCAAAATTTGTAAGTAGCAGTTATGATGGCAGAAACTCAGATTAAACAGGTAGTTTGTGCATCATATAGAAAACATGCAGTTTTAGAATTATACAGCACAAAATATAAGCAGAAGGCATATATACGAAAAAATTGTAGTGCATTTTCAATTTTTCATGCTTATTCAGATTGAAAGATGTATGTATAATGCAGTAGGATCTTTGAATATAATATGGCAATAGTAAAGCTGGAACCTGGAGGAGAGATGTAATGAGGTAGTGGTACATACTCTGCTGGTTTACGCAGAAAGAGTCTCAATTCTGACAGTAGTTCAGTATCTTGCTTATGATGAATATCAGAAAAGACGCTATGTATCATGTATCGGTTGTCAATAACTTTCTTTCTTAAATCAGATGCTTCTGTCATGCCAACCATACCAGAAATGGTCATTGTATCTATACGCAGAAGCAACTCAGAGAACCTTGATGATTCTGCTATTTCTATGGAAAAACCTGAAATATGTAAAAGGAGAATGCAGCGTCAAATTTTAGGTCTGTCGTTTACCTCTTATTCTCTTAAGCTAACAATGATAAAGAGAAAATAAAAGTATCACATCAAACACAGGATTGAATTGCTCGATGTTATGCATCTCGCATTCTGTCTTCACAGTTAATTCACAAAAGTATCTTGGCATTAGGATGGTATCACCGCCACACCTTGCCTTTCTGTTTCCAGTACTTCTATGTCCTGCAGAAGCGATTTATTTTCATCCTGCAGTTTCTTGAGCTCTTCCATGGCCACAAGCCGCTGCTTGTTAAGGTGTAGGATATCTGTGAAATTGAAGCCATCAGAACAGATAACGCTTTTCTTTTAGCAAACAACAAAGTGATGCAAATGGTTCACTCTAATTGAAAAGTGCCATAAGCATGCCACGCCAAATATCAAATGATACTGCTCTGGTGTGGTTCAATGGTAAGCTCAGATTTTTTTTAAAAAAAAGTAGTTATTACTTCTCTGAGCCTCGCTGAATAGCTCCCAGATGTCAACCCCTTCGTGTCGTTCATCAGCCAAATATGTTTCCTGCGACATCAGCTCTAAATTCATGATCCTCTTAAACCATAAGAGAATGCAGGTACATGAGGTAAAATATGTGGGGAAACGTGTTACAGATTCGAAGTTTTAATGCATACCTGGTCATTGTTTGCTTTCACGTTCAGCCTAGACAAACTCACAAAAATTAACCACTCGCTGCGTCAAATAGTGAAAATAAAACTGAAAAAAATATCTAGAGATAATACGAGCGGCGGAGCACACACCGAACGGAATTGGAGCCCTCGCGATGGGGTTTGCTGCGAGCATTGCCCTTCCCCTCCCTGGAATACACGCCGATTTGAGGATCAAACGCCCAAACAAAGCCACGGTGACGAATACCCACATCCACATGTTACGAGTGCGCGCGGGTGTGTGAGCGCCAGCGCAGTGGAATCGCAACTTCGCAAGCAAGCAAGTACCTGGAACAGTAGCACCGGGTGAGAGGGGCGAGTCGAGGTCGAGGCCCCCGCGAGAAGACGAGGAGGCGATCCGCAGCGCCACGCGTGGAGCGCCGGAGAGGAGGTGGCGGTGGCGGTGCTCGCAGCGCCGCTCCGACGACGAGGCCCGGCGCCTCCATCTCCGATCCCTCCGCCGGTGCTTATCCCCGATTCGCCGTGCGACTGCGAGGCAGCAGCAGCATTGGGGTTTGGGGATTTCTGAATTCTGAGGCGGAGGCGGAGCTGATCAGACGAGAGAGAGAGAAGAAGAAGAGTGCGGAGAAAGGGAGAGGCGTGTGCGCGTCGCGTGATGAGCTAGCGGTGGTGTGGTGCGTGCCGCGCCAGGTTTATCAGGAGGGTTTTGGAATTAAGCGGCGCGGGCGCCGGGTGGTTAACAAGGTTATCAGTATCCTGATTCTGATTCGTATCCTAGTATCTTACGATACTACGATCCTACTAAAGCGAAACGATACCGATCCCATCTAGTATCCTAATTTTCGTAGTATCTCGATCCTACTATTCATTACTACACGATCCTACGAAATCTTAGGTGGTATCCCGATTCTACGATCCCTACGATACTACCAAATATTATTTAAAATAACATGGTTTGAAAAAAATGTAACTAAATATGCTCAAATTTATATAAAAATCAGTTAAATATATCAAAACCAACGTGGTTTCTCTTGATAAATGTCTCTATTTGCATGATATATATCATTACTATATTTTTTTATATAGAATGGCTATATATAATTAATATAAATATTAATTAAACTTAAAAAAAGAAAATCTCATAGTATCCCGATA
>CM020183.1:24967710-25010970 GCA_009805545.1 Oryza longistaminata
AAGAGAAACCACGTTGGTTTTGATATATTTAATTGATTTTTATAAAAAAATGAGCATATTTATTTATATTATTTTCAAACCATGTTATTTTAAATAATATTTTGTAGTATCGTAGGGATCGTAGAATCGGGATACCACCTAAGATTTCGTAGGATCGTGTAGTAATGAATAGTAGGATCGAGATACTATGAAAATTAGGATACTATGTGAGATCGGTATCGTTTCGGCTTGGTAGAATCGTAGTATCGTAAGATACTAGGGTACGTATCGGGATACTGACAACCTTGGTAATAACCGGTTAATTGTTGATGTAGTAGAAATATATCATTATTAGGCGTGGTACGATTCAAGAAAAAGGAATGACTGCGATGATTAACCACGAGTAGCACGACCAGCACTGATTGGTGTTTAATAGCCGGTTATGATGTACAACTACATGCATGAAATACTCACTCGTTGTTTACGTGTCATTTAAATGGTTATAATTTTTTTAAAAAAATCAACACGATAAATTAATATGTGATAAATTATTTCACAAACATGCAAGTTATTTATTTTTTACAGATGGGATAATGTACTTGTCGAAATATGGATGACAACTTGGGTGTGAACTGCTTGTGATCGATATTACGTGTATTTTTGTTTATCTTTCCACGTACACGTATTGTATTATGTATGCTCCAAGATTATTATACACATCAGTACGTGTCAGCCGGCGTCGATTCTAGACTTCCAAAATATGTGGCTTACCTCTTCAGAATAGATGACAGTGATATATGTTTTTATCGTATATGTATGGAGGTATGGAGCACTTGTATATGTGCACAAAGTAGTGTAGTAATTAACAAGAGGTAGAATGCGTACAGTAGTTGGCAACTTGTACAGAAACAAACATATATATTTGATCCTAGCCTGCTAGCTTCGGCAACATGCACAGAAACAAACATTTCATCGGAGTCAGCTTGCATCATGCGCAAACACTGAACACGACCATTTGTTTTTGTCAGAATCATTCATTCATTCATATAAACTAAAGCCAAATGAATTTAGATTAGATATGGCGCTAGCTAACCTATATGGCCAGTATAAAATAAACGTTGAGAGATGAGATATATATATATAACCTCTCTTAGTTAGTGGTGTAAAAACAAGTCCAATTAGGTGCGAGGTGTCTATCACCCAGATAAAAAAACAACACAAATGATATTATCAAGCCAGCTAATTAAGACTGCGGTCATTGGATCTAAGCTAAAGCCAGTGACCTGCACCTGCAGGCTTCAGTGACCAACCAACCACAAGCATTTGTATTTGGTCCTTTAATCGAGAGGAGGATAGTCGAGATGGAGATGCAACTACAGCAATAATATTTTCAATGAATCAACTTGCCTGGTCAGCCCCCACAGCCAGGTTTGCAGAGCAATTCTAAAATGCAGAGTCCAACCCATATTCCATTTCTTTTCTTCCTGGCCTCAACAGCTGATGAAAAAGCTGGTCCATTTCCGTTGCCTGCCTTTTCGTTGTTAACATGATAAATCTGAAAATAATCGTTTGTTATCAAGTTGGTGATCATGATTCGTTTGATTCATCATGCATGTACATCTATATATACACACTTTCCGCTTTTGTTATCATATACTCCCTCCGTTTCGAAATGTTTGACACCGTTGACTTTTTAGCACATGTTTGACTGTTCGTCTTATTCAAAAACTTAGTTTTTGTGAAATATATAAAATTATATGCCTACATAAAAATATATTTAACAATGAATTAAATGATAGGAAAAGAATCAATAATTACTTAAATTTTTTGAATAAAATGAACGGTCAAACATGTGCTAAAAAGTCAACAGCGTCAAACATTTTGAAACGGAGGGAGTAGTAGTAGCCTTATGTCACTAACTCACTATCGTTCAAGCGCAGCCGGTCGATCGAGCGATGAGATTCCTGAACTGTGTGTTCGTTGACGTCCGAATTGAAGCAGAATATACGGTTTAGGTTGGTAGCAAGGCTGCGAATGCGAGAAAAGTAAGCGCGATATATACGATCGAGTTGCCGGTTGCGAAGCCGGCGCGTCCAGTTTGGAAAACGTGGAGGTAGCTAGCTTCGTCGTCGTCGCCGTCCGTTCGAAACGCGCGGTTTGCCGGCTTGGGAGTTGGGAATTGGGAAGAAGTCGCAGCCGGATTCACCGCGTCCAAGTGGGCGCGCGGCTGCAGTGCAGCACGCGCGCGGATTCTTGTCAAGCGGCGGCAGCGGCGGCAGCGCCCGTGCGCGCGGTCAATTCAACGGCGGAAACGCAACGAACGAACGAACGATGGAACGATCGATCGGTGGTGGGACTTGCTCGCGGCTTTCACTGTCGGGGCTGTTCGCTAGCAGCAGCGTTCGCGATCCACTTGTCGTTGGTTTAAGCCACTGTACACATTGCGTCGTGAACGATCAACGATGAAACGTCGCATGCGCAGTTGATACTGACAGTAGATCGAGCGCGTCCGTAGGTGGAATTCTACGGCGATTCCGAAGCAGCGACGTAAGTTCTCGATCGAGTTTCTGCAGCTGGTATCTGCGTACTCCCTCCGTTCCAAAAAAAAAAAAAAAGACGAACCCTGTGTTTTCGTATCCAACGTTTGACTGTCCGTTTTATATGAATTTTTTTATAATTAGTATTTTCATTGTTGTTAAATGATAAAACATGATTAATACTTTATGCGTGACTTGTCTTTTTAATTCTTTTCATAATTTTTTTTAAATAAGACACACGGTCAAACGTTGGACACGGAAACCTATAGTTTGTTTTTTTTTTTACGGAGAGAGTACGCTACAGTTCAGGACTTCAGGCGATCGATCGACCGTATATTAATTTCTCCCTCGTGCCAAAAGAAAAAAAAATACCAATGGCCCATTTCACCACTGAACACATTTCGATGCCTTTTTTTTTCCGCGTAAATCTAGACCAGGTAATTAATCGAGACAATCTCTCTACGGTAAAAAGATTTATACAACATGCCTGCATGCATGCGTAAATCCTGCTTAGGCACGCATGCATTCGTCGTGGGCCTTGTTGGCTAGTCCAGTTGATAAGAACGAACGAGACGGGTACCAATCGTGGCAGGTTTTCTTTACGCATGCAGATCAGGTGTCGATCGCACAAGGAATGCATGAAGATGCAGATATATAATCCCTACATATCCTCTCCTCGTTCGTCATAAAAACCAAATATGGATAAGCTGTTTAATCGTAATCACGACAACACCGCACCACAAAACAACAAAATGGCGGCATTAATTCCATATATATTCGTCGACGAGGCCATCGGATCGCTCGAGCTCGATGCGATCAAAACGATCCTATCTGAAAATTAAACGAGCCAACAACGAGACAGTGCTACCATTTGTTCACTGTTTCGCAAAAAATAAAAATAAAAAATAGTGAACTTTGTTTTGATCACAGTTTGTAAAACCAAGGGGGGTCAAGCTTAAACAAAGAAGAGACGGTAGTCCATTTCCTCTCCTCTTTACCTTTTTCCCTTGCAAAAAGCAATATAATCATGGGCAGAATGGAAAGATGGCCATGTCCAACGCTGCAGCTGTGTATAACATGCGGACACTGTAGCGGCACAGTATCCTCGTCATCACGCTCCAAGGAGGCCACGTTTCATGGGCCCCAATAATTCGCTGTTTTTTGGGCCCCACCGACCATACAGACACTTGTCCCGTGCTTACATCGGTTTCTGCACTAGTTTATCCCAAAAAAAATAAGAAAAAAAAACATCCATTGGCCCAAAGAACCAAACCAAACCCGTCCACTGCTCCCGTTTTATAATCCCCTCAACAAATAAATACAAATCTGGTGGCGTACGTCACCCATGACATGGCGACCGCGCCGTTCATCCAATCGACTTGGCACAGGTGCATGCATGCGTGCGATTGCACCTGGCCGCCCGGTACAATTCCTCTCACGTCCACATCTCATCTCGCGTGATGACCTCGTCGACTCGTCGTCCGTAAGAGGTAGCGTAAAAAAAAAAATTAATGTTTCACCACATTTCCATACCTCCAAAATGTCGTACTCAACCCATTAACCACGAGTACGTACGCCAAGAACTGATTGGTAATAACCGGTTAATTGTTGATGTAGTAGAAAGATATCATTATTATGAGCGGTACGATTCAAGAAAAAGGAATGACTGATTAACCACGAGCAGCACGACCAGAACTGATTGGTGTTTAATAGCCGGTTACGATGTACGGCTATATGGAATATTCACTCGCTCCTTGTTTACATGTTATTTAAATTGTTATAAAATTAACAAGATAGATTAATATATAATAAATCATTTCATAAATATACAAGTTATTGGTGGGACGATCATGTACTTGTCGAAATATGGATAACAACTTGGTTGTGAACTTGTGATCGATATTTACGTGTAATTTATTTTTATCTTTCCATGTACACGTATTGCATTATGTATGCTCCAAGAATATTATACACAGCATGCAGTGTCAGCCGGCGTCGATTCTAGACTTCCAAAATATGTGGCTTACCTCTTCAGAATAGATGACAGTGATATATGTTTTTATCGTATATGTATGGAGGTATGGAGCACTTGTATATGTGCACAAAGTAGTGTAGTAATTAACAAGAGGTAGAATGCGTACAGTAGTTGGCAACTTGTACAGAAACAAACATATAGATTTGATCCTAGCCTGCTAGCTTCGGCAACATGCACAGAAACAAACATTTCATCGGAGTCAGCTTGCATCATGCGCAAACACTGAACACGACCATTTGTTTTTGTCAGAATCATTCATTCATTCATATAAACTAAAGCCAAATGAATTTAGATTAGATATGGCGCTAGCTAACCTATATGGCCAGTATAAAATAAACGTTGAGAGATGAGATATATATATATAACCTCTCTTAGTTAGTGGTGTAAAAACAAGTCCAATTAGGTGCGAGGTGTCTATCACCCAGATAAAAAAACAACACAAATGATATTATCAAGCCAGCTAATTAAGACTGCGGTCATTGGATCTAAGCTAAAGCCAGTGACCTGCACCTGCAGGCTTCAGTGACCAACCAACCACAAGCATTTGTATTTGGTCCTTTAATCGAGAGGAGGATAGTCGAGATGGAGATGCAACTACAGCAATAATATTTTCAATGAATCAACTTGCCTGGTCAGCCCCCACAGCCAGGTTTGCAGAGCAATTCTAAAATGCAGAGTCCAACCCATATTCCATTTCTTTTCTTCCTGGCCTCAACTGCTGATGAAAAAGCTGGTCCATTTCCGTTGCCTGCCTTTTCGTTGTTAACATGATAAATTTGATAATAATCGTTTGTTATCAAGTTGGTGATCATGATTCGTTTGATTCATCATGCATGTACATCTATATATACACACTTTCCGCTTTTGTTATCATATACTCCCTCCGTTTCGAAATGTTTGACACCGTTGACTTTTTAGCACATGTTTGACTGTTCGTCTTATTCAAAAACTTAGTTTTTGTGAAATATATAAAATTATATGCCTACATAAAAATATATTTAACAATGAATTAAATGATAGGAAAAGAATCAATAATTACTTAAATTTTTTGAATAAAATGAACGGTCAAACATGTGCTAAAAAGTCAACAGCGTCAAACATTTTGAAACGGAGGGAGTAGTAGTAGCCTTATGTCACTAACTCACTATCGTTCAAGCGCAGCCGGTCGATCGAGCGATGAGATTCCTGAACTGTGTGTTCGTTGACGTCCGAATTGAAGCAGAATATACGGTTTAGGTTGGTAGCAAGGCTGCGAATGCGAGAAAAGTAAGCGCGATATATACGATCGAGTTGCCGGTTGCGAAGCCGGCGCGTCCAGTTTGGAAAACGTGGAGGTAGCTAGCTTCGTCGTCGTCGCCGTCCGTTCGAAACGCGCGGTTTGCCGGCTTGGGAGTTGGGAATTGGGAAGAAGTCGCAGCCGGATTCACCGCGTCCAAGTGGGCGCGCGGCTGCAGTGCAGCACGCGCGCGGATTCTTGTCAAGCGGCGGCAGCGGCGGCAGCGCCCGTGCGCGCGGTCAATTCAACGGCGGAAACGCAACGAACGAACGAACGATGGAACGATCGATCGGTGGTGGGACTTGCTCGCGGCTTTCACTGTCGGGGCTGTTCGCTAGCAGCAGCGTTCGCGATCCACTTGTCGTTGGTTTAAGCCACTGTACACATTGCGTCGTGAACGATCAACGATGAAACGTCGCATGCGCAGTTGATACTGACAGTAGATCGAGCGCGTCCGTAGGTGGAATTCTACGGCGAGTCGGCGATTCCGAAGCAGCGACGTAAGTTCTCGATCGAGTTTCTGCAGCTGGTATCTGCGTACTCCCTCCGTTCCAAAAAAAAAAAAAAAGACGAACCCTGTGTTTTCGTATCCAACGTTTGACTGTACGTTTTATATGAATTTTTTTTATAATTAGAATTTCATTGTTGTTAGATGATAAAACATGATTAATACTTTATGCGTGACTTGTCTTTTTAATTCTTTTCATAATTTTTTTTAAATAAGACACACGGTCAAACGTTGGACACGGAAACCGTCTGTCGTTTACCTCTTATTCTCTTAAGCTAACAATGATAAAGAGAAAATAGAAGTATCACATCAAACACAGGATTGAATTGCTCGATGTTACACATCTCACATTCTATCTTCACAGTTAATTCACAAAAGTATCTTGGCATTAGGATGGTATCACCGCCACACCTTGCCTTTCTGTTTCCAGTACTTCTATGTCCTGCAGAAGCGATTTATTTTCATCCTGCAGTTTCTTGAGCTCTTCCATGGCCACAAGCCGCTGCTTGTTAAGGTGTAGGATATCTGTGAAATTGAAGCCATCAGAACAGATAACGCTTTTCTTTTAGCAAACAACAAAGTGATGCAAATGGTTCACTCTAATTGAAAAGTGCCATAAGCATGCCACGCCAAATATCAAATGATACTGCTCTGGTGTGGTTCAATGGTAAGCTCAGATTTTTTTTAAAAAAAAGTAGTTATTACTTCTCTGAGCCTCGCTGAATAGCTCCCAGATGTCAACCCCTTCGTGTCGTTCATCAGCCAAATATGTTTCCTGCGACATCAGCTCTAAATTCATGATCCTCTTAAACCATAAGAGAATGCAGGTACATGAGGTAAAATATGTGGGGAAACGTGTTACAGATTCGAAGTTTTAATGCATACCTGGTCATTGTTTGCTTTCACGTTCAGCCTAGACAAACTCACAAAAATTAACCACTCGCTGCGTCAAATAGTGAAAATAAAACTGAAAAAAATATCTAGAGATAATACGAGCGGCGGAGCACACACCGAACGGAATTGGAGCCCTCGCGATGGGGTTTGCTGCGAGCATTGCCCTTCCCCTCCCTGGAATACACGCCGATTTGAGGATCAAACGCCCAAACAAAGCCACGGTGACGAATACCCACATCCACATGTTACGAGTGCGCGCGGGTGTGTGAGCGCCAGCGCAGTGGAATCGCAACTTCGCAAGCAAGCAAGTACCTGGAACAGTAGCACCGGGTGAGAGGGGCGAGTCGAGGTCGAGGCTCCCGCGAGAAGACGAGGAGGCGATCCGCAGCGCCACGCGTGGAGCGCCGGAGAGGAGGTGGCGGTGGCGGTGCTCGCAGCGCCGCTCCGACGACGAGGCCCGGCGCCTCCATCTCCGATCCCTCCGCCGGTGCTTATCCCCGATTCGCCGTGCGACTGCGAGGCAGCAGCAGCAGCATTGGGGTTTGGGGATTTCTGAATTCTGAGGCGGAGGCGGAGCTGATCAGACGAGAGAGAGAGAAGAAGAAGAGTGCGGAGAAAGGGAGAGGCGTGTGCGCGTCGCGTGATGAGCTAGCGGTGGTGTGGTGCGTGCCGCGCCAGGTTTATCAGGAGGGTTTTGGAATTAAGCGGCGCGGGCGCCGGGTGGTTAATGGCGTATTAGCCTTTTTCTTTTTTTTTTCTTTTGGCGTTTTACTGGTTCGGTGGGAGCGAGCGAGCCGAGGAGCCAGCACATCACGTGCATCTCCCCCAGCCCACCAGTGAGCTTGAAGCCCAGCCCATTTTGGACGATTATCTGTGTTGGCCCATTTTGGACGATTATCTGTGCTGGCCCATATTGGACGAATCGATGAGGCCCAACAAACGGCCTTTGCCGCCTCTGTATTGCAGTTCTTGCTCCGATCTTGCCGTCCGCGCGTCTTTGCATGCAGCCGCCGCTCTGTCAAGAACGGAAAATAATCATACGAGACCAGACCAGTAGATGATAGTCTTAGGTCTTAGGATAACTAACATACTTATAAAATTACAGACAGATTGACAAATTTATGGAAACAGAACACACATCAATATATATCCACTATTAGCCTCATAGGATTAATTTCTCCCAAGGACCTGCACGACTATTTCACCAGGCAATATATGTCGCTGACCCTGACCGGTCTTAACAATATAGGAGTAGCTGATTGCAAGAAGATCGAGAAGGAGCACAGGAACACGTACTAGCTAGTACTGCTTTTTTAGAGAGAGAGAGAGAGAGAGAGCTGATCTTTTAGGACAGTCCCAACTCTCCACCTAGGATAGTGTCTATGGCATTAATTATATTGCCATGTAGAACTTTTAACTTATGTGGTACTATATTAACTATTAAGAGAGAGAGTGGAGAGAGGAAGAAACTGGGTCTCATGCAAGACTCAGCTTCAACACGAGAACCTATGCACTAGACACTATCAAGTTTTGCATTGGGAGGAAATAATATTTCATAATAGATGAAGAATAAATATGATTGGTAGAGAAGAGATGATGTATTTATTAATGGTCCACTTTAAGAAATTATGGGTTATAGAGTGTAGTTTCTATTGTGATGTCTTATTGATATGGCACCATAGACACTGCTTATGGACACTATGGGTTGGGACTACCCTTATATGGTACACATAGCAGAAAATATATATCGCTAGATAGATAGCTGCAGGAATTAATAACCAAAGATCCAGATAGAGTATGTGGTATGTCGATGACATAATCAATCAATAAGCATGCACGCGCGCGTGCATTCTTGGTTCATTCCATTCATGCCGTAAATTTCTTGCATTCGAAGTCGATCGAAGGTGGCGTACGTCACCCATGACATGGCGACCGCGCCGTTCATCCAATCGACTTGGCACAGGTGCATGCATGCGTGCGATTGCACCTGGCCGCCCGGTACAATTCCTCTCACGTCCACATCTCATCTCGCGTGATGACCTCGTCGACTCGTCGTCCGTAAGAGGTAGCGTAAAAAAAAAAATTAATGTTTCACCACATTTCCATACCTCCAAAATGTCGTACTCAACCCATTAACCACGAGTACGTACGCCAAGAACTGATTGGTAATAACCGGTTAATTGTTGATGTAGTAGAAAGATATCATTATTATGAGCGGTACGATTCAAGAAAAAGGAATGACTGATTAACCACGAGCAGCACGACCAGAACTGATTGGTGTTTAATAGCCGGTTACGATGTACGGCTATATGGAATATTCACTCGCTCCTTGTTTACATGTTATTTAAATTGTTATAAAATTAACAAGATAGATTAATATATAATAAATCATTTCATAAATATACAAGTTATTGGTGGGACGATCATGTACTTGTCGAAATATGGATAACAACTTGGTTGTGAACTTGTGATCGATATTTACGTGTAATTTATTTTTATCTTTCCATGTACACGTATTGCATTATGTATGCTCCAAGAATATTATACACAGCATGCAGTGTCAGCCGGCGTCGATTCTAGACTTCCAAAATATGTGGCTTACCTCTTCAGAATAGATGACAGTGATATATGTTTTTATCGTATATGTATGGAGGTATGGAGCACTTGTATATGTGCACAAAGTAGTGTAGTAATTAACAAGAGGTAGAATGCGTACAGTAGTTGGCAACTTGTACAGAAACAAACATATATATTTGATCCTAGCCTGCTAGCTTCGGCAACATGCACAGAAACAAACATTTCATCGGAGTCAGCTTGCATCATGCGCAAGCACTGAACACAACCATTTGTTTTTGTCAGAATCATTCATTCATTCATATAAACTAAAGCCAAATGAATTTAGATTAGATATGGCGCTAGCTAACCATGGCCAGTATAAAATAAACGTTGAGATGAGATATATATAACCTCTCTTAGTTAGTGGTGTAAAAACAAGTCCAATTAGGTGCGAGGTGTCTATCACCCAGATAAAAAAACAACACAAATGATATTATCAAGCCACCTAATTAAGACTGCGGTCATTGGATCTAAGCTAAAGCCAGTGACCTGCACCTGCAGGCTTCAGTGACCAACCAACCACAAGCATTTGTATTTGGTCCTTTAATCGAGAGGAGGAGAGTCGAGATGGAGATGCAACTACAGCAATAATATTTTCAATGAATCAACTTGCCTGGTCAGCCCCCACAGCCAGGTTTGCAGAGCAATTCTAAATGCAGAGTCCAACCCATATTCCATTTCTTTTCTTCCTGGCCTCAACAGCTGATGAAAAAGCTGGTCCATTTCCGTTGCCTGCCTTTTCGTTGTTAACATGATAAATCTGAAAATAATCGTTTGTTATCAAGTTGGTGATCATGATTCGTTTGATTCATCATGCATGTACATATATACACACTTTCCGCTTTTGTTATCATATACTCCCTCCGTTTCGAAATGTTTGACACCGTTGACTTTTTAGCACATGTTTGACTGTTCGTCTTATTCAAAAACTTAGTTTTTGTGAAATATATAAAATTATATGCCTACATAAAAATATATTTAACAATGAATTAAATGATAGGAAAAGAATCAATAATTACTTAAATTTTTTGAATAAAATGAACGGTCAAACATGTGCTAAAAAGTCAACAGCGTCAAACATTTTGAAACGGAGGGAGTAGTAGTAGCCTTATGTCACTAACTCACTATCGTTCAAGCGCAGCCGGTCGATCGAGCGATGAGATTCCTGAACTGTGTGTTCGTTGACGTCCGAATTGAAGCAGAATATACGGTTTAGGTTGGTAGCAAGGCTGCGAATGCGAGAAAAGTAAGCGCGATATATACGATCGAGTTGCCGGTTGCGAAGCCGGCGCGTCCAGTTTGGAAAACGTGGAGGTAGCTAGCTTCGTCGTCGTCGCCGTCCGTTCGAAACGCGCGGTTTGCCGGCTTGGGAGTTGGGAATTGGGAAGAAGTCGCAGCCGGATTCACCGCGTCCAAGTGGGCGCGCGGCTGCAGTGCAGCACGCGCGCGGATTCTTGTCAAGCGGCGGCAGCGGCGGCAGCGCCCGTGCGCGCGGTCAATTCAACGGCGGAAACGCAACGAACGAACGAACGATGGAACGATCGATCGGTGGTGGGACTTGCTCGCGGCTTTCACTGTCGGGGCTGTTCGCTAGCAGCAGCGTTCGCGATCCACTTGTCGTTGGTTTAAGCCACTGTACACATTGCGTCGTGAACGATCAACGATGAAACGTCGCATGCGCAGTTGATACTGACAGTAGATCGAGCGCGTCCGTAGGTGGAATTCTACGGCGAGTCGGCGATTCCGAAGCAGCGACGTAAGTTCTCGATCGAGTTTCTGCAGCTGGTATCTGCGTACTCCCTCCGTTCCAAAAAAAAAAAAAAAGACGAACCCTGTGTTTTCGTATCCAACGTTTGACTGTACGTTTTATATGAATTTTTTTTATAATTAGAATTTCATTGTTGTTAGATGATAAAACATGATTAATACTTTATGCGTGACTTGTCTTTTTAATTCTTTTCATAATTTTTTTTAAATAAGACACACGGTCAAACGTTGGACACGGACAACCCATAGTTGTTTTTTTTTTTTTACGGAGAGAGTAGCTACAGTTCAGGACTTCAGGCGATCGATCGACCGTATATTAATTTCTCCCTCGTGCCAAAGAAAAAAAAATACCAATGGCCATTTCACCACTGAACACATTTCGATGCCTTTTTTTCCGCGTAAATCTAGACCAGGTAATTAATCGAGACAATCTCTCTACGGTAAAAAGATTTTATACAACATGCCTGCATGCATGCGTAAATCCTGCTTAGGCACGCATGCATTCGTCGTGGGCCTTGTTGGCTAGTCCAGTTGATAAGAACGAACGAGACGGTACCAATCGTGGCAGGTTTTCTTACGCATGCAGATCAGGTGTCGATCGCACAAGGAATGCATGAGATGCAGATATATAATCCCTACATATCCTCTCCTCGTTCGTCATAAAACCAAATATGGATAAGCTGTTTAATCGTAATCACGACAACACCGCACACAAACAACAAAAATGGCGGCATTAATTCCATATATATTCGTCGACGAGGCCATCGGATCGCTCGAGCTCGATGCGATCAAAACGATCCTATCTGAAAATTAAACGAGCCAACAACGAGACATTATGTTCACTGTTTCCCAAAAAAGAAAAAAAAAATAGTGAACTTTGTTTTGATCACAGTTTGTAAAACAAGGGGGTCAAGCTTAAACAAGAAAGAGACGGTAGTCCATTTCCTCTCCTCTTTACCTTTTTCCCTTGCAAAAAGCAATATAATCATGGGCAGAATGGAAAGATGGCATGTCCAATGCTGCAGCTGTGTATAACATGCGGACACTGTAGCGGCACAGTATCCTCGTCATCACGCTCCAAGGAGGCCACGTTTCATGGGCCCCAATAATTGCTGTTTTTTGGGCCCACCGACCATACAGACACTTGTCCGTGCTTACATCGGTTTCTGCACTAGTTTATCCCAAAAAAATAAGAAAAAAAACATCCATTGGCCCAAAGAACCAAACCAAACCCGTCCACTCTCCCGTTTTATAATCCCTCAACAAATAAATACAAATCTCCAGACTTTAAAAGAAATACATTATTAGAGTAAGACAAATAATACACTTCATCCATCTGGAGAGATTTTTTTAGTAGATAATATCCATCTGGGGAGATGCGTATCTCATTTCTATTTTGCTCAAATTTATTTCCTGTTAAATCATGAGTCGGGTAACTAAGAGCAAGTTTAATAGTATAGCTAACTACTAGTTCAATTCAACTATAGCCAATCCAATAGCTCATGCATACATAGTTACATACTAAACTATTAATACCTGGTCATTGTCATACCCACTGTGTCTTGAACGTGCTACAGTGCTATCAAATCTGTAGCCCGCTGCTCCTCTCTCTCCTTATTTATCTTCTTAAATATGTTTACAGCTGGCTATAGCTCCTATTGTACCTGCTCTAATACAGCTTATTAATAACTTACGCTAATGAGTAATTAAATGGAGAAGGAGAGGAAAAAAACGAGACGATACGCATCACCAGGTAAGTTCGCTAGATGTGAAAGAGCATGTAGCCTAGCGATTACAGTGACCTAAGTAACCCTCTAAAATCCCGAGTTTAAATCTTCATAAGAGCTAATTTCATATTAAATTGTTAAGTGCTAAGTTCTTAATTTAAAATGATTACTTATATCCCGGTTAAGTTTAGAGATCGGTTTAAAAATACCATTCTCTAAGAAAAGAAAAGGGTTCGCTAGGAGCCAAAGAAAAAAAAGGCGAGGCGGATATTCCATTTCGTCTCCTTGGCCGCTGCGTTTCTTGGGTGCATTTATAGGCGAGGCGGCCGCGGCGTTGGAGACCAGCGGAGACAGAAGAAGGGGGAGAAGAGAATCGCGGAGATAGCATGAGCAGCGGCGGCGAGCTCGCGCTGAGGCAGGAGTACGTCATCGGCGACGAGATCGGGCGCGGCCGCTTCGGCACCGTCCGCCGCTGCTACGCCGTCGCCACGGGGGAGGCGTTCGCGGTCAAGTCCACGCCCAAGGCGCCGCTGCGGGAGGCGGAGGCGGCGGACGCGCTCGACCTCGCGCTCGCGGAGCAGGAGCCCAAGGTGCACCTCGTCGCGTCGGCGCCGGGGCCCGGGGCCAGCCCGCACGTCGTCGCGCTCCACGCCGCCTTCGAGGACGACGCCGCGGTGCACCTCGTGGTCGACCTCTGCGCGGGCGGGACCTCCCTCCCTCGTCTCCTCCCGCGGCCGCTCCCGGAGCACGAGGCCGCGGACCTCGTGGCGCAGCTGGCCTCCGCGCTCGCGTCCTGCCACCGCCGCGGGGTGGCGCACCGCGACGTGAAGCCCGACAACCTCCTGTTCGACGGCGGCGGCGTGCTCAAGCTCGGCGACTTCGGGTCGGCGGGGTGGTTCGGGGACGGGAGGCCGATGACGGGGCTGGTCGGGACGCCCTACTACGTGGCGCCGGAGGTGGTGGCCGGGAGGGAGTACGGCGAGAAGGTGGACGTATGGAGCGCCGGGGTGGTGCTCTACATGATGCTCTCCGGGACCCTGCCCTTCTACGGCGCCACCGCCGCGGAGGTCTTCCAGTGCGTGCTCCGCGGCAACCTCCGCTTCCCGCCGCGCGCCTTCGCCTCCGTCTCGCCGGAGGCCAAGGACCTGATGCGCCGCATGCTCTGCAAGGACGTCTCCAGGAGGTTCTCCGCCGACCAAGTCCTAAGTACGCACTAACCCTCTTCCTCCGTTCTGCTCCACTTTATAATTTCAGTACATGATTCCCAGAAATTGTGAGGTGTTTTTGCTAACGATTGGATCGTTCGGTGTTCGTGTTGCAGGGCATCCTTGGATCGTGAGCCGTGGGGGAGCCGCGGTGATGGGCTAGTTCGTTCGATCGAGGATGATGATGAACTCCATCCATGTGTAGATAGCTTTTCTTCAGGCGAAGGACTCGTCTGCTAGCTGTGAATTTTGGCTTGGATTAGTGGCAGGGTTCAGTGGTAGTAGCGTATTATTAGTGTTTGTGTCCAGTAGGAGTTAGGACCATGACGAGCTCTGGTGAATTGGCTGGAATTTGGGAGCTAGCTATGTCTTTCTACCCGAGTTTGTCCGATGTACATACAGTGATCAGTTGATCACCTTTTGGCTGAACTGAAGAAGAGGGTAGTCTCTCTTAGTGCGTAGCAGGCTTGTTCAGATGAAAATTGAATCCAAAAACATGAGAAAATTTCTGTGAATTGCTGCAGTTCACCTATGCATATTTCCATCTGGAGTGTGATTCACTTGTCATTTTTTTCGATGCTTCCCATGATCCAATGTATGTGCTGTGATGGTCAGTGGTGACTGGCGCAGTGGTGCTCATGGATTTGGAAAAATTGAGGCGGCTGTTCTGTTGGTAGTGGTAGTGGTTAGATTCAGATACTACTAGTATCATAATCTTGGGCGTTGAATTAAAACTGAAGAACAGAAGCAGCCTGAGTGCCTGACCGGCTGGCAGATCCGTGAGTGGTGGCGTGGTGGGGATTCTGGGCCGTCTGTTGGCGCAAGTAGCCGCACCCGGTGTCCTACCGGTGATCGATGCCCATTTCTGCCGGTAAAACCGGGTGAAAGCAAAGCGAAGCCCAACCGCAGCCTCTGGCTCCAATCACGTTCTGCACCCTGCTCGCAAAGCAACCGCTCTCCCCCCCTCCTCCGTCTGCACGACTGGCGGCACAGTGCAGCAGCAGAGCAGCAAGCAGAAAAAGCAGCGGAAGATTTGCTTCCCCGTGACGCCTTTGGAAAAAACTGCTTTTGTTTCATGATCACCTACACTTGCAAAGTTGCAACTGCTCCTGCAACTAACTAAAGAAAGTATTTGGGATTGATTGCTGCTGAAAGGGAGCATAACTAGGAGTATTAATTAGGGATTCTGCTAAATTTGTTAAAGGATGAAAATCCGGACTAATGTAGTACTCTCTCTCACCCAAAAGAAATCAATTTATATGTGGATGACGATAGAATCCACGTAGATAATTTCATACCATCTCATATTTAAATTCGTTGTCTTAGAAGATATCATATCTCTATTTAGATTGTTTTTTTTCTTGTTTACGAAGGAGTACTCCTAGAAAGGAGGAAGGAGAGTAAGAGCAGGTACAATAGCAGGCTATAAGCCAGCTGCAAACATATTTTAAGGAGATAAATCAGGAGAGAGAAGAGCAGCGGGCTATAGATTTGTAGCCAGCTGTAGCACAGACTCTAAGACGCAGAATAGTGTAGTATATAACTATTGTATGAATGAGCTATTATATTGACTATAAATGAATTGGAGCTAATAGTTGGCTATACTATTGAACTTGCTCTAAAGCAGCGATCCTCAACGTTGGGGCCGGCGCGGCGCCCAGGCCCATGCAACTGCTGCCCTTGGATGGCGACTTGGATGGAGGAATGCTTTGTCACAATCGTCATTTCGTGCACCACATTATTGTCGAAATGTCAACTTTAACATCTGCTAACCACACACGACGGACAACCTGACTACCTGCCCCACTTGCTCAGCGTCATGGTGTCCAGGTACAGTCCCCCCACTCCCCCCTGCCTTGCCCTTGTTGGCTTGAACAGTTCAACTTTGATTTATTTATTATTTTTTTCTCAAAATATTCTTTTTCCCTCGGTTTCTGCAAAATTGAGAAGGAAAAAAAAAGAATATTTCAAAAAAAAAAGTCGCCTAACTTCATTCTTACTACTAATATGTGGGCTCTGGCTTTTTAAAGCTGCTTGGTTCTTGAATTTGATCATTGTTTTCCGCTTGATAGATAGGAGTAAGTTATGTTCAGTGCAAATAGCCATGACTAAAAAGACAAATCTGAGTCTCCGTTTGAACTTCGAAATGGAGGAAGCTCCGTGTGAAAATCCCATACACGCATCGGCCCAAACCCGCACGGCCCGCTCCAGTGAGATTTCACGGGCTTTATGGCACGGGAATTACTGGGCTGAACTTTTTTTTTTCCTTTTTTCTATTAATTAATGAATTGCATGTGTTGAGTTGTTGACCAATGTGCTAACAATGCCAGAACTGACAGACTGTTGAAGAATCAGCCGATGTACAGAGACTATAGAAGAACAAACCTATCAGATTTTAATTCAAACTGTTTTACAAAAATTTATTTGTAATTATGCTAGACACGACAGCAAATTGAGCCAGATCAACGAGCATACAGATTTGTACGTAACTGTAGAACACATCATGCCAGATGCAAGGTTGTCAGTTTGTCACTAGAGCACTGATGCTGCAACCCTTTTCAGGGATTCAGATACTTTGAGGATATCAGATTCAGTGTGACCAGCTGATACGAATAGGCGGATTCCAACCGGAAGACGACACTTGTCCAAACTAGATCGTTTCGTCGCTGCAATGAAGACTGAATCTTCCTTCAATACCTGTGAAATTACAATTACGTAAAATACATTATTGTCTTAACTTCAAAAATCAAATCTCAAGTGCTTTTCAGGAATTTGTTGAATCCACCACTAAATACCTTCTCTGAAATAACCTCAAGGAGCTCCAGGTCAGCAACAGCAGAACCCGTTGATGTCTTCAATTTGAGGAAGACAATAGGTGACAATATATTACTAGCAATTTCAAGCCCCTGTACATCTGACAACTCTGCACATCAAATGCAAATAAAAAGATGAGTGGATGGACAAATATACAGCAAAATATGCCAGACGTTTCCTAAAATTTTAATATCACAAGTACATCAAAATACTTGTAAGGATGCTAAACATTGTGTATTTTCGGTACTTTGACTATAGCCCATAGTAAGTACATCACAGTTTTATAAACTAGGTTAGTAACATATTACCAGTGCACTATGTTCGGTAAATTAATGGAAGCAAGAAATAGTAAAATTACTCAATAAAGGTGCCAAGAGAATTAGTGACCTTTATGCAGAAGAGTGATGTTTGATCTTAGATTGGCAAGAACCGATGGGTTCTCCTCCAGGTGGTCCACAGCAGAAATTGCTGCACTAGCAAGATATGGTGGTAACGAGGCAGAGAAAACATAACCGGAGCTGCTTAGACGCTGCAAGATGACAACAGTACAGCCAGTTAAAATACTGAAGATGCAAGTATTTCTACACCATCATCAATATGCTATCGATCTAATGTGGCACCTACCTGATGATCAACCACTCTGATACTTCCTGTACAGAAACCACCATCAGTAGCTAATGCATTTCCCATTCCAGCAGTGATAATGTCTATTTTTTCAATCTGCATCGGTAAAGAATACTTAGAGAACTAGTAGAACTCAATTGTGCAGCAAACTAAGCTAGTCAACAAGGAAGATTTTCTTAATACAAATTGCACTTTGTCTACTGAGCCACTGATTATGCCTGCCCAGTTCTTTATTTGTTGTTTCAGGTTCGCTGTTGTGGAAATATATGAAAAGAAATGAGAAGGAGTACTCACAGGAACTCCATAATGTTCAGCAAGGCCACGTCCAGACTTGCCAAGAACACCAAAAGAATGACTCTCCTCCAAAATAACACGAAACCGGTATTTCTCCTTCAATCGAACTATCTCATCCAAGGGTGCAATTTGGCCAGAATTCTGTATCCAGAACAGTAGACAGACTTTAGAAACAAATTTAGTCAATGTATTTCTCAGCAAAAAAGAATTCATGAGTAAGCTACAAACCTGGTAAATAGCTTCCACAACAATATAGCGCCTAATCTTTTCTGTACGTTTGTTTCCATGAGTTAGTTTTTCCAAAGTGCTCGCAAGTGAAGCCATGTCATTGTGCTTGAAATAAACAACAGTGCTTCTTGAAAGCTGCAAACCATTTTGTACTGCCCAATGAACACCCTCATCACTGCATTGCATATGAATATCAAGATTAGTTTTTATGAAGAACGTGACCATACTGAATTATTTTTTTTCTGGATGCAAAAACTAGCTAATAATTTTAAATATGAACAATGAAAAGAGATATATAAGGACTGAAAGCACGCATAAAAAAAAAGAATTCACCATTTCGAAATTATGAGTTTCAGAAATGCATGATGGCTAGAAGGTCAAGTAGGTTTGTCAATAACACAGAAGGATTAGTGAGGTCCATGATACCATATTACCAATTCTACGAATTTCCAGAACTACAATAAAATATCTATGTTCATTTTACATCAGATGGTATGGCACGACTCAATTCATTAGAAAATGTTGAATAATATGTTACTAAATTGTTGTAAACAGGAGGAAATAGGTTCACTTACGCTACAATTATATCTCCTTTCTTACAAAAGGCAGGAATCACACTGAAGATGGTTGATATCCCATAGGAGTACAAGATTGAATCTTGCGTTCCCAGGAACTTTGCAATTTTAGTCTCACAGTCAAGGTGAACATCTGAAAACAACAAAATGGCTAAGTTCCTCCCCTGAATTTGCATTAGGCTTTTGGCCACAAGATACAAAGTATTGAATATAAGTTGTAACAGAACATTACGAACCAATCGTTCCATAAAAGCCACGAGGTCCGCATGATCCAACACCATATTTCTCCACCGAACCAATACAGGAATCCTGCAATTTCCTTACATCACTCAAATGTTCTAAAAGAGTACTAAAGAAAATTAGCAAAAGCATGAGGTTCTTACAAGTATCTTTTCATTGCCAATCAAACCAAGGTAGTTTGCTGACGCAAAGTTTACAACTTCTTTTCCATCAACAGTTGTATGTGGTCCAGCAGCACTGATCAAACAATAGAATATCAGTATTCAATCCTCTCGGTCTTGGTACAAAGATAGTGGGGAACCATAGCTATAATTGTGTGAACTCTAAATCATAGTTTGGTTGTAATTCTAGAACTAACAAGCTCTGGAGATCAACACCCATATTCCATGCTCACTAGGTCATAGTATCATAGTATAAGTGTACAACAATGCTTATATACCGACTTCCCTAATCCTTACTAAATGAAATGGCTACAAACTGAACCCATGCAATCTTTCTTTTTTTCCAAAAAAAAAAAAACTACATTGCAACATAGAGCCTTTGGTGAAGCACATAAAACACTTTACTGGTGACATGAAGGACTAATTAGAAATGTCTACTTTGTTGGGAGGGGATGGGGCTTGAGAATTGAGACGAACCTTTCTAATGTAGGTGCCTCAATCCGAGCTCCCTCCTTGATAGGTGGGCAGAGAGGCTCTGGTTGCCACTCATCACAGAGCTCATCAACCTCCTGTTGAGCAAAAAAAACACCTGATTAACACACTTGATGAAGCATTAAGAAATGGAAAGGAACAGAAAAAAACAACCACTACTTCCAAATTGTTAAGCAAGGTGTAGCTCACCCTCTCGGTGAGTGGCTTCTTTGGAGGCTTGTAACTCTTCCTGGAGAGCTGGAACAGTATTGCGGCAATGAGAAGCCCTTCGACGACCAAGTGCCCTGAAAATCACAGAATCAGCGCATAATTTAAATGAAGCACGATACAACTCCAGAATTTCTTAGCTGCTGGAGAAAAGAAACAACATTTACCATCGATATGAATCCCAAAGACAACAGCACGAGCAAGCGGGGCGTTGAACATAGCAGAAACCCGCGCAAGTGCTGCAGCAGTCGCGTTCGCGACTGGCAACACCATCTCCATACTCGAGAGCAGTTTCCCTTTTGTCCCAAGATTAACAAACTCAGCACCGTTCTAAACCTGTACAAAAAACAAAAGAACGAGATGCTAAATCCACCAAAACAAACTCGACAAACTGATCCAAGAAACTACAGTTTCTCTGCAACTGTTCCAAGCACAGAAACAGTTGGATCTAATCCTAAGACACAGCCGAAAGACCGTTACCTTTATCACCCTGACAGATCTCGATCAAGAATCGCGAACGACTTGCGGACTCACTCGATTTACCTCAACATCGAGAGGAGTGGCGGGGGTTATATACATGGGGTAGGAGGCAGTCGTCGTCGGCGACGGAGCGGACGAGGTTGGGGTGTGGAGGGCGGGGAAACCGTGGGTTGGGCTGATGGTCGGAGATCTGCGGGTGGACCGCATCCGCGATTCCGCATCGGCGGCGCGGCGGAGCTCATGGTCAGCTTTGGCTATCTTTTTTTTTATGAGAAATAAAAAAATAAAGTAAAATAGAATAGATTTGTCAGTTTGCATGGGTTCAACATAGGACGGCTATGTTTGCCGTGGCCTAAACCCAGGCACGGCCCAGGTGGAGGTGGGCCGGGCCAGGCTGGTAGACTACGGCCCTAACAGAAAAAGGAAAGGAATAAGTTCATTGTTAGTCCCTTAACTAGTGACGGAATCTGATTCGTATCCTTGAACCGCAGGACCGGATATCCAGACCCTCCAACTATTAATACCGGTGTAATTTGGCTCCCTCGATGATTTCGGAGGACAATTTCAATGATGTGGTGTTCACGTAGCAGTGTTGACTTGGTCTGCGGATGTGGCACTTAGGTGATATTAGAGTTAAAAATATATATGTGGGTCCTATTTGTCACTAAAAAAAACTATGAGACCCACATGTCATCCTCTATCTCTTTTCTTTTTCCTGCCCCCCTCTCTCTCTCCCTTCTCTCCGACATGTCATGTGTGGCCCAGGATGGGTAAAGGTAAATGTAGATGGTGCTTTTGTGCAACAAACCAAGGAAGGGAGTGTGGGCATTGTGGTTCGCAATCAGGAGGGAAAGGTACTGCTTTCATCTTAGAAGCTGATCAGAGGCTGTGCATCGGCTGAAGAAGCAGAAGCAGGTGGCTTGCCGTGGTGGGATCCGCCTGGTAAATGAGTGAGTTAAGGGGCCTTTCATCCTTGGAGCCGATTGTGCTAACGTAGAAGCAGCCCTAAGATCGGCTGGGTGTGATAAATCTCAGGTCTGGCATATACTTCGTAATTCAGAAAGCTAGAGCAGGGCTGCATGTTATTCATGGTCCTCGATCTGCTCTAATTAGTACTACTCCGTCCATAAAAAACCAACTCCTAACTACGAACCTAGACACATATAGTTAGGATTGAAATTTTTTTTAAGACGGAGAGATAGGGTTGAAAATAAAGTGGCTCGATCATGGTCTCATACACTATGCGTTACGTTCGAAAGAGTCTGTAGTTTTGCGCTTCCAGGCGCCTGAGGGTGTTACCGAGCTCTTAGCTCGTGATTGTAACCCTATTTCTGTGAGTTAATAAAGCTTCCTGAATCTCCCCCCAAAAAAAAGGGACGACCTCGGCTCGCAATGGCATGGATGCAATGGGCTATATTAGGCCTTACCTCCTGAATGGCAGGCCAGACCTTGAGCTTACATGATATGGGCCTCGCCATCTCATTTCCCCAAAGTTTTCCAGGCCACTATCTCTCAGTTATACTTTTGTCTGACTGGTTCTATCTCTTTTTTTACTTTTATGCAGTCGTCAAAAATAAGATTGGAGTTTTTGCATTTTGATAATCCATCCATTAATTATGTCACCACTTAGAGGTTAATGCACGACCTAATCACACTTTGAGTAACCAGACCGCAAAAGGACAAAGCATCAATGCATCATTATCTCTCATATTCTCTCTTAGCTGTCTGTCTGACTCTGCTAATTGTGTCCTGACCGCCGACTCCATTCAGAGTATGTGGTTGCTCCCCAACTCCAATAGCTCATGTAATTACTGTAAGGCGACGACAGTTCATCCATAATTTGACTAGCCATTCACCCATTCTCTGTCCAATAATAATAATAATATAGTACTATAGCCCTCTTCTTTTCTTATCTTGGATTTTTCATTTCACGATTTCCAAGCTCCTAAACTATATGTTTCATGTAAAATTCTCGGAAAACTTTTCTAAACTGTTTGAAGTGAAATTTTACAAACCTTGCGAGTTGCGACAACAATGTTCTAGCTCGAAAACTAATTAGATCAGTCAGAAAAATTATATAAGCTCCTAAATTAGCTTGAAAACTAGTTTAAAAAATTTTATTTTTTAAATAACTGACATTAGGCACTATTTATTAATTTTCAAACTTTGAATTTAAAATTATTTTAAGAAAGTCTGAAATGCTAAAAAATTATACCTTGTCACCGAATTGTAATTAAAGCATCTTAAATATAATCATAAATCATGTATCTGTCGTACTACTTTTATCTTTTAAGAGTAAATTAGTGGTCAAAGCTAAAACAATGATAGTCACCAGTGACGGCAATTTAAAAACGGGGAGGATTTACTACTTATCTATTTCTTACAAGCATGTTCATGTTCAAAAATAATGGTCAAAGTTGCATATTTGAAATTGTTCCCATGTCTAATGGCATATATTCTGAGTATATCAAACAGAACTTTTTATCTGCTTTGGCTTCCGTTCTACAGTTGTTTGGTGAAATAGAAAACGTCAGGGATTTTGCTACTGTCCGACAAACTATATTGCTTTACACATCACACTGATTAGTCTCTAACCAGACCAATACCTAATTTTTATTTAGTGGTCGCTACAAAGTTGAGTCATGGCTAAGCTCTTCTCCTGACAAGCACATGCTGCATCATCACACGGGTAATGGCATCTTATCTTTGGTTCTGGCCCCAATTAACTCACTCAATGACTGGTTTTTTTAATGAAGTCCAGGATGCACTTGTTAAAAAGAGAAGCATACTTAGCTGATAAAGTGGGGTACTAATTCTATATTCTTCTGGTAAAAAGGAATTAAACATGATTCAGAACTCTTCAAAAAGCAAGGAGATGAGCTGCACATCATCATTAGGCATAGGTTTATGTATCTATCATCTAATAGAACAATGGCTTCGAACTAATATATTTGAAAGGAGATTATATGTTTATAGTATTTTGTATGTTAGAAATGCACTTTATGATGAAAAAAAAACACTACATATATTCTCCAACTGCAAATGCAACATCACCAACACCCCACCTGAAAAGCATACGCCAGTCAGATACCACATAAAGCACTGGCACAATCGAACAGTGGACATCCATAGGATTCTCTCATGATATTTGTTGGCATATGAGAATTATTCTCTCCCAGGATGGATCAAGGCAAGAACAGAAGGAAAGAAGTGCACAGAAAAAAGAAGATGTGATGTATGCGTCCATTGGAAATTGGGAATCGGATGCAACAATTTGGCAACCTGCTGGCCATTTTTATGATGTGTGTTCTTGCCTGCAATCATTCAAGCTTTAGTCTTCGCTGGTGCCGGCGCCAATCCAGTGGATCATTGCATTTCTGCAATTCCCTTTTCACTACCCATTTTTAAGCAGGTAGTAATAGGATTAATTAGTAAGTATCACTGTATCGGACTACTATCAATCTATCACGGTCTGCTATGTAGAAAAAGATTGCAATCTTTAGTAGTAAATCAGATAATGTGCTAGAGAAGATCGCAATCTTCATCAATAACCTCTTCTTCTGGCAAAGAGTGAGTTGTTCGTCAGATATCTGAATATTTCAGAATGGACCAGCATTGTATTCTGCTGCAAGTGATTATGGATCAGAATGGCACATGTATTTTTTTTTTCTTCTTAAAGACAATACAATACAACACACATGCATACAAGGAGTTCATAATCACATGCTTGTCTTGTACAAATGACAAATTCCAGACCGAATATGTTTGCGTACAAGCTACTCTACGGATCGCTACGATCGTCCAAGATCGAGGAAGACGACTACTGGGTGAGCCCCTACCATGAGAGCCGGTGGTGTATATATATATTCCATCTCAGAAAGGGCTAAAATCTCGTGCTCTTCTGATGGCAATGGCGTTCTTGGCGGTGATTCTCCTTGCTGCTTTCGATCTCAGCTGAGCTTAGGCTCAGTTTGAAACGGATTATTGAGTGATTATAGGGATAAATTAAATATTTTAAAACAAACTTAATAGGTAGGCATAAAGTTTTTTCTTTAAGAAATGTATGTTTTGAATCATATAGCAAATAATCCGTTTCGACGATCAAGTGAATAGTGTAGAGAGTTAATTGATCTTGGTTACTTCTCGTTTACCGTTAATATACTTTTTAAAGTGCTAAAGGGTACATTCGTATGAAAACTTTCTGTATAGAACATGATTTTGAGAAAATCAAATAAATCTATTTGCGTATAGCTAATCAGCCAAAACCAACCGCCCTAAATACTACACGACCACATGACTAGTCGAATTACTGTGTGGTCGTCAGGTCGATCTGAACGAGTCAAGCGATCGACTTGTAATCCTATCAAAACGACATCAGTCGGCAGCTAGCTGAACTTGCTTGATCGAGAGGCACCCTGTCGTGGTCAGGATTGAGCTAGCTGGAACGAAGTTTAACCAGGTTATTAATCGCCATATCGATCAATAATTCGTCTTAGTAAATGCAAGCATCAAAAAAGGTTATGGCTTCAACTGTAGCTCGAGATGGAATCGACACACAGCGATAGCTACACTGCTAAAACCTGCACACAGTGTGCAGATAAGAGGATGGAGACCACACCTTGAGAAGAAAAAACCAACGTAGGATATGACTATCAGTGAGAGAGAAGATTGAGAAAGAGATAATTAACTCATTGACAGATGGAGCAAATTCATCGGGTGAGACAATTAACTAGCTAATTCAATTTAATTCAGTCAAACAAAACACCAGTACTTCCTCCGTCCTAAAATATAAGCAGTTTTAGACTTCGACACAGTCTTCGAGGGGCTACTTTGACTAACAATATCTATAAAAATAAGATGTTTTAAATAAAAAATTACATATTATGATAGTTTGTAATGATAAATCTAGTAACATCAATTTTACATGATTAATTTTTTTATTTTTTTCTATTAATAGTTAAAATTAAAAATATTTGACTTGACACTATTTAAAATAATGTTTATATTTTGGGATGGATGAAGTGCTAGTCTTCATTTCTAGAGAGTGACTCCAAGTAATAAACCATGATTGTTTTCTTTAATAAATACTAGTGTGGATTCTTTGATGAATACATGCATCGGTTTGAGACAACAAGCTAATTCAATTTAATCCAGTCAAAATACGCAGCCTAAACTTATGTACCAGTCTTCATTTCTAGATAGTGACTCCAAATAATAAACCAGGATTGTTTTCTTTGATAAATACTAGTCTGAATTCTTTGATAAATATATCTGGTTGAGACAGACTCATCATTCTTTGTCTATTTCAAATTAGCTGTCGTTCTAGGTTTGTGCTAGTTCAAACATTTTAATTTTGGATCATCAATTTTTATAAAATAGTATAGTTTTAATATTTGAACATTTATATTTTTATTCATCATTAGAAATACTTTCGTATTTTGTTAAATATATAATTTATATGTTGTTAAACTACATGGATTTCAAATGATTAATAGTCAAAGATATGCATATTTTGACTTAGGATAAACATAAAAGACAAGTTGATTTGAAAGAAGTTTTTTTCCCAGTAAAAAAGGAGCCTGAATTTGAAAGGTAGTTTTTAATCCGTTTTCTTTTCTAGAGAGTGACTCCCAGCAATAAAGCAGTGTTATTCTCTTTGATAAATGGGCGACAGTCTGAGCTCTGAACTTACTGTTAACCCTCCTAATAATGCAATAAACCTAAGCATATTCGTAGCGTGCGCATCAGGTAAAAACATCCAAGTCAATCACTAGCTAGTGGCGCATTTGGGAGGCAAGAATTAAGAGCATCTTGAAGACTAGCACTGTACAACCATTCCTTTTTTACTTGGTTGAGAGTTGAGAGTTGAGACAGACAACGATTGCATTCCCCTGTACATTATACTCCGTATTTAATATCCCCGTTTTTTTATAGTTACTACTAAATAATAAAAAGGATAACGTCGCAGGAATATAAAAGTAGCTTTCATATTTTTCTCTACTATATTTGGGGAGGTATATACATTCTTGCTACTTAAAGAGATAACTCCTATATAGTACTATAAGGTAATATATATACACCTCTTTACATTAATATTATTGACTGTACATTTTTATTCTAATTAATTTAACCAATTTAAATTTTCTACCTCTCAAGTAGTGGGGATATGATGTATCTCTCTCTCCAAGGATGAGAGAAAACCTTCTAAAACGGATGGACCAAACAACGTCACAGAAAGTACAAATTACACACAGCCAGATGTTTAGTTTTTAACGATAAAATCATATGTTTAACTCATGTAAACGGAACTTTTAGCAATACACAAGGTATAATTCCCTCTCTTTACTAACAAGTGAGGTAGCTCCAAGTCACTAAATGATGTAGATCAAGATGAAAAATTATCATGGTTTTAAATAGCGGGTTCAGACATTTAACGGTTAACCTTTTTAAACAACTGTAACGGTTAAATAGAGCTATAACGGCTAATTTATACATAAAAGCAAATAGCTAAAATCCTTCTCAAACAGTTACAGTCCGATATTCAAAACCATGCAAATTATGAGATACCACATGTAAACATGTTTCCACAACAATTTTTTTTCTGATTGATCTATACCGAAATTTCACCATACAGATTTAATAGCAGTAAAATTACTACTCCATCCGTTTCACAATGAAAGGCTTTCTAGCATTAGCCACATACATATATATGGTAATGAATCTAAGACACATACAATCTAAATGAATGTAGTTAATGTTATAAAGTCTTACGAAACGGAGGAAGTAGTATTGTAGAGAGTACGTGATGCCAATTTGGCGATGGTGGCGTACAGCGTTTCCGTCGCTGACCGCAACCCGTAGACTCCAAAAGAGAAAAGAGCGACGGAGGAATAAGAAGAAGAAGCGCACAAAAGGGAGAGCCACCTCCTTTCACGGGATTCAATAGCGACCCCAACCCAACCTCTCTATTGCTTGCTTGCTTGCTTAGCATCGTGGCCAATCGTTGAATAGGATGCCACCATCTGGACTCCTCTTTTGTTCTCTTGCACCACTCTAATGCACATAGGCACATGAAAAAACGAAGAAGAAGAACACCCTATAGCTGAACGATGAAAGGGACACGGGATGCAAAATAAAATCGATCTGCGAACAGTCACTGACAGATGGGTCCGGACGAATTGTATCAGCTAGCGAGGCTCACATGTCGGTGACTGTTTTGTAACGATTTCGTAGAATACAAGACATGACGATTAAGATGAGCTAAAATTAATCTATCCATGGATTTCTTGCTGTTGCTATTGCCGCACTGGGCCTGCTTAAATTAGGGTCAAGTGCTGGAAATGGGCAGCTCGATTGGCGCTGTGAAAGAGACGGATCATCCAATCCACCGTCAGAAGAAGACCTTGCGCCTTTTAGGGCCCCTTTCAATTGGAGGATTGTCATAGGAATTTTGGAGGATTTAATTTCCTAAGGATTTTTTCCTATGAAACCCTTTGATTCATAGGAAAGTATAGGAAATTTTCCTTAGGATTGCATTCCTATAGCTCAATTTCATAGGAAAATAAGCAAGAGGTTCAACCTCTTGTAAACTATCCTCTACTTTGTTTGTTTCCTATGGTGCTATCAAAGGGACCCTCTTCATATTTCCTGTGTTTTCCATTTCTGTAGGATTAGGAAAACATGCCACTCCAATTCCTACGTTTTTCCTATTCCTATATTTTTCCTATCCTGTGTTTCAACGGGCCCTTAAGGGACATTTCGCCAATTTGCCGTTGCGATTGCGATCTCCATCGCCGTGGTAGGGACAAAAACAAAACAAGACTTTCACATGCTCATTTTCTCATTTCATTACATTACATTACACTTCTGCGTTCGTTGCTAGTCGCTACCACTTTGGTCTTCGGAAGCACAGAGAATCTGCTTAGTTTAAGCACAGCAAAATCTGATCATCAAGCAAAAGTCATGAGAGAGTCGTAGACCAATCTTTTTCGAATAGAGCCAGTCGAGACCAGCGTAGTAGTTTTTGCAGCAGGTTCCAAACTCCGAAGGCAAAAGCCAGTAGTAAAAGAAAGTGAGCCAGATTCAGCTCAAGCCAGCCAGCCTCCTCTGCATGTGGCTGGTTGAACAGTCTACATATGGATGCTACAACACTTTGACCCGTCTCTCCCAGATTATTCGCCTCTTGGCTCAATCCAGCATGGCATATCTAGGAGACTGCATCTGCTGCTTCTTGTCTACTCTATCTCTGAAGAAGTTGTTGTTCTTGCATATTATTGCCAATGCATTAGTACTGAAAGTGCAGGTGCATATTATACGTAAAATACTAACCACTGGTAGTACTGAAAGTGCAGGTGATTAGTGCACAAAATGGATGGAAGAACATGTTGACGATGAGTGAGTGAGGTTGCATGGATGGATGGTGGACATGTGCAGGGTGATGGAGTGGGTGGGCGTAGGCATCATGGATTGATGGCGAGGGTCAAAGAAAAGCGCATGGAATGGATGGGTCAGGCAGGCAGAGCAAGAGGCAGGAGGCACAGGCAGCATCTCAGCTTGGGCAGTGGAGCCACCGAGCAACAAACCAAACCAGGCCCAAACAATCTCGCCACTGTTGCATGGATTGACATGTGTGGGTGTGGAGTTCCTCCTCCCTCCTCTTGGCACCTCCGAAAACTTAACATTAGTTATGTCTAAATTGATAAAGTTATCATAGATCACTGTAAAAGTAGTTAACCATACACACAAACACTCAAATCAAATATAGAGCTTGAACTCATGTAAATAGATTTCACCATGATAAACCTAACCAACCGCCTTCGTTGTCAAAGTGTTTGTTGGGGGAGTTTTAGATTCTAATAAGCAGCTGGTTGATAGCCAACTTATAAGAATAGCTAAATTTCTTAGTTTCTGGCTTCTAATTTATTTTTTAAATTCCACCACTACAATTTTTTATAATCTGAACGAAAACCTAGATTGTCGAAGGAAGCTTACAATTATAAGATAAGTTCTAGGTGTCGGAAGTTTTGCAAAGAGACCCAAAGTTTATGAGCTGGTACTAGTATGAGCTCACTTCGATTGATTCAGCTCAGGTCAGGTCACATGCATGCCATTGCCACCCACTAGTCTACTGGTCACTCACGCACTCACTCGCTCACTGCCGACGCCCGGCCGCGACATCGATCGGTGGCGTACGTATGCGTTTGTTTTTTTATCTGGTTTGGTGCGTGCACATCCAGGAACCATCAGATTTGCCGGCTGCCATGCTGTGCCGTGCCGGTGGGTGATCGATCATGCTGCACCGGCGCAACAGATTAATCGGCACAACACACATATATATATAGAGTACAGTGCTCGTAAAGCAACGTTTTCTCTTCTTCTTTATTGGTTTCATCCATCCTTCCATTCGTTCGTTCAGTGCCAAGGTCAAAGAATGCGGTGGGATATGAGATATGATAGATGGGGGGCGTGCGCTAATTCAGATCCAAATGAAACGATCGACGGCGCCTTTTTCAATTATCTGTGGCAGATTCCACGCTCTAACATGCGTTAAGATATAGACGGTGTCGTGAAAGCACCCGAAAACATCGCATGGAGTGTTGGCCCACCGGGATTTAAATGCTCTTGCCCATAAATAAATATTAGAGCAAATTTAATTGTAAAATAAGGGATTTATGAGGGATATGATATATCCTAGGACAACAAATTTGGACAGAAGAATATGTCGTATCCCTCTAAAATTTCTTATATTATGGGACGGACGGAGTAGTTGTTATAAGTCAACTTAAGGGTTAATATGTATAATAAATTAGCTATAAGTTTATATCTAATTTTTATGATGTACGGTCGCACAGAATTGGACAGCTTTCGTGAAACCGTTAGCTCTTGGTTTGTGAAAACCGGTCTATATTAATAGGTTTTTTTCATGACATTGACTGAAAGTTACCGGTTTTTCGGTCAACCGGTGAGGAACTATTTTTACTTTAAAATCGACAAGGTAAACCCTACTCCCAGGCCATCACCACGCACCGCATGTGAAAATCCACGGGACGGCCGCTGCATGCACTACACCGTCATCGCGCTGCCCTGCCTATCTCGCTCTCTCAGAGCAAGGTCAATAACGAAGCCCACTATCAGCTGTAATGGGTGTACACATCAACTGCATTAAGCATTATTTCTAAAATATACAATAGAAACTTGCTGTAGCATAATATTTTATTGTTTTTTGGACCCACATATTCTCCATCTTCTATGAGTTCTCTTTATATCTCGGAGTTCTCATTCTCTTCGTTTCTTGCCGGTGAGGACGGGGCAGCACAGACGTGGGTGAGGGCGAGGGAGACACCAGGGGTTGTGGCGGACATGGGTGACAGTGACAGCGTCCATGGAAGACGCAAGCGAAGGAGGTGGCAGCATCCACAGAGGACGCATGCGAAGGGCAACGGCGCGGTCTAGTGGACGCAAGCTATGGTGGTGGCCGCGGAGGACAATGACGATGAACTCGGGCGTGAAGGACGAGGACACGGCCACAATGGATGCGAGCGACGACGGCAGCCGCGAAGGATGAGGATGTCGTTCACGGCAAATGCAGGTGAGGAGGGCGAGAGGGACACGGGCGATGGCGGTGGCTGCGGAGGACGAGGATGGTGGGATGGACGTGGGCGACGACGGCGGCCGCCGCAGAGGACGAGTATGTCGGTCGAGGCGCATGCGGGCGAGAATGGCGGGAAGGATACGAGTGACGCCGGACGCCGCGGAGGATGAGGACAGCGACCGTGGCGGAGGCGTGCGACGACGATGGCTGCGGGTGAGGGCGAGGGACGTACGCGCGAGGACGGTAGCGCTTATTCGGTTATTCCCTGCCATCGCTAGTCGCTGCAGCCCCACAACCTCGGATCGAGCGTGTAGCCAGGTGGCTAATTATTCACCCGCCCATTCTCTCTCTTCCCTTCACTCCTCTAGCTCCGAAAAAAAAAAAACCTAGGTGGTTCTCTTACCATCCATTATTGGGCCTGTTTAGTTCCCCAAAATTTTTTCCCAAAAACATCACATCGAATCTTTGGACACATGTATGAAGCATTAAATATAAATAAAAAGAAAAACTAATTGCACAGTTATGGAGGAAATCGCGGGACGAATCTTTCAAGTCTAATTAGTCTATGATTAGCCATAAGTACTACAGTAACCCACATGTGCTAATGATGGCTTAATTAGTCTCAAAAGATTCGTCTCGCGGTTTCCAGACGAGTTCTGAAATTAGTTTTTTCATTCGTGTCTGAAAACCCCTTCCGATATCCGGTCAAACGTTTAATGTGACACCCAAAAATTTCCTTTTCCTCGACTAAACACACCCATTGTAACCGCTCTCACAACGCACCATCGTAAACGTGCGGTGCGATGCGGCGCGGACGCAGCAGGCGGGGGTCCATGGCTTGATCAGGGGTCGAATTGACAACACGATTAACATAAACACAACACGGCTGGGCTGAGAGTATCGTCGATCGGCTTTGACTCCTCTATATGCCGGCCTTGTCCGTTTCCACGCTGCCAGCTGCAGATGCAGACATCCAATACACTGCTCTGGTCCTACCCCCTCCTACGTATTGCAAGCAGATTTATAATTACTGCGTCTTTGCAGCCTATACGTACTCTCTACTAGTCTCTACAGTACATGGAGATGTACTATAGCATTATTACTGTTTAGCCTGTACAATCCAAATCACCAGTACTGTTGCTCCTCATTTTCATGACAACACCAATGGCACATGCTTTTCTTCTGGTTAATGCATGCAAATTGTAATTAGCATCTTAAGCTCTCAAATATGGAGTAGACTATTCTTTTACGAGTAGTACCAGGCTACCAGCAAAGTTGCAGTTGAGTAGTTGACCTCATCAGTGCTCAAGGACAGACTCACAGACATCACAGCAGGGCAAGCAAAAGTGACCGCCCACACCACAATAGATTACTCCTACTACTGATACTCCATGCATTTGCTCTCATTCCCTCCTTTATATAAAGTCACAGCCTGCTTTTCTATGACTATTTGCTCACTTGTTCTTTTTTTTTTTCTCCCCTTCATCTCTTCTCTCTCTCTCTCTCTGGCCCTTGCTTTTTTGCTCCTGGTTTGGGACTTCAGGACTTGGGATACTATTTTGGGACATGTTTTAAGGTTCAGCTCTATAAAAAGGTGTCATTCTGCTTCCCTCGACTGGATGTATCAAACATTCGTTTAACACCTGCAAGGGCAATAAAACACTTAAACCACAAGTTTTTTTCCTCTCTCATTTTTTGAGCTAAATTAAAAGCATCAGTTGTACTCCATCCGTCCCATAAAAAAAAATCTAGTAATGAATATGACACATCCTAACATAACAAATTCGGACATATAAATTCGTTATACTAGAATATGTCATATTCAATTTTAGATTCGTTTTTTTAGACTAATGAGGTAAGTAACTAGTATACCCAACAAATGACATTGGAATGAACTAGTGGTAAGAGTACACTACAGCAACTCGCCAATTATATCAGTAAATGCTTGTGCCCATCAACGGCGACACGAGGAAATCCGTGACGGGAAAAAAAGCACCAGCAATTAAACAGGAAAGGCAAAAAAAACCAAAAGAAATTGACACACTCCTCTTTTTTTTTTCCCTTTAATCATCGGGAGAATAAAAAGAAGGAAACAAAACGGAACACACCCGAAAATAAGTTGAGAGGCAGAGGAGGAGGCAGACAGTAGCAGAGAGGCAGACAAAGTAAGCCAGAGATCCAGCTCCGCTTGTCGGAAAGAAGTTAGAGCCTCTTATCACACAAAAAAAAAAGGAAAAAGAATAAAAAAATCGAGCAATAAAAATCACAAGAAACTCTCTTTCTTTTTTTCCCGCTTAATTACAGTTTTTTTTGTGTGTTTTTTTCCTTACACTACTGTGCCAGTGGCCAGTGTACAGCGCCACCACCCACAGGCCACAGCTTGGCAGGTTGGGCTTTGAGCCGAGCTGAGCTGAGGTCTCCACTTCTTCTTCACTCCTCGCCATCATCTCCTTCTTTCCAAGCCCTTCTTCTCTTTTTTTTTCGCCATAGGCCGCCCTGTGCACCTGCTTGCTTTGCTCGCTCGCTGCTTTTCTCTTTCTTAAAAGGCTGCTCCTCTCTCTCTCTCTCTCTCTCTCTCTCTCCTCTCTCTCTCTCATCGCCTCTTCTTATCTTCTCTCTTGCTAGTGAGTCACTCATCATCATCACTCTTCAGCTTGCTTGGTTGGTTGGTGAGCTTGGGAGTTGAGGTCAAATAGCCATCGATACACACTCCTCTTTCTTTTCTCTCTTCCTTTCTTTCTTTACATCGTCTCTTTCTTGATTTCCCAATCTACTAAGCTCCTACTAGCTCTGTGCTCTGCTGCTCCTCCCATCCATGGCTTCTTCCATGGCGGCGGTTGCCACCTACCTACAAGTAGCTTAAGCTCAAGCTCAGCTCAGATCGGAGAGTGGTGGTAGAGGTAGTAGCAGTAGTTGAGAGAAAGAGAGAGAGAGTGAGGATGGAGAGCAGATGGAGGAAGGCCAAGATGTCGCTGGGGCTCAACCTCTGCGTCTACGTGCCCAGGACGCTGGACGACGGCGACTCGCCGTCCACCGGGTCGTCCACGGCGGCGCCTGGTGTCGCCGGTGGCGTCCTCGTCGTCGGCGGCGACCAGCGCCAACACCACGCCCACGGCGGAGCAGAGGGCGAAGGGCGCCGGCGCCGGCGCGCTCATGCCGACCACCCCGACGCCGACCTCCGCCGGACTCCGCCTCTCCAAATCCGGCAGCAAATCCTTCAAGGTACAGTCCTTCCTTTCACATCCTCCCCACATCTCTATGCATGTAGCATAAAAAAAAAAGAAAAGAAGCTTGCAACTTTGCAAGAAAAATTACAGCCAAGATCCATCCATATGCACACAAACTACTTCCTTTTTTTTCTCTCGATTTATGCCTGCTCAATTGATTTCAGTTCCAGTAATTATTGTAGCAAGTTCTGATTCAGGTTGTACACCTGTGATGGATGTTCTTTTTTGCCACACATGATGCATGCAACTGTGCAAGTAGCTTGCTTTCATGATTTCATCACAACACACAACACACACAAACACAGAGAGATAGAAAAGAGGAGCTCAAGAGGAGAAAAGGAGATGCAGGAGAAGATGGGCAGAGAGAGGGCAATGGTGGAGGAAGGAATATAATCATGAAGTGGGGGAGTTTGTCTTTCTTTAACGATGGGGTCCTCCTCTACTCTCTTGCAGCTCCACTCTCACTACTGACTATACTACTACTACTCTCCTCCTCCATAGTCCACACCTCTTTTCTTCATCACTCACTTTTCTCTGCCCTTTCCTCTAGCCTCCTCTCACTTCACTCCTTTTCGTGGAGGAGGCATAAAGAAGAGGTCAGTGCCATAGCCATAGCATCCTCTTTTCAGAACAGCTTGGAGTGGACACTGTTCCACACTGTTCTCAGATCCCTTCTGCGTTCTCTTGCTGTTCCAACTTAACAGCACAGGAGTGGTACGGATTCCCCAGAGCCCACCACCGTCTCGCTTCAAGAGCCCAGAATTGCAAAAGGAAACCTATATTCAGAAGATGCCAGTTTACAAATGTTACAATTGCAAATGGAACCTAGCTATATTCAGAAGATGCCAGTTTGCAAATGTTAAAATTGCAGCAGCCTAGCTAATTATACCAAACCAGTGTACTGAAACTGAACAGGGACACGCTGTTAGAGTCGTGTTTTTCAAATGTCCGTGGGTGGTCACTGGTCAACCATTTAATCTTCTGTTATAGAGGGTGAGGTGTGTTGGTTAGTCAGCAATGACTAATTCGGATTAAGCCACCTACCTCACTCGATAATGCTAAAGATTGTTTCTTCCATTTGTAAAATTAGCTTGACCATGGACTGCAACTTGCCACATGACTAATGATTGATGTTTTTTCTCCGAGACAAATTGTATTGCAATTCTCTTAGCAAGTTTGTTCTGAAAAAAGAGTCTGAAACTACGGCGTCTGACCAAGGTTTGGGATGAATATCTCTTTGGGGATTAAAAAAAACTCTGGACTTTTTCATCATTGTGAAAAAACATTTATGAATAATAGAAGACGACAAGTGTGTAAAGGTCCAACTACATGCCTACACGTTTCTGCCTATGCTTTAGTTCTTTGGCATTCTTGATGTTGCTGCTTTGTGTTGTTAATTATTCGTAATATCTCTATTATATATTATAGAATGACCACTTCAATAAATATAAATAAACTAAGTATGCTAGTATTTAGTACCTGATTAGAGATTATCACAGCATCATCTTCATGAATTATCCCTTTAATCTTGCTGTCTCTAGATGCTCGTTTGCTTTCTTTGCAGCATCACTGATAAGCATGTATTGTATACCATGGAAGCATGCATGCTAACCACTTCAAGTTTCATGTTTGACCACTGTTCATTTTATAATCTCACTGTACCTTCTTTTTTCTTCCAGAAAACATGTGCGATATGTTTGACCACAATGAAGCCTGGTCAGGGCCATGCTCTATTCACAGCAGAGTGCTCACATACCTTTCACTTCCATTGTATAGCTGCAAATGTTAAGCATGGAAGCAACAATTGCCCAGTTTGCCGCACCAAGTGGAAGGAACTCCCATTTCGAGGTCCCTTGCCTGGTGAATTTCCTCAAGGAAGTGCAAGGATTAATCCAGTTAATGGGCACCAAAATGGCGGGCAGATGACCATACTGCGACCACTTCCCCGTGCTCGTTCTTCTGGTCGGCTGCATCATATGACATCGTTGTTGCCTGACACTGACCGTAGTATTTTTAACGATGATGAACCCTTGGACTCACTGTCTGAAGCAAATGAAGGCTCGCAGCAGGGGTGTTTAAGAACAGTGGAAATAAAGACATATCCTGAGTTCACTGAAGTTCCAGAAAGTACTTCAGAAAGAAATTTTACAGTCCTAGTTCATCTAAAGGCACCCCTTGCTCAGACTTTGCAAACTAGCAGCAAACTTGAAGATGGCAATAGCTTGGGCACAACTCGAGCCCCTGTTGATCTCATCACAGTGCTTGATGTCAGTGGGAGCATGGCTGGTACCAAACTTGCATTGCTGAAAAGGGCCATGGGATTTGTCATTCAGAACCTTGGCTCCTCAGATCGGCTTTCTGTAATTGCCTTCTCATCATCTGCACGTAGACTCTTCCCCCTCCGTCGGATGACTGAGACTGGTCGTCAGCAAAGCTTGCAAGCTGTTTATTCGCTGACATCAAATGGTGGGACCAATATTGCTGAGGGCCTGAGGAAAGGCTCCAAAGTGATTGAAGATCGACAGGCCAAGAATCCAGTGTGCAGCATCATCCTACTATCAGATGGGCAAGACACATATACAGTCTCACCAACTGCTGGTGTACACAAAGCAGCACCAGAGTACTGCGCGCTCCTGCCATATACTAGTAATGGTTGTCAGCAGGTACCGGTTCATGTCTTTGGATTTGGTGCTGACCATGATTCAGTCTCGCTGCATTCAATCTCACAAACCTCCGGTGGCACCTTTTCATTCATAGAGACAGAGGCTGCCATCCAAGATGCATTTGCCCAATGTATTGGTGGACTCTTGAGTGTTGTTGCACAGGATTTGCATGTAAAGGTGGAGAGCCTCCACCCTGATGTACACTTTGGCTCGATCAGATCAGGAAGCTATTCTAGCAGACTTGCAGATGACAAGAGGAATGGCTCCATAGATGTTGGTGACATGTACGCCGAAGAGGAGAGGGATTTCCTTGTGTCAGTAAATGTTCCCCCAGGTTACGGTGAAACAGCACTTCTCAAAGTTGGCTGTGTCTACAAAGATCCACTGATGAAGGAGACTATCAATATGGCTGATGTGCAAGTCAAGATCTCCAGACCAGCATTCGTCTCGGTACAAAGCGTGTCAATCGAGGTGGACCGACAAAAGAACCGTCTCCATGCAGCTGAAGTCATGGCTGAAGCAAGGTTGTCTGCTGAGCGTGGTGACCTGACACATGCTGTTTCCTTACTCGAAGACTGCCGGAGGATGATCATGGGGTCAACATCAGGACAATCCGGTGATCGGTTGTGCCAAGCATTGGATGCTGAGCTGAAGGAGATGCAAGAAAGGATGGCCAATCGCCAAAGATACGAAGCATCAGGCCGCGCCTATGTCCTCTCCGGCTTGAGCTCACACTCATGGCAGAGAGCAACTGCACGAGGTGACTCCACAGACAGCGAGAGCCTAATCCAGGCCTACCAGACTTCATCCATGGTCGACATGCTGCTGCGCTCGCAGACAATGAGCCGCTCCTCAACCCCTCGACAGATGAGGCATGTGAAGTCGTTTCCAGCGCGCCCACAGCCTAGGTAACTGCAATTTCTAGTGTTTGGCAACGCCAATAAGGATGGGTTTTGCTAAAGCCTAGATGTGAATTTGGTGAAAGTAGTAGTGTCAGTTGAATTCTTGGTTTTGTGGCGGGAGGACAGGACGGGGGTATAGTTTGTGTGGTATAAGGGGGATTTTAACGGTGTAAATTAATTTGGGTGTGGTGGGGGTAAAAGGGAAAAAAGAATCTGTATTTGGGAGAAGGATGGTATAAGAGTTGGGGAAATGGGGTAAGATAGGGTGGCTATTATTTTTTTTTTTCCTTCTTGTTGGTTACCTGGTATACTCCCAGTATTGTACTAGTAGCTCTCCTCTCTCCTTTGTGTGGTGATGTACATAAAGAGAAGGGTATACATTTGTGAACTGGAATGTGGTTGAGGATGGGGATGGATACCTAATCCTTTTGCAAGGCTTGGCTTGCCTCTTCCTGGAAATTGGAAATTCTGATCATGGCCTCTTGTGTTCTGTTTTGTTTCCGTTTGCATCTGCTGGTGATGCTGCTGCATGTTGTCATCTTGGTATGACGCTTTGCTTTGATTTGTTGGCTTGGTGGAACTGGTGGGGATGATCCAGTTGGCATCTTCAGCATCAGGAGTTTGGACAATCATCAGCTGGGAATCGGTTGGTAGATGAAGTTGTACTGATGAGGAGAAAAAAATCTCCCAGTTGATATAGATGAAATAATTTGGTGGAACAAATGGGCAACACTAGCATCTTAGCATGTACTACCTGTCTTGTTTAGATTCACAGTAGTACCAGAATATATTATATCCCGTACTAGATTAACTTATTATGTGACGGAGGAAGTAGTACTCGATCTGGCGAGAGAAGAGAAAGGAAAAGTGGGGAATCTGCGGTGGAATTGGCACCTTGAAATGCTTGACCGATCGTTGATAGATCGCAGCCGCCCTCCACCGCCGGCCACGGAGCAGCGTTTCTCCAGCCCGATCTGCCGATTCGGGCACCGCCGAAACCACGCAGCGGCGAGGAAGCAAAGCGAAAGGATGGAGAGCAGCGGGCGATCGCCGTTGGCCACCGCCTGCGGCGGCGGCGCCGCCACGAAACGCGGGGGACGAACGGGACGTGCCGGTTTCCAGCGGGTACAGATCCACCGGAGTTGAGGCCAACTCCACCCGGTGGATTTGCCTCAATCTCAGCCATCCCTTCGTTTCTACGGCTGAGATCATTCAACTGAATCTCTCTCCTAATTAGCTCCCCTAATTAGGTATATTTGGAGGGAAAATACTTACCATTTTAGCTATTCCCTCCAAAATTATGATTATACTCCCGTTGGCCACAATGCAAGGCAAATATTATGATTATACTCCCGTCGGCGCCTTCTCCACCATCGCATGGACCACCTCGTCGGCGCCATCAAGAAAGATGCCAGGGAGGTGAATCCTCCGCTCCCTCGGCTGGTGGCCGTGAGTTGAGGATGCGACGCGCGTGAGCTGCCGGAGTTCTTGAGGAGCTCGTCGGCGTGCTCTCCTGAGCTCTTGCTGTTGCTAGTCACTACCTTATTCCAACATGTGGGTGGCTGTGTGGCTTTGGCTTCCAGGAAAAAGAAAGATCAAAGAAAGAGATGTGTATTCGGTTGGATGATCTCAGCCGTAGAAACGAAGGGATGGCTGAGATTGAGGCAAATCCACCGGGTGGAGTTGGCCTCAACTCCAGTGGATCTGTACCTCGTTTCGCAGCGTTTTGGTGCGGCCCAAGAACGGGCGAAAACTTTCGGGCAGGATTTGCAATAAGTTTACTTCACGTACCTCATCTACGTCGAGTTTGAATCTGTATAACTCGTCTCTCCACTGCAATAGTATACCCAAGATCGTAGGACAGTATAGTTCCGGTTTTGGCCTGACCGTGACGAGTTGAATGTTGTTAATTTTGCTGAGTTAGGCTATGTTAGATCCAAAGTTTGGATCCAACTTCATCACATCAACCTGTCATACACACACAACTTTCAGTCACATCATCTCCAATTTCAACTAAAATCCAAACTTTAGGCTGAACTAAACCAAAACCTCAGCGTGGGATCCAAAAGAGTTGACGTTGAGGATACCTGGTATTGCGCTTTAAGGATGCAACTTAAACATGACCTCAAGGAGGATCTTTAGTAAACTTATTCCATGGATTTCGGCCTACATGCGGCTCATTTCGGTTGACCCATGGGGTGACTTACGTGCGGGCTGGCCCATTCTGTTTGGGCCAAGGAGGTATCGGTTGTCTTAGGAGTTGTTGGGCCGAAATGTGTTTGGGCCTTGCGTATGGAAAGGGAAAGGGACGTGGCGGTTGGTGGTGGGCGGGTTGACGTGAATGGCTCAACCACGACCGTGCTTATGTTTGCTGTGCTGCTGCTGATTCCGGTCGGTCAGGTAGCTACGCTGCCAATCTCCGATAGCGACAGACCCAAGCGCAAACCGCAAGCGCTGATCGATACGTACTACGCACCGACTACCGTCAGGAGCAGGTCGGTTAGCCAGAAACCGGAACACAACCCGACAGCTTGATTTTTCCATTTTTTTTAAAAAACTGATTTTTAATTTTATTAAAAATGGTCAAATATATCGAGGGTCATTGTTTTGAAACGATTTTCATTAACTCCGACGCAATAATTCACATTCCATTTTTGGCTACGAAAAGGTTTACTTGATTTGAACACTATTACTAGTATAGTACTATTCATTTCCTACACTCTCTGCTATCAGCACATCTAAAAAGACTAAACCGACATATCTCATAAATTGATGAATGTCACTATGAAATATCTCCAGTAAATATCGACGGCCGTATTTTCTACTTTGGCTGATGTTTGTACATTTTTTTAGTTTCATTTTGAATCTGGTGTCGCCGGTCTTCCTCCTCCGCCGCCTGCCAGCGTTCAAAGCGAAAACGATGCCAAAATCATCATTTGTTAACAGTGCAACCAGCACATCATCGCCACCACTACTCGCCCGTCACCTTTCGTGGATTACCACTAAAAAAACGAGAGTGCCACACGCCCACACGTAACCCGGCTGCTACTGGTACAAGCACGACACAGCCATATGGGCATAGCATAGCATCCAGTGCTTTTCTTATCGCTACATCAGCACACTAACAACATGGGATCAGTAATAGTAGTACTCTGTTAGTGTTACAGTAGGATTCTATGCTTTAATCATGCCGTCAACATCCGTCGGTGCAAAAGGTTTGCAGGTACGAAACTCTTGTAGAAAAAAGAAAAGAAAATGTAACGAGTGAGGTACGAAATGTTTTAATTAGCGCATGATTAATTGAGTTTTAATTATTATAAATTTTTAAAATTAATTTATCTGATATTTTAAAGTGATTTTATGTAAAATGCTTTTACGGAATACACGGTTTAACACTTTGAAAAACGTGCGATAACACATGAAGTGAGCACGATCAGGTTTAAAGCTATATATGATTTGACTTTGTTTTACTACTGTTTTGTTTCGGTTTATAATCTAAATTGGCAGAGTTTGTATCGATCGTAAAAATTGTCTTCACATGTTGTAACACACATGTATTTTTGCTAGTTTAATAAATAAAGAAAGATGCCTAATTAACAAATGACGATAGGTGTACGAGCATAGAAGCAGATCCCGTTCGAAGCCAACCGAAGTTTGTTTGGTGTTTATATGGGGGTTCACATGAGGGGGTGCAGATCTGTGTGGTTCACAACGAGATGGCCAGCTAAGATCCACGAGGAGAAGATGGCCAACTGTCGGTTACTCGCTCGGTTGACGGTGCGGCTCAATTTCTTGCAACATTTTCCATTTCTTGTTGAGGAGAGCAAAAGGTACAAACCCAAAAAAAAAAGTTATTCCCATCCATGAAATCCCTGAAAAAGTCAAGGAGCATATGACACAAAAAAAGGTTTCATGCACTCACTACAATTATTATATTTTTTTTTGGAATATCATTTTTTGACCGAACGATTTTTATGTTTACTAACAAATTGCCTCAGTATTTTGAAATTTTCACATCATCTACCACCCTTATTGAATTTCCTGCACCCTTTTGGACGGTAATTTTCAGATATACCAAATGTTTTGACCTAGAAAAAAACAAAGTAGCTGTGCAAAGCATGCACAAAGAACACACAATAGAAAGGTATTTTTTGGGTGGCAGAAAAACGGTTAAGGTTTCAACAGTTGAAAGTAAAAAAAAGAAAACACACACACAACGCGGAATGTGAAAGGTATGGGCATTCTCTAGAAGGAGCGATCGTTCAACGTGTTTGTCAGTTGACACCGTCTCAATATGCGGGCTTTATTCCCAGGGGTCCCAGATGTCATCCAGAAAGGTTTAACCATGCACTACTTAGCAATACAATTATTACAATCTATTAAAAGCACAGTAACATAACATACAACAAAGTAAATAAATAAAAAAAATAGGAACCCTACAATAACAGTTACAAGTCAGGTGTAAGCACATGTGAAGAAGAGAAGAGAAGAAAAACAATCTATAGATTTGTAGCAAGTTACACTATAGACTCTAATACTTTGTGAGTGTATGAGAGGTAGAAACATATATTAATGGTGTAGTATATGATTATAAGTAACTGGTCTATTAGATCGGTTATAGATGAATTAAAACGAGTAGTTGGCTATATTATTAAACTTACTCTCGTATACTTTCCCTTTCTCAGCTCCAGCTCATTCGCTATTCGAAGAAAAAAAATACTACCACCAAAATACGCAAAAAATAATACCAGTACTAGATCTCGACTAATCCCGCGTCACGAACTTGCTAATCAGTCAATAAACCTAATCAGGAGACACCAAACCACCGAAACAAAAAGAGAGAAATAATAATATTCGCGCATCCATCACGACCCCAACCCAACTCGTCCTCAATCGCGGCCACCCGCCGACCCAGCGACGACAGCGCAGGGAAGAAGGGAGGACGCGACGCGACGCGAGCGCGAGAGGAAAGCGGAGGAGATCGAGGAGAAACTCCATTTTCCCCCCCTCGCCTTCTCCGATTTCCCTCGCGTGGAATCCCCTTGGACTCCTCCCCCTCCCCCGCCGCCGCGCGAGCCGGGCACGGCGAGCGGCGCCGCCCCGCCCCCGCCGACCTGCTCTGCCTTCTCCTCAGGTTCGTCGTCTTCTCGGATTTGCGCTTTTTTTTGCGTTCGTTTCGGGCGCCGTCAGATCCCAGCGCGGTGTTTGGTGAGCGTGG
>CM020183.1:25010995-25042698 GCA_009805545.1 Oryza longistaminata
CGTTGTTGTTTCTGCATTTTCTAGCTCAATTAAACACAGGCATTAACAAGTGATTTTTTTGTGAAAACAGTAACATATGTTTTACATACACTAACAAATTCTGTCAGTTTTCTTTCACAAGAAAACCCAGCTTTTAATTGGAGAAGCAGCCAATCCTAGCGCTGCTAATGGCAGATGCAGTTGAAAACGTTCTTGGTCCTGCCACAATACAAGGACCACTTTGCCTTGCTTCCATTCCAAATAACTGTCCTGAATCTCTCCACCATATGTTACTGTTATCCAAAACATTATGCGTAACAGCCTTTAGTCGTTTACAAAACCCAAACAAACAGCACAAAAGCACAGAAACATAATGACAAAGCAACCATCACGCAAGGAAAAGGGTGGATCCACAGACCAGATTTCAAGCTGTTCTTGGAATGATCCTGTTTCTTTGCCTGTTAATTGATTGAGAAATTTCATTCTTCAGATTACACAAGACGAAAACATGTACCGGGAAGTAAAAAAAAAACGGCAGAAGGTTTCAAAAACACCAATGTTAAAGCCACCAAAGAGACTACTGACATTATTTTGTTTTGGGGACTCTAAATTACTGGAAGATAAATGGTTCAGCCAAGCCCTCGAGCAGGTCAAAACTTACTAAAAAGAGGAAACTTCCTTCTGTCGAAAATGCCACTATGACCCGAAACACCAGTACTTTGTCAATTCCTGACTACTCTGTCTTTGGAGTTTGATTGAGCTCTCCTGCACTAGATTCATTGTATTGGAACCCCGGCGGACTGCATCAGAACAGCCTTGATTTCTTCAGCAGAGGCCCAGGGCCGTCCTTTGCATGTGCTGCATTAAAAATTGAGGGCCAATTGTCAGTTGAAAGTGAGTAGGTTTCAGTTACCATCACCACTATCCTTAACAGGGATACTATATCGGAAATTGCTAGTATCTAAAAATGAGCATTTAGAATTTTATGCCATTACCTCAGCCTTAAAAAATATTCCAACGTAAAGCCATTGAAAGCAACTGAATTACAGCCTTGCTGGACATCGAGACAAGGCCTTCGAACGCCCTCATGGCGAGAGCAGTTAGACCGGCGGCCTCCGAGCGACAGAAACATGTGGATATTGACAGCGCCGGCCTTCCCTCAGGCCTACCTCAAACCTTGTGGCAGATGTAGAAAAAGTCACGAAAGTGCTGTCAAATGCTTGATCAGGTTAGGCAATTAGTGGAAAATTGATGCATAAATCAACCACATTGCACATTTTACTGTCTACTACCCCCTCCGTTCCCACAAGAAAGTCATTACTAGCATTTCCCACATTCATATTTGATATTAATGAATCTAGATATATCTATCTAGATTCATTATATCAATAATGAATTGTGGAAATGCTAGAATGACTTATATTGTGAAACAGAGGAAGTACTTTATCAACCGCATTAATTATACCAATGGTTAGTGCAATTCCTTTTCTTGATATGCAGGTTATCTCATCTGAAAAACAAGCTACTCTCTCATCTGGTGTACATTCAGAGATAGAAGATACTGACCCTTGGCTATGTTGTCAGTGGGGCTTGCAAACAATGCACTGCGCAGATCTCTTCCTTGATGCGGGACGGCAAATGTGGGCAGCTCGGTGTCAGGGGATGAAGGCTTGTGGGTGTTGGAGGCAATGACGACGTCGCGGGGGACGGACTCGAGCTCATTCTGAAGATCATTGATCTTCTGCAGCAGCTCTTCAGGTTGACTCAATCGCGTCGCCTGAGAATGGAAGCCCTTGTCCATCTACCAAGTGCAAACAACAAATGTAATATATATTAATCTCGTTATTGCTAAAATCAGCACAAGTGTATGCATCTATAGAGTTGCTTTCATATTGAATGATATTAGTAGTGACCAGGCAAGAGGAAATGTGAAAAGGAAACAAGTCACTATTCAGGAACAGAGTAAATGATGATGCAGTGCAGGTATACTAACTTCATTCTCTTCCCACTGCCTCAACACACAAAAAAAAAAAGGGTAAAAGAAAACAGAACAGCTCATTTTTTATATACAACAAAATAACTGAAAGATCTCTGACTACATAAAACTAAACTAAACACAGTATGTAGGGCCATGGCTTTTATTGTTTTTCGCAATCTGTCTACAAGTCTACTCGATTGAACTGGAAACTTGAACACGAGGCAGCAGAGACGGTAGTGACAGTGTGATGGACAGTAAAAATTCCCATGCAGGACATCTTATGAAAAACAGAAGTCACATTTAATTCTTTGTAACCAGCAACGACTAGGACAATTGAAAGTCATTCTATCTTACTCCTTCCTAAAGACAATCCAAAGTTCCTAACAGACATAGAAACTAGAGCCTAGAATTTCTGTAAATTGAAACAAAATGCCTTCCAAGTTAGGTTGTATATCACATTTGAACCATGGAACCCAATCGCAACTGAAATGCATGCCCGTTGGCTATGAAAAATAGTCATCAAACTCATATACTTGAAGTTCAGAAATCAAATCATTAAAGTAGAACTTATATCATACGAAAGAATATTGTAGCAATGCTAACCACAGAATTTATTTTCCCCTTTCCACTCTTCATTGGGGGCAAAAGAAAACACACAAAAATTTCGACCAAAATTACGCATTCCCTAAAATTCGCCAGAATTAGAACTTTTGAGAGATTTCAGAGATTGGGAGACAGGAGAAGGAATCTGACCTTGCTGATCTTGGGCACGACGGAGCGGAGCATGTAAGAGGCGTCGTTGAGCTTCTTCCGCGGGCGGGCGCTCCGCCATGAGGTTCTTGGCCGGCATCCCCTTCTTCTTCCCTTCCCGTCGCCCGGTGACCGTGCTGTTGTGACGTTCGACTCCTTCTTGGCGCCGCTGTCTCGCCGCCCCTGGGCGTTCCTCGGAGTCGTAGTTGAGGCCGCCCGAACGCGTCGAATGACTGAGGCCGTCGTCGTCGCCGTCGTCGAGCACCATGTCGGCGCCGTCGGCGGACAGCGCGCCCGCGCCCGCCGCCCGCGCGGCCTTTGCGCTTCTTGGTCGTCGTCTCGTCCTCGCCGGCCCTTGCGGCGGACGCGCGCGCTGTCTGGAACAGCGTCGGCTGCGCGCCCCGGCCGGACGAATCTCGCGGCCCGCAGCACCGCCGCCTTGCCGCGCCCGGAGACGGCGCGCGTGTTGCTCAGACGTGCGCCGAGGCGGGGACGCCGCCGCCCCGCCGCCGACGAGGAGGAGGAAGCTGCCCCCCGGTGTCACGGCGCCCGCGTCGAACAATGTCGAACCGGCGAGCCCGCCGACTCCGGCATTTGGGACGCCGCGGTGCCGAACCCGCCGAACGTGCCGAGGAACCCCGCGTTCCCGACGGGGCAAGCAGCGCGGTGTTCGCACCGCGTTCCGCCGCCAGAGAACGACACCCACGGTCCGCCGCCGCCGCCAACGCCGCCGCAGGCACCCGATGGTCGAACCCGCGAGACGTCGAACGCGCGGCGCGCGCCCATGTTTGAGCAGCGAGAACTGCTGCCATTGCCCACCACCAGACGTCCCCCCCCCAATCCGCCATGGACGGAGACAAACCCAGCATCAGGACCCATGCGCGCCACACCACCACCACCCGCCGCGTCGAAGTACCAGTCCTGCATACGAGCAGCGGCGCCGGCGCCGGCGCGCGAACCCGCGGCGCCGCCCGCGGCCCGCGGCCGCCAACGCCATGAGGATGCTGGTCGTGGTGTGGTGGTGCTCTGCCCAAGGCGGCGCCCCCTGCCCGTTGTTTTGGTCCGCCGCCGCCGTCGTCCTGCATCCACATGGCGCCGTGAACCGCGGCCAGCATCGCCGCGGCGGCAATGCGTGGCGTGGGGGAAGGAGATGCAGAGCAGCAAGAGTGCAGAGGAGCTCGGGCTGGCATGCAAGGTATTTGTATGGAGCGGGGAGAGCACTCTTACTTGCTGGTGGCTGCCATTCTGCAGCTCCTGGGGAGAGAGAGAAAAAGCAGGTGTTTGAAATTACTGGAATGCCATGATTCCCAAAATTTTGTCCCACAAACGTTTTTCCTTTTACCTTTTGGAACTAGCAAAAGTGTCATTTACAAAAAGGAGAAAAAAAGGAAAAGGGGATGGAGGGACTAGGATATCTGGAAGAGGAGGATTTTACATATGAGTATAAAAAGGAGTTTCTTTTGTGCTATATTCGACAAATTAGGAATCGACAAAAATTCCTCGTTGTAAATGAGGCTGTATTTGCTGGCGGGAGTTAAAGCGATAAAGGTATTTCCTCTGTGTACCCACCACACAATTGAAACCGACAAAAATCACAAAAAAGAAAGTATTCTCATTCGAGGTGTTTTGATCTTATCTCACTTGCGTATGTACCCTTACGTCATTTCACGCACAGGAATTATTAATTGTACTAAAGTATTACCACTTTAAGAGATTGTTGATGGGTTTATTTTAAATCCGTGGAATGCATTTTAACCGTAAAATGAGAAGAAAACATTGAAAAATATTGTATGATTATGAATTTACTCCACTTAATCATGATCTCAATTTAATTATATTGCATCATATATAAGTTTTGATGATGGGTTGATTCGTTTGATAGAACAACACTTTAATGTAAGATTTAGTTACCGTTGAAAATACTTTGTTTGTATATTTTAGTTTACTCTATCTTAGTTTTTAACTATAACTGTATCATAGTAGAGATTTTGATGGTCGTCGTAATCGTGTAGAACAATGTTTTAATATAAGATTTAGTTTGCCATCGAAAATATCTTATTTGTTATATTTACATTTACTCTACTTTTTTATGATTTCTTATTAAGTGTACCACATCATATAATTTGGATGACATGTTGATGCATTTGGTTAGAAGAACGGTTAATGAAATATTTACTACGTTGAAATATTATACAGTATTATATATTACGTCTCTTCTAATTAATTATGGTCTTATTTTGTTAAAGAGTGCCTTAATGTATACAGAGTAACTATGATCAATTAGTGCGTAAGCACAAAGATATTCTTTGTTCATCCTCCTTTTTGTACTTTCTCATGAAACTCTTAAAGTTTACATAACATAGATGTAACAACCATCATATAAAACATGTTATAAATTGGTCCCATTGAGAATATGAAAATGACCGTTTGAAGATAGATGGTCGGAAGTAAAACATAGCTCTAGGATTTAACATGTTGGATGCAATATATATTCTGAGGATAACTTCTTTCAGTCATTGAGCCAAATCAGTTCTATTAAGATTTGCAAGACCGATAGTTTCAAGTGGGAGAACAATAAACAATATGAAGATAATCTAGTATCATATGACTTTAGTTTTCCTAGGAACATTTTTGTTAATACCAAAATTAAATTGGCACCTGGACATTTTGGTAATCCATCACAAAAGGAATTCCCACAAACTGAATAACAAATTTAAGTTTCATAATTGTATTCATTCAGCCTGTAGGAATGTACGCTATTGCAAGCAGAATGGATATTAGTATGTTACAGTGCAAACTGGCTGAAGGAATATTATGACCATTCCCTTGATCTGTTTTTTTGTTTTTTTGGGTTTTCTTTCACCATTTTAGCTAATTGTTCCCTCTTATGCAAAATCTTGACCCCACAAGGGTAGGGCAGAGAGGCCCCTAGTGCACTTTAGGTACAGATCGGGGTACGAATTCAGGGGTGGACCAAAAGAATTGCCTTTTCAAGTACCCATTTTATATATTACACCTAATGTTTTTTTGGTTTATTTTGAATGAAGTGGTTACGTTGAGCATTTAATACTTTAAACCAAAAATATATATAACAATATGGACAAACTTGGCGCCTAGCTTGACAACTATATATCTGATCTACTGATAAGTTTCTGTAGTTGTTGGAAAAACAACATTAATTCACAGAAAATCATTATAATTCTCATATGGAATACAGTACACATGAGGAAGAGGCCACGCATCTAAGGTGAGCAGAATGCCGTAGTACATAGGGACTTAACCAATCTATGGACTACTATATTCTTCTGGAGTATAAGTTGCTAACTTCATTTTCCAAAATTAATTGGATTATCCTTGGGGTTGGGGAAGGAAATTTAATGGACAGTGATAATGTTGTCTATCCAATATCAATCCACTGTTAGGCAGGCAGAAAACCATATCATGAATTTAAGTTCAGTTTAGCTATGGTGTTTAATTAAAAGACACCAAATAATTCTAGTACATAGCATGGTATTAGAACTGAGCTTTTGCTTCTAATAATGTAAGCTATATGATTAAATGCCAATCAATTAGCACAAATAGCCAATTCTACTTTTGCAACATTGATTTTTAAGTGCCACCAAGATTGTTTGAACCATTTATGTGCTAGATGTGATGGCTAATATTAAGTCTTACTCTCATGTAGGGTAAGAGTTCTTTATTATTATTGAGGTCCATTAATGTTATCTAAATATATATTATAAAAGGAGTGAAGTAATGTTTTCCCTTTATTTAAAATTACTATAGATTTAGGTTAGTTAAACCATATGTACTATTAATATTCAAACTTTAAATCAATTAATTTTTAAAGTTCGAGAGTGTCATGACTGTAAAAAAAAATTCAATATAATCAGTTATACATTCTTTTTAGAAATTTTATGAGAACGAATTCATAAATTTCGCTGACATACTATTATAATAAGAGGCATTCAAATACAATTTAATTTTTCTGCCAATCGAACAAATAATAAGTTCATATTACTAATTTGAATATTTAGAAGTAACCATAATTTAGAATATTAAAAAAGTCAAATAACTGTGTTTCAAAACATTTCAAATAAACATTGCATGCATGCATACATCATTAAAAGCTTGCATGCATGGCTGGACCAAAAGTTAGTAAACTAAATGGTATTGCATATTGTGGCCTATTTATGTGCTAGGAACAAGAGTTGAATTATTTAGTGTTGGAATAAAATAAAAAATAATCAACGGCTAAGATTACATCTCAAAGCTTTTTACCTACTCTTACCTCTCAGAGGTAAGATGAAGCACCGAAAAAAAAGTCATGTAACATTATATTATCTTAAAGCATTTTTCGACATTTAGTTCCCCTAAATTAATATCTAATACCACAAAATATGACATCGTATATATAAATTATATATGATGTTCGTCCGAAAAAACCAATCCGTATATATAGTAAACCCGCTGCAAAAAAAGATTCCCAACCCATTGTTTCCGGCATCTGCTTTGTAAGTCTCATTTCTTTTATCCTGATAAACCAACACCTCATTTTTCAATTGATAAAATCCATCGAAACAATGTTTTGTTGCTTTGCGAAAAACGTACCTGGCGTAGATAGATCTTGCAGGATATACATAATGATATATATTTCTTTGCTTGATAATATATATTCCCTTTGCCTAGCTTTCTTTCATTCATCATCCAACACACAAACTATTGGCAGTTTGGCCATCAGATATCGATAAAATTCCTAGTAGCTAGTTCAAGCAGGTGTGGGAGCACTAGTATGCTACAAAAGACTAGCGAGGCCAATGTTCGTTGATCGTTCCAAACTAATACTTTAATTTGCATAATATATGCATAGTTGCAGTGGATTAACTGGATATGTAGCATGCATTGTGGCACCTTTCTTTTTTCTCTGGTCGTGTGTTCCATCTTTGATTGTTTTTCATATTTTCGATACTGCTATTCGTATTGTCGAGCACTATGTACTGACCTGGGTCGATTGCTGGAGGAGAAAAGAGAAAGGAAGAGTGGCATCCAAGGCATTTATCTGTAATGCAGGCACAGAGGTACTGTTACCAATTGCCTTTGGCATTCTGCTATTTACACCAACGATATCATGCATGCATTGGTGGCAGTAAAGTCTCTGCATTTTTTTTGGAGCTACCTTGCATGCATATGGACTGTCCGAAACCGTTGAGGATTATTTGGATTGAAGGATTTTGAAGAAATCAAATTTTTAGGAATTTTTCCTTAAACTTGATTGTTTGGAACATTGATTGGATGGTAATAAAAATTCCTTTGCAATTCAATTCTATAGCTTAATTCATAGGAAAATTTACACATAAGCCAACCTCGTGTTATTTTTTTTCCTTCATAAAGTCAAATGATGTGTTGTATCTTTGTCTCTCTTCCTCTCTAGATCCCACTCAAAACTTGCCTATGTTTTTTCCCTTCCTGTGAGCCATCCAAAATATATTCTCTTTCAAATCTTGTGTTTTAAAGTCCTATAGGTTTCCCTTTTAACATGTTGATATTCCATCCCGTATTTTTCTATTCCTGTGTTTTGAATCTTGTATTCCAAAGGAAACCTGATCGCAATGTAATATACTCTAGCTAGTGCAAACAATGCGTATGTGTAAGCTTCATCACTTTAATTACTGCATTACTACTCATAGGGAAGGAGAATATGGGTACACATTGTAGATAACTCTCTCTCTCTATTTTTTTTCAGGGGAAACAAGAGTTTCGCTCAATTTCAGAAAAAAAACTTTTGGTGGTTTCTTTATGCATGCTAAGGCTTTTTTTTTTTTGGTAGTTAGATATATCTTTAGTGATGCTATGTTCTTATACATATCCCCCCTCATCAAGGTATATTTGGCCAACATATTCTGTAAAAAACGTTTGGTGTTGGGTGCAATATGTTTATTAAGAAAAAACATCATTTAATTTAGATATGTGTGGAATTTAAGTATTTTCTATTGATGTTCATGCATGTATACTATTCAATTTTAATTATATTAAAAATATTACTTTTAACTCTAGAATTAATATTTATTTGGCATGATGTAACACACAAGCATGCTTGGTAGTTGTAGATGAACAAAGTATGTAAACAATACAAATGGACCTTACGTGGCAATATCCCACATATAAATCACTATTATATATGCTATAAAATTCCCCAATATCGAATTCTGGATAATAATTATGTTGTCGAAGTGGAAATTCTATGAATATTTAACCTACTTGAATCTCCAATTCTCTTAATTTTGTTTTCACTTTTCTAAATTTAAGATCATAAGAAAGAATATATAGATTAATAATCCTAATTCCAGAAAAAAAAACCCCCCCAAAAAAAAAATTTTTAAATTTTTCCAACCCTCTTCCCCCCGGGAAAATTCCCACGGGGGTAAACAAACAAGCCAGAATATTATAAACATTCCTAAAAAGGATGATTAAATAATAAACCAATATAAAACAAATATCATTTATATTTTTTAATACAAATGGTAAGATGTCATATCAAAATTCAATGGCATCATACATTAAAAAAATGAAATTGTAGTTCACAACATTAAATTCATAAACCCGTTATTTAGGCCATTTAAATATCCCTCCCTAATATCCCATATAAGTATGGACAGTTTGACATAAAAAGCTAAAAATATTACATTCCATGCGAAAAACGATACATACGCACTAGTATTATTTGGAAAAGTAAACGGTCTTCAAAACTAGGATTTTCTACGATTTAGTCCATAATCAAACACAGTTAAACTATAATCAAAGGTAATTATACCAAGTTAAACTACATCAAAGATAAAATATCAAATTAATGGCCTTTAAATGTCCTTACCTGAAAATTATATATCACCATTTTTTACATTAATGAACTATTACAGATTATAATGGTTATTTGTAGTGCTAAATACATACTACAACACATGCTCTCGACATGTAATAATTATTGTCATAATAACTTTTAAAATTTCACATCGTTTTTTTATGGTGTAAATATCACCTAATAATATACAACAGTTATTTGAATCTACATATGTAAAATAAAAAAACTGAATTTAGGATCTGATTTTAGAAGTAGATCTAACTTAATTTGAAAGTTTTTTTATTTTTGAAAAACTATTTGACTGGTGTGAGATATAATAACAGTACAAAAATTCATACATTCTTTTTATATGAAAAATAATATAAAAAATATTCCAGCCACTATAATACAACCCCTTATACATCACGATAATTATGGTTATATATATAAATTTGTTTTCTTTGCCAAAATAGTTGCAGCAAATGAACAATCAACATTAAAGTCTCATATATATTTTTCTAATAGTAAGAAATTCCAGTATGTAGGCATGTTATGTATGGATGTTATACACCCACTGACAGACTGTAAGTGCACTCAATGAATAAGTTACAGTAAAAAAGTTTGAAAAATAAACAATTTTTTGAAATTAGAAAATTTGTCTTAAACAACAATGTTAAAAACAACCAGGGTTAAACTTGGAATTATTAGTATTGTATCTCTCTTTAGATATATTTTTTCAATGGTATCAATGACTCACTCGCTCATTTTCGAAAAAAGATATTTATGTATACTATTAAAATTTGAGTAATATTAATTAACACATAGAACAAACTATGTAACTCTATACCATAAAACAAACTCAGAACATAAAACAATTTATTTTTATCACCTTCGTCTTCTCTTTGTTCTTTCCGAGAGCACCATGCATGATAATAGAGCATGTACGCAATTATAAGTATAGCAGGGCATAACATATGGCGGACTAAGATAACCCAATGAGAGGACACCTTTAGAAATAGAGCTCAACTTTCTTACTTAAGGAGACAATCTCTATGAGGCACCTATAATTAATTAGGCATTAAAAATATGCTCCATGCTGGTCCAGAAGGGCATGGCTATGAGAAACCATATTCAAGACAACAGGGAAAAAAGCCTCGGCCCCCAGTGGTGCGCTTCACCCACTACATGAATATTCTATCTGATTTAATGTTGTGTATTTGATAGAAGAGGTATTTGTAGAATATTTATTCATAGATTTGGAAATAGTGAGACATGGACACTCATCTAAATAACAGAGACGATGTTTTTTAGTTAACTAATAATCTTATTGTAAATGGTACGATGTAGTTTGATCTATATAAATAGACTCTCAGCTTTAAAAAACAATGATAGTGATAATAAGTATACACTAAAACAATACAATCGTCATAAGAAGAGGTGACAATAAAAAAGTGATTTTTATTTTAAATTTAGGAGACACTCTTATCATTTAGTATTTTTGAGATGGTATAGATGTTTGTTTTTTTATTATAACATAATATATAGTACTCTACAATGAATATGGTAAGTTGTCTTATTTTATTATTCTTTTCATTTAATAAAAAATAAGATGCCAACATTCTTCCTAGATAAAAACAAAGGTGATAAATGATTTCTTGTAGGCATGAATTAAATACTAAATAATTTCAAGCTACCAAATAGTTTGGAAAAAATTACCGAGCGATGCTAACGAAGAAAATTTGTAAAGAAATAGTACTTTTGAAGCATGGCGGGTATCATCTGGTTTATATTTCACTTATATAGGTTTGTGAAACAAAACATGCTATACATGCCCGCGCATCGCGCGGGCTACCTTCCTAGTTTAATAAATAAAGAAAGAGGCCTAATTAACAAATGACGATAGGTGTACGAGCATAGCAGCAGGTCCCGTTCGAAGCCAACCGAAGTTTGTTTGGTGTTTATATGGGGGTTCACATGAGGGGGGGTGCAGATCTGTGTGGTTCACAACGAGATGGCCAGCTAAGATCCACGAGGAGAAGATGGCCAACTGTCGGTTACTAGCTCGGTTGACGGTGCGGCTCAATTTCTTGCAACATTTTCCATTTCTTGTTGAGGAGAGAAAGGTACAAACCTGAAAAAAAAGGTTATTCCCATCCATGAAATGATTGAAATCCCTGAAAAAGTCAAGGAGCATATGACACAAAAAAAGGTTTCATGCACTCACTACAATTATTATCTTTTTTTTTTTTTGGAATATCATTTTTGGACCGAACGATTTTTATGTTTACTAACAAATTACCTCGGTATTTTGAAATTTTCACATCATCTACCACCCTTCTTGAATTTCATGGATCCTTTTGAACTGTAATATTCAGATATACCAAAAGTCTTGACTTAGCAACAATAAGATACACTGGAAGAGCGAAAAAACAAAGTAGCTGTGCAAAGCGTGCACAAAGAAGTAAAGAACACACAATAGAAAGGTCTTTTTTGGGGGGCAGAAAAACGGTTAAGGTTTCAACAGTTGAAAGTAAAAAAAAAAGAAGAAAACACACACAACGCGGAATGTGAAAGGTATGGGCATTCTCTAGAAGGAAGGAGCGTTCAATGTGTTTGCCAGTTGACACCGTCTCAATATGCGGGCTTTATTCCCAGGGGTCCCAGCTGTCATCCAGCAAGGTTTAACCATGCACCACTTAGCAATATAATTATTACAATCTATTAAAAGCACAGTAACATAACATACAACAAAGTAAATAAAATAAAAAATAGGAACCTGTACAATAACAGGTTACAAGTCAGCACATGTGAAAAAGAGAAGAGAAGAGAAGGAAAACAATCTATAGATTGATAGCCGGTTGCAGCACAGACTCTGATACCGTGTGAGTGAATAAGAGGTGAGACCATATATTAATGGTGTAATATATGATTATAGGTAACTTGTATTTTAGATCAGCTGTAAATGAAATGGAGCGAATACTTTGATATGCTTTCCCTTTCTCAGCTCCAGCTCATTCGCTATTCGAAGAAAAAAAAATACTACCACCAAAATACGCAAAAAATAATACCAGTACTAGATCTCGACTAATCCCGCGTCACGAACTTGCTAATCAGTCAATAAACCTAATCAGGAGGCACCAAACCACCGAAACAAAAAGAGAGAAATAATAATATTCGCGCATCCATCACGACCCCAACCCAACTCGTCCTCAATCGCGGCCACCCGCCGACCCAGCGACGACAGCGCAGGGAAGAGGGACGACGCGACGCGACGCGAGCGCGAGCGAGAGGAAAGCGGAGGAGATCGAGGAGAAACTCCATTTTTCCCCCCTCGCCTTCTCCGATTTCCCTCGCGTGGAATCCCCTTGGACTCCTCCCCCTCCCCCGCCGCCGCGCGAGCCGGGCACGGCGAGCGGCGCCGCCCCGCCCCCGCCGATCTGCTCTGCCTTCTCCTCAGGTTCGCCGTCTTCTCGGATTTGCGCTTTTTTTTGCGTTCGTTTCGGGCGCCGTCAGATCCCAGCGCGGTGTTTGGTGAGCGTGAGCTAACGGAATGGCACGGCCAGATCTCTCGCGGGGGGATCCGAGGCGGTCGGCGGATGCTAGATCTGGGGGGCGGAGCTGTACTATCGCCGCCGCGTTAGATCTGGTCTCGTTTGTTGTTCAAATTGTTTGGTTTCGAGCTTTACCTTTGCGGGATATTGGGTTGGATGCTGTGTTATGCTTCAAAGCTACGGGAGAATGTTAGTGATGATGCTTTTTTGGATCTTATGGACGAATTTTATACAGGGCTTGCACCGAGGAGGAGGAGGAGGAGAGAGCTGAGCAGAAGAAGCTAGATTCTCAAGGAAGGGCGCCATGAAGAAAGTATTCGATCAAACAGTCCGGGACCTGTACGTGATTCCCGTGCCATCTTATCGCATACCATGCGCAGTTCGAGCTCTGTTGTTTGCTTGATACTGTACAATATATTTCTGTCGTAATTTAATCTGTTCTGGTCTTTGTTTTTGCAGAAAAAGAGAGGTGAACAAGAAGGTCCTCAAGGTGCCTGGTATAGAACAAAAGGTAACAGAAATCTCTGCCGCTCCCTCACGCAAAACAAAAGCATGTGTTAAGCATGATAGTTAGTGAATTTAATGGATTGCTCGGCTTTCAATTTTCATGAAGCATAATCAGTGACATCAGACTTATTCCATTTTGCTCGATGGCCTCATACAGATTCTTGATGCCACAAGCAACGAGCCATGGGGTCCACATGGATCACTCTTGGCAGAAATTGCCCAAGCAACACAAAACTAGTATGTTTTCTTCTCGGGCTTTTGTTATTTGATCACCTTTGTAACAAACAAAACCTAATTTTCCTGGTGCCAATGCCCTTTGCGTGCTTGCAGCCATGAGTACCAGATGGTCATGAATGTTGTGTGGAAGAGGATCAATGACACTGGTAAAAATTGGCGGCATGTTTATAAGGTGTGTTTTCTTATTTGCTTTTCCCCCTTAACCTTCAGTGTTCTCTCCTTTTATGGATGTAAGTGGAAATAGCCACAGCAATATGTACGGCAGTTTATTCTGATGCTATACTATGCTTGATATGTAGGGATTGATTGTCCTGGATTACTTGGTTGCTCATGGTACAGAGCGAGTTATTGATGACATAAGGGAGCATTCTTATCAGATATCGGTATTGCTGGAAATCTATTTTCTGTTTCATATACTCCATGTAGTTTCTGCCTCAAGTTTTGTCAGTATCTTACTTGCTTGATGCTCATTAACTTTGTTATTATAATTGCAGACACTAGCTGATTTCCAGTATATCGATTCGAGTGGGCGAGATCAAGGTAGCAATGTACGGCGGAAATCCCAGAGCCTTGTTAGTTTAGTTAATGACAAAGAGAGAATACAGGAAGTTAGGCAGAAAGCACTTGCTACCAGGGACAAGTGAGTGTGCTAGCTTTTCGTTATATCGGTACATTGTGTTTTGTGGACATGCATATTCTCTGTTTTATTGACTACTTTTATGCGTTCATCTGAAGATACCGGAGTGCATTCGCCACCAGTGGAACACACAGGAGCCCAGGTGGCTATGACAATGATCGCTATGAAGGAAGCTATGGCAGTAGGTATGATAACAGAAATGGCTATGGGGGAGAAAGAGAGTATGGATATAGGGATGATGACAGATATGGTGGTGCTGGAACTACTCCCAATCGGGAAGGAGATCGTTATTCTAGGGATTCTAATGAGCAGCGCTACAGCAGAGATAGAGAGGATGAGTACAAAGGAAGTCATAGCAACCATGAATATGCAGAAGGATCGGGTCGCAGGAGCTATGGACGAGATAGGGATTCATATGGGGATGATGAAGCTTATTCATCCCGGTCCGTTTCATTGATTTTTTCTGGATTTAAATTTTTACAAGTTCATATAGCACAGTCAATAAGCAGCCTTTAAGATTGTTATTTCATTAAGTTGCTAATATTCACTTGGTTATTTATGGTTCTTTATGGACCCTAACTTACATACATTTGTTTCCATCACAGTGGCCGGCAAAGCAATGCTGACGGGCCTACTCAGGATGAGAGGTAAATGATGGAGAAATGCTAAGTTCATAACATATTAACTTGTCTTATTTGAGCAAGTTATCTTATGTTCTGTACCTCCTTCGGTAGGCCCATGGAGCGGAAGCCTTCTAACCAGCAGATTGCTTCACCACCGCCAAATTATGAAGATGTCACAAGAGATGCCCAGGATAATAATCATGATGGACGGTATGTATTTTATGTTATAATGTTTGATAAGTAGATGTGACAACGATCTCTGATTTCTGAACCACCGTTCAATATCAGAAATGGAGGGACTGTGCCTGTGCCAGTTGCTGCAGCAAAGGTGTCTTCACCTCCAAGAACAAGTGTACCCCCAGGTCAGGTGAATGGTGTACATGATAATACTGTGGAAGACGTACCTGCACCACCACCTACTCATCCTGAAGTTAATGGGTTTGACGAGTTTGATCCTCGTGGATCAGTACCAGGTATATTTTTCTCCTTTTTCGACACATTGCATTGCATATGAACCAAAAGCCCACATTAATAGAAAGCATCACACAATATTATTTTCTGATACATTTATGAAGAGAACTGTAGAAGGAATGACCCCTATTCTGGCATTATGCTAGTATCAATATCTTTTGGTAGTAATTGAGTACTGATTTTTTTTTTTCAATATTTGCATCCCATGTCAGATACCTCACCTCCAGTGAACCCCTCACAAGCTGTGAATAGCTTGGAAATGGATTTATTCGGACCAGATCCTATTAGTTCGTTGGCTTTGGTATCTGTGCCTCAGCCAACTGCCAGCCCAAATGTCGAGCCATCAGCAAATCCAGGATTTGAGAGTAACAGTTTTATGGGCATGCCACCGGCTTCTACTGGATTCAATGAGGTATGCATCTATTGAACATAGGGCCATTCACGATACTATTCTCATGTTCTAATGGTGGCATGGATCTGTTATACTGAATTGTAGTTCTATGATTTTGTGGGCTCGAATAATTGCATGCGACAAAGTGACACACTATGTAGGACAAAACTTTATTTAAATCATGTTGTTTCTTAAATGTATTTAAACAGCAGCAGTAGTGGTCACAGAATTGTGGTCAGTACAAACTTTTTGAATTAACATCAAGATACTTGTTTTGGTGATGGGATGGTTGTGTTGTTCTATGTTTGTTTGATTGGAATTTGCCTTTTCTGATAGTTAAATCCAAGCCTGTTCATCTTATCCTTTTGGATTTTGACCTTGCAGGCCTTTGATGCAACTAATCCTTTTGGGGATCCTACGCCTTTCAAGGCTGTTCATGAAGAAACTCCTGCAGTTTCTCAGACAAATGCTGCACCTGCTGGATCTTTCCATGCTACTGAACCTGCTGCAGATGCAAATCCTTTCCAGCCTGCTTCAGCAGCAAGCTTTGGTTTTGGAGACACTCTTGGCGACCTCTCTTTTGGATCGAGTGCTGCACCCGGGCAGCAAGATATTTTTGTGCCCACCTCATCACATTCAGAGGTACCACATGCAAACCCATCTGTGCACCCCGAACAGGCAGTCCCATCTTATGTCTCCTCCCAGGCACCTCAACCTGCAGCTGCTGGTCCACAAACTCATGCTGCTCCCGCTTCATTTGCTTCTCAAGCACCTCCCACTTCATTTGCTCCTCAAGCACCTCAAGCAGGGGCACCCTATCCTCAGGCTGCCTCCACATTTCCTCATTCACAAGCACCTCATCCTGCAGCCACTAATCCATCTACAATCCCTCAGAATGTTGCCACACCATTTGCTCCTTCACAAATGCCTCAACCTGTACCATCAGTCCAATCAAACTATTTTATGCAACCAGTTCCAGGGACTGGCATTAATGGTATGTCTGGGGCTCCTTCACAGAATGGAGCACCATCCTACATCCCTTCACAGGCTTCTCAATTTGCAGCTCCAACAAATCTACAGCCCTCTCAGCCAACCTTCCCCCCACAAACTGCCATGGCAGCTTCACAGGCAACATCAATTTCTCGAGGGGCATCTCAGCCTCTTGCAGTGCCAAATTCAATGCCTTCTGGTGTGAACTTTCCATTACAATCAAGTTCATCAGCTCCCCCTGAAACAATCCTTTCAGCCTTGCAAGTTAGTCAGTCTGAGCCAGTGAAGAAATTTGAGTCCAAATCTACAGTTTGGGCTGATACATTGAGCCGAGGTTTAGTCAATCTGGACATCTCTGGACGTAAGTGGCTTCTCTCTGGCTGTCTTCTACACTTGTACTTTTGTACTTTTGTGATCTGACGTAATCTTATGTCTGTTTTACAGCAAAGGCTAATCCGCACGCTGATATTGGAGTTGACTTCGATTCAATCAATCGCAAGGAGAAAAGGCAAGAAAAGAAAGTCTCTCAAGCTCCTGTGGTATCTACGATCACTATGGGCAAAGCCATGGGAACTGGCTCCGGCATCGGTCGGGCAGGTGCGAGTGCCATGGCACCTCCAGCCAACCCAATGGGTGCAAGCAGGGGCATTGGCATGGGTATGGGCGCTGCTGGTTCCGGTTACGGTGGTGGAATGGGAATGAACCGGCCAATGGGCATGGGAATGGGAATGAACCAACAAATGGGTATGGGAATGGGGATGAACCAACAGCCCATGGGAATGGGGATGAACCAACAGGCCATGGGAATGGGGATGAACCAACAGGCCATGGGAATGGGGATGAACCAACAACCAATGGGAATGAACATGGGCATGGGGATGAACCAGGGTATGGGAATGAACATGCGGCCTCCTATGGGAATGGGTCCAGGTAGTGGATACAATCCAATGGGTACCGGATACGGAGGGCAGCAACCATATGGTGGGTACAGGTGAGATTATACTGTACAATGCGATACTCAGCGAGGGGTTGAGAAACAGTTTAGGAGGCGTTTGGATTTTGGTCACCTGGATTTTCTTTATGTATGGTTTCTTTTGTTTTGGTTGGGGGGAGGGGGGTATAATTTTTCATCACTATTCTTTTCCTATCCATGTTGGATATTGTATCTACTAAATATATGACATGTGAACGGGGGCAATGCTACAACTACTGTGTTGTGTTGGATGCAAAGCCTTAATACTATAATCATCAATGTAGCTGTATAATTCTCTATAGGATGTTTTTTTCAGTAAACATTGTGATTGTTTCAGCGTTCTTGCTGGCTTGACAATAAAAAGGCTGTACCATTTTGTTCAGGCTATCTTCCCTTCTTTTTATGTCGTCACATTTTGAGGTGCAGACCTGCAGTTTTTGTGTTAGATGTCACCCGTCAGTCTGCAAATAGTAGTATCTGAATTATTTTTGCTCGTTCGAACTTTGGAACTACAGGAATGGCCCATCTCTACTGTTCGCCCCTTTTCTGTTCTAATGCGTGGTCACACAAGCCAAAGCCACTGTTGACAGAGCAACTTTGTATCTCCATTGTTGACACAGCAACTTTGTATCTGACCATAATGAAACGAAGAATTTTGTGAGTTCTTTTTGTTTGGCTGAGATTCTTACAAAAACTGCAACCTAACCAGTGAAGAAATTGAATCTTCAGTCGAATCGTGAAGTTTGTAAAACGTGTCCCTGGAGCAGCAATTGTCGCATGGCATTTAACCAGCTGTTTGTGAGGTTCAGGTGGCATCAAAACGTGTATGCATTGGCGCATGCACGGTTGAGAATTTATAAGCCATTTTGACTTTGCTCATGCTACTAGCGTCCTAGCTACAAAATCTCGTGGCCAAGGTTTTCGTTTCTCCTTTTGAGAATCCCGCGGTCACCACAAGCCGACGCCTCTAAAGTCAAAACTAGTTAAATGTCGAGCTTTGTACGCCAACGCGTTACTCTCCAGTAACCTTTGTGTGACAATATATCGGCTTGATCACTAAACTTTAGGCTGTGTTATTTGGTATGACTTCCCAATTTCTCTCCCTCGTGTTCCGCGCATACGTTTTTTAAACTGCTAATCTGTGTATTTTTTGCAAAAAGTTTTTATACGAAAGTTACTTTAAAAAATCATATTAATTTGTGTCGCTCCGTTTTTCGTACGGCGTGAGTGAGTTCCCAACTCAAGATAACAAACACATCCTTACGGCTTATAGTGTAACCAAAATTTAAATTTTAAAACTTAGTTTCGAAGTTGATTTTAGGATTTTTCATCTTAGTTTTTTTTACTTTCTTCGTTCTAAAATAAACCAACTTTTATACACCTATATCCAGATTCATGTATAAATATTGGTTTATTTTTGGGACATATGGAGTATTATTTGTCTTTTAAATTGCTAATAACATATTTATAAAAGAAATATTCATAAATTATTTTTTAAGTTGTTAATAAGCCGTTAGAGCTTATAATCAGCAAAAGCGAAAGTGATTCTTGTACACTTATGTCTCATTACCCAAGTATAAGAACACAGGTCAGTCATCCACCCTAGTCAAAATCAAGACTCCGACCCTTGCATCATGGAGGCCTAAAGCTTAACGAAATGGCCATGGCATCATTCTTTCGGAAGCAGAGAAAAGGCTCCGGTTGAGTTGTGTCGCTAGTACTACCATATTTGTGATGCAAGTTTGACCTAAAAACGCAGGGTCCCTTGCTTGCTCTGGAAAAAGAAATCAGAAGACGATTGCAGACGGTGTTTGAACTCAAAAAATCAAAATGATTGGCCCTGAAAAAGTCTGACCACCCACAGTTAAAACACAAATTGTTGACTGTTGCTTGCACTGAAGGACATTGAGCAGTGAATTAATCAGGGTTTTAACCTACAGGTTTGCAGCAAGCCTAATCTTTGGTAATAGGTTGTAACAGCATATTCTAATGACTAATTAGTCGGCCAATAATAATTCCACCTGACACAAATGTCTGCAAAACTCTGAATACTAGTACAGTGAATTTTGTGAGGTGCAATGCACACTATAGAATCTGAATCTCTAGACAGAGCACAGCATTGTTTTCAGTTTTTGTACAGTGATTCAGAGTCGCTGACATACAGTACAGTACAGTACAGTACATTGCCCTGGGCTCAGAAAACGAGCAGGATTGCTTCTTCGGATGAACTGTGCATCTTTGCCCTCAAACTGCAGCAAACTCGATTGCAATGTTGGCGTGAATGCATGTGCGAATGCTCTTGGTTTGCAGATGTCGCGAGATCCACGAATGCCGGTGGTCTCTGCGTGCTCTATTGGCGATACGACGCCTCTCGCTTGGATTAGCTGCATTCTCGCTGTGCCCCTTTTCCTCCTTTTCTTGCTTCCTTCGTCTCTCCGAGTGACCCATCCTGGTTTAGCTTTAACCCATAATAAACTTATCATTTGGCTTGCATTGCCCATGGTGGTTTAACCAGGGTTCACGCTACGTGTGTTGACATTTTGCAGATCACTGCAGCATTGGGAACTGGGTCCCGTTATTAGTTCTGTGATCGCTGTTAATTACTCCTGATTCCGGTAATTAGGCATGACTGAAGCATAAATCCTTCAGATCAAAGGCCATTTCTTTGGAACTTGCTGGTTCTTTGTCTGTTTCCTCTGTTAGCTTTGTTTGCAAAATGCAAAGCCTTTATTCACATCATCCAACATGACAGAGTTCGATCATTCTAGTAATTTGAGAACAAAATTTTAAACAAATCACATTTTACAGCCATGATCTTCGGATGCAGAGGTGGCTGTTGACGCTGTCCGGCAGAGCGCATACTATAGTAATTAAGCCAATGCATGCTTGGTTTTCTTAGCTTAGTTTTGTCTGAATATTTTCTTCGATGTTAAGAGCATTTTGTGCAGAGAGCATGTAGCTCTCGCTTCGTTGACACTCGCCGTCGTCGTGCCTAGTGTTCACATTCCTCCTTCCTCTCACTCTAAGCTTCAGCTTTTCTGACAGCACCAAGTGATTACAGTTTGATTTGCTTCGGAACCAATTCTGAACTTTGCAATGCAGCATCGACGGTACCCCTTATTACTAGCTTATAAAAAGGAGGCACATGATACATTGCAACCTAGAGTCCAGTCCATGAACGATCATATCTACCTGCACTGCATTCCTCTGTGCTCGACTCTCCTGTATCTTCCTTTCTCTGAATCTCTGATTCATCTGATGTTCATTCATTCATTCGTCTCCTGCTGCACTGCACTCTGATGCAGTAACTGCTGCTTATTCTGATCCTGCAATGCTTCTGCTGAATTCTGCATGTATCAGCTCAATCTGAAGAGTTAATTACGTTGTTTCTGGCGTCTCATTTCCTGAAGGTAATAGCAAACAATTTCTCTGAACTTCATAGTAACATGCCACTAAGTATCTTTTTTTGTTCTTTTTTTTTTTTTGTTCTCGTGTCTTGTACTAGCAGTCATCAGGCTACAACTAGCTAGCTGCATATACAAATAACCTAAGGCAAGTCATATATAGGTTGCTTGTGTGTTCTGAATCCTGTAATCCACTTTACTGAATTCTTACTGCATCGCTTAGATTCAGAGTAAGTAATTCATCGTGTAGCTTATATACTCATCAAGTCAAAAGTAGTACTAGTAGAGATTTCTAATACATTTCATCTCACACAGTTGATCGTTGAACGCTTTTTTTTTTTTCTCTTTTTCAGTTGATTTCCCGCCACAAAGTGCACACTAATAGAGACGTTGCGAAAGAATTTAAACCGATCGATCAGGCGGGGTGGCGCGAGCAAGTTCCCGCCACCACCATGGGCGTGACCCGCGCGCACATCGTGAAGAATGACGCGCTGGAGGGGATGCTGGGCGAGTTCGTCGGCGGCGGGAAGGGCGGCGGGAAGGCAGGGCGCGCGGCGGCGAGGCACTCGTCGCGGCTGGTCGCGGCGCTGACGTGCCTCCAGCTCGCGTTCGCCATCTACGCCACCTTCCTGCTCTACTACATGAGCCCCGCCGTGGCTGGTGGTGGTGACGGGGAAGATAAGGGGGGAGGCGGAGGCGAGGTGGGCGCAGCGAGGTGGAAGAGCTGGAGGCGTGGAGCGCGTGCGAGACGGAGACGGGGACGAGGCCCACGCGCGCCGCAGCCATGCATGGGTATGGGTGGGTGCCGCTGCCCGCCGGTGTCGGTGTGTATAGGCTGCGGCCGCCGGAGGAGGAAGGGCGCACGATGGAGAGAGCCCACTCGATCGATGGGTTAAAAGTTGTATTGGGCCGTTTGAGTTACTGGGCCTGAAATAGGTCTTCGAGTTTGTGGATGGCCCGTCCATCTCGCGGGCTGAAGCAGCGCATTCGGATCTTGCACAGGTGTGGGTCTTGCATCTCGTGGGCCTTCGTGTTGTTAATGGGGGACATTTAATTTAACTAGGAATAAGTACACATGAGGTCCCTTAACTCGTCGACGAATCCGATTTTCGTCCTTCAACCTAAAAACCAGATACCCTCAACTATCAAAACCGATGCAAAGTAAGTCCCTCAGCGGTTTGCATCGGTTTTGATGGTGGTTTTAACTGACGTGGTGTCTACGTGACCGGTTTGACTTGGTCCTTATCTTATGTGGCGGTGACGTGACATTGGAAGCAAAATATAAAAATGAAAAATAAAAAAAAATATAGGGCCCACATGTCAGTCAGACAAAAGGAAAAAAGAATGGGACCCACCATCCTCTCTATCCACGTACGAGTGGACGACGGGGGAGGGAGCGACCGGCGCCTCCTCTCTCCCTCCTGGCATCCTTCCTCGCCGGCCGGCGAGCGCGCACGGAGAGGGAAAAAGGCGCCGGCCGGCGAGGGGGGCGGAGACGTCCGCTGGCCGCCGCCCGCTGCGCATTACTCTTTGGCCGGCTGCGACGCGGAGCTAGGCTACCAGGGTTGCGGGAGTCGGAGGGCGGCGGGAGGATGGCGTGGATGACGGTGAGGAGGGTGCGGGCGAAGTAGTCCGGGAGGTCGGCAACGGAGGTGGAGTCGCGGCCAAGGAGACGTGGCGGGGACAGCAAGCACCGCCTCGCGTACGTCGCCGAGACGACGGTGATCTTCAAGGACATCGTGCAGGTGTGGGACGAGCAGTGGTGGCGCGCGCTCACCTCCGGCTACGTCACGCAGTGGGCGGCCATGCACCCGCAGAAGGTGGACACGCTCTTCTATGCGCTGATGCGCACTCGCTCGGCGAGGTCCACGCGCTGGCGCTGCTGCTGGAGCGGTTCCGCACCACCCCCGGCCGTAAGGCCTACCTTGTCGTGTCCGGCGGCAGGCACTGCCCCTGCAAGGAGGCGGCGGCGGTGCTCAAGTGGCCCAAGGTGGTGTGCAAGGAGAGGCGCTTCAAGATCTTCGACCTCGCCGTCGGCGCGCTCTCCGGCCCCTCCCACTCCGACGTGCCCGTCCTCCACGCCGTCTACTCCAGCATGCGCGGCATCGTCCGCATGCACAACCCGAGCGTCATCGTCGCCGTCGCCGACGTCGACCCCAAGATCAAGGACGCCCTCCGCATGGCCGCCGACGCCGCCGTCAACCGCACCGCCCTCGTCCTCCTCCCCCGCAACTCCATCTCCAAGGTTCTCTGGATGGCCACCCTCCGCCCCACCTCGCTGCCCAGTAAGCTTCTTCTTTCTACCTCAAAGCTCTAATCCGCCATTGTTGCATCAAACTTCAAAGCTCTAACCAATCCATGGATCTCACGCAGACTGGAACAGGATGCGGATCTCGGTGAACATCATCACGCAGAACCGCGCCAAGTCGCTGCGGCGGCTGCTGGCGTCGCTGCGGGACGCCTACTACGTCGGCGACGAGGTGCCGATCAGCTTCAACATGGACAGCCGCGTGGACGCGGCGACGCTGAACGTCGTCAACGCCTTCGACTGGCCGCACGGCGGCAAGACGCTGCGGCGGAGGATCATCCAGGGCGGGCTGATCCGCGCCGTGAGCGAGAGCTGGTACCCGGCGACCGACGACGACTACGGCCTCCTCCTCGAGGACGACATCGAGGTCTCCCCCTACTACTACCTCTGGATCAAGTACGCCCTCCTCGCCTACCGCTACGACCCCCAGGTCTCCCTCCCGGAGCTCTCCTCCATCTCCCTCTACACGCCGCGCCTCGTCGAGGTCGTCAAGGAGCGGCCGCGCTGGAACGCCACGGCGTTCTTCGGCCGCAGCAAGAATCACCACCCAAACACCCCCTATCTTCACCAGCTTCCTTGCAGCTGGGGCGCCGTCTTCTTCCCCAAGCACTGGCGCGAGTTCTACGCGTACATGGCGGCGAGGTTCACCGAGGACGCCAAGCAGAACCCCGTGCAGATACCTCGATCCCGCACCAATGGATGGCAGGCGTCCTGGAAGAAGTTCCTCATCGACATGATGTACCTGCGTGGCTACGTCGCGCTCTACCCGAATTTCCCCGACCAGAGCAGCTTCTCCACCAACCACATGGAGCCCGGCGCGCACATCAGCGCCAAGGGCAACGTCGTCAAGCACGACAAGAGGGACTTCGAGGTGCCGCTCGTCGCCGACGACTTCTCGCCGCTTCTCCCCGCCGGGAGGATGCCGCCGGCGTCCAAGCTCCCCGTGCTCAACCTCTTCAACCAGCCGGTCTCCTTCAAGGCGCTCAAGGCCGCCGGCGCCAAGCTCCGCCAGGACGTCATCGGCTGCGCCGCCACGCAGCTCGTCGCCGTCGACCACGTCACCGGCCTCCCAAAGAACTGCACCGCCTTCTAATCACATATATTTTGCATTGAATTTCTTCGATGCATGAACGCGTGATAAACGATCTGATGACCCATACGTTGTTTTACCATTCGTGATTTTTATTCTTTTGCTCATGATCTCTGCACTGTATTTAGCTGTGATTTACATGTCTCGGTTCTTTTCGGTTTCTTTGTACCATTTAACAGTGAAACTGAAGGGAGTTGCAGCGCATTTTCGCGCTCTGTACGATGGTCTGTAAAGGGCTAAAGATGTAGCCAAAAGTGGCTTCTCTTTGTTATTGTTCTTGATTTTCACCATAGATTCATCATTCATGGAAAGTACACTGCTACCTCAATAAGAACTGTTCTAGTTGTATAGTAGTCTTCAATTCCTCTGTGTATAATGATCTTCAATTCACAACAGGTTCATACAGAGTACATTGATTTCACAGAGAGAGAGAAGCAATCTTGAGATGGTTCTAAGACTGTAAATTTGTGAAGGAACGACAGCAATTTCCCACCATTTTTGGCCTAGCAATTTCCCTGTGCTTGATGTTTCGTACTGCTTGCTTAGACAGGAGCTCCAGTGTCCAAATAGCAGCTGATCCTTCTCTGCCTTTAATTGTAAATTTTACTGAATGTCATAGATCTTCGGGGTGAACAAAGTACAGAAACAGTAGGAGTATGCCTCTGCTCATCGAATAATCGCTGCTAGCAATCCATCTTGAGATTTCAACCGTGGAGGAGAAATGGTGAGAGCAATGAAATATGGAAGAGAGAAACAGAGAGAGTGATGCCGACTTGCAGAGATTGCACATGATGTTGATATAGGAGTATTCGTGAAGGGCCGACAACATGGTGCAACATTTGAATGGACCTGGCAAGCCCAACTTTTATTAGCACAGGCTGCCAATACTAAATCTGTTGTAACTAATAAGAGAATAATCAGATGTCACTAATCTATTGCAACAAAATTCACTAATCTGATGCAATAAACCGTTCAATGGTGAGGAATGAACGATGGGCCGACGACATTCTGCTAGTTGAAGTACCACATTTTAGTGGATATGGCAGGCCCAATTTTGATTACCAATAGCAGCCCAAGGATTTTATTCGTCGTATGACATGATTTTACCAGAAGCAGTTGAGCTCTGTGAAAAATCATCATAAGTTGCAGAACTGGAGTAGTAGAACACAAGATGAAGATTTGAGTGTCCAGCATCCGTACATCTTGGGTGTTGGTGGAACTCCAGGGTGGAAAACAATACTGAACCCTCGTTTGTCCGAATTAGTTTGCATTATGTTCTTTCTTTTGTCTTTATATTATTGTACTGATCCGGCACAACAGTAGATTTCCCATTCATTAATCTGCACGACAGTACAGCAATGTTCAAGTGCCCACTGGTCCAGCACATTATTAGGTGCCCAAGTGCCCAGCAGAAGCCGCAAATTGGGTTGTCAGTGATCAGCAGTAGCGCATAGTTATACCAGAGGTAGCCAGATCACAAGAAGAAAGAAAAAGTTCAGAGCATAAAGGAATATATCTCCTCAAATTGGATGATCACAACTTGTACAGAGGGAGGCACCACCAACCAAGGCAGGAGGAACAGAAAAAAGGCATATAGAGATATATAATTAATTGCTACAAAGTAATTGCTAGTATAGAAACCAAATAACACTTATCAATCCCTAGACATAGATGAACTGCAAAAAGAATTTTTCGGAGTTCAGTACATCAAGCTCCAATATAAACTATGATGGATGTCCCCCCTGAGTAGCTACTAGCAAGAAGAAACTTCTAATTAGCAAACCAACAAACTCCACCTCCTCATCACCCCCCTTAAAAAAAACACATCTCATTTTCCTCCTCCTAATTGACTGACTGACTAGCTGCAAAGTTTTCCTCTCTAAATCTGTCTCCCTCTGCTGCTGGTTTAGCTCTCCTTCTCACCTACCTAATTTTGCAAGCAACTGCAAATCTGCAATGCAACAACCACTGTGATTCATCTATTTCTCCTGCCCTCCTCCTCCTCTCTCTCACCCACCTCTATACAAAACAAAAAATCATCTTTTTAAGGGGAACCAATTAATCAATAGACAAAAAGGAAAAAAAATAAAACCCCAAGAAAAGCCCTAGTGAACTAACGCCAGTATGACCCCGGCGATCGATCCATGGATTGATGATGATGCTGATGCTGATGCTGATGGAAACCAATGCAGAGCGGGCGGTGATCGATGATGGATGATGGCTTCAGGAGGGCAATGCTGCTGATGATCACACTGCTGTCCATGTCCATGTCCATGGTGATGGTGATGACGAGGAAGACGACGCACTGACGACTGAAGCAAGCATGCATGCATGCATACTAACATGTATACATATATAGCTAAGGGGAACTGAGACCGACGACCAACCGTCCGACGACGCCGCCGCCGCCGCCGTCGCCGGGAGATTAATCCCGGCGGCGGATGTACTGCAGGAGGTCGCAGGACGGGTCGGCGGTCCGGGTTGCCTTCTGGCGCATCTCCACCACCTTCTTGTGGGAATTGGAATGGATGGACGGCATGAAGGTGGGGCTCGCCGCCGGGCGGTACTCCGGGAAGAGGCGGCCGGACTTGTAGCGGACGCCGCACGCGTTGCAGAGCGTCTTGGGGCCGAGCGGGCCCGCGCGCCACTGCGGCGTCTTCTCGATCTGGCAATGCGTGCACCGCCGCACGGTGCCCGGCGGGAGAGCGAGCGCGCCGCCTTCCTCGTAGTCGGCGTCCGCCGCGTCGGCGTCGGCCTCGGCGTCGGAGGCGCGGCCGGAGCGGCCGGCTTCTTGGCCTTCTTCTTCTTCTTCATCGGCGGCGGGTGCGGGTTGGACTCGGCAATGCTCTCGGGATCCGAGTGCGACGAGGTGGACGAGTACATTGGCGTCGGCACCAGGATGGTGGTCTCCGTCGCCGCCGGCGCGCCGCGGACAGCCGGGAACGCGGACGGCCTAGACCGCTTGCTGCGCGCGCGCGCGGGGATGACGAGCACGGGCGGCTCCGGGCGCGGCGACACGGGCGCGGACCACGCGCGGCCGCTGCCGGAGAACGACTCGGACGAGGAGGACGCCGACGAGGAGGACGACGAGGAGGAGCCCCGTTGGCGGCCACGTTGAAGCCGCTGTGCTCCAGCACGGAGATGGGGCTGGAGCTGCGGAACAGCGCCTCCTCCGCCTTGTCCGGCAGCACGACGCCGGCGCTCGCCGTCAGCGCCGACGCCTTGATCGGCGCCGCGCAGTTGACGCCCGGAAAGCTCGGCTCGTGCGGGATGGTTCCATCGTCGAACAGCCCCGACAGCCACTCCAGCTGCGCCATGTCCATGTCCAGCTCATCACACTGCAAACGACAACCATTGCCACGTCAGATCTGTCACATTTCCTCTACAGCTGCATTGCAGCAGCCTGCTATTTTGTCGTTACTAGCTGTTCATGTTCATGGTCAGTAGTAGTACTACTGCTAGTACCACCATGACATCATAATTTCTTCCATCCACTACTACTGTGTAAATCTACTGTAAATCAATCATCATTAGCGGTTGGAGAAGGGGGCCCAGGTTTAATTTCGGTTGCTTAAAGCGGAGAAAAGGTTACTGCTATAGTGCTATGCTAGGACTGGTTGTACCACGTTGGGTTTAGTAGCATAGATATATAGTTGTTGGCAGGCTAACTACCCAAAGTAAATGGGCCCCCAAAAGGCCGAAACCCGTAAAAAATCCAACCAAACGGAAGCAAAAAAAACTCCCATCACGATGGCACGCCGACGCCCGTCCACCGACACGCCATCGCCTGACCCAACCACCCCATTCACACACGACGCGCGCGCCGCGTGGCGTGGAGCGGGGGCGCCAACGCCTAATTGCGCCCAGCTGTTTTGAACTTGAACGCTCGACCGACCGCCGCCGCCGCCGCCGACGCCGACGCGACGTCACGCCGGCAGCGGCAGCGGCAATATCGTCCGAATTCTCTAAATCGGCGTACGCTCAACCACGGGGAGGTGGTGGGGAGGGGGAACTTACCGGGCCAATGTGGGCGTCCTTGCGGTCGAACACCTCGGCGCCGAGCGCGCCGGCCGCGTCGAACAGCGCCGACGCGTCGTCCTTCGCGGGGGCCGGCGGCGGGGGAAGCGCCATCATCTGCGGGGCGGTGGCCCGCCGCCGCCATGGTGGCGTGGGCCGCCAATGATGCGCGAGGACAGCGGGCTCCCTGGCGCCGGCGCGTCGAGCAGGAGCACGTCGGCGGCCGACTCCTCCTTGGGGAAGTCGAGCAGGTCGTCGATGTGGTCGAACAGGTCGCCTCCAGGAGGCTCTGCTCCCGCAGCATGTCCTCCACGAATCCAACGCCCGCCATTGCTGCTGCTACCAAATCACAATCTGTTCACCACCACCGCGTATAAATATACAGAAGAAACGCGTGTCAATAATGCCTCATCTCGAGATCAATGTTTGGATATGCATGCATTAACAAGGCAGTATCCACAATAATAAGGAAGCAAATTAAAGCAACACGGATTTATTCACCTATGATAAAATTAATCAATTCCAAGGATATGATCCACCTATATCAATAATAAGATAAAATTCGTATAAATGGCTACACAACACACCACTGCCAGAAATGGATAGATGACGAGGCGTTACTAATCTATCCCTACTACTACCAGAAGAAGTGCAAATCTATCTCTCTGAGCTGTAAATCAAAAGCTGCAGGAGGGAGATTTTTTTTTCTTCTCTTTCAAAGTGACGGCAGGAGCGGGCTCCATATGTATGCGGTGCATGATGACGCGCTTCTGTGGGTGGGCCCCACCCACCCCCAGCCATGTGACCCCGCATGTGACGGGTGAAATTTTCTTTTCTTTATTCTGAAGCAAGGCTACAATACAGATGGCGTACTACTCTACCCATGGAAGAAAATTAATATACACTCCGTATATAAAGTAAAATAAATAAAAATAATAAAAGTAAAAAAGAAAGAAAAATCTGGGCGTTTGTTTGATTGATTCACCACCAAGGACTCCATCCCTATGCGTACGAGTAGTAAAAGTCAAAGCTTGCCAGCACAAGGAATTTGTCAAAAAGGGAGATTAGCTGACGTGGAGGCACCCTATTGGTCCGGACGCGTCACTGGCGTGCCACATGGACAAAGCAGCCGCCTCCCTCGGTAAAAGCAGCTAATTATTGCCGAGTCCTCGGGTGAAAACACCGAGGAATTCATCAATTTTTTTTTCCTCGCATCAATCGCGGCCATTCCCACAGGAGGAGGGAGCAGTACGGATCATGCAAAGGCGAATCTTGCCATGGCGGCAATGGAAGGAATCTTTTTGGGTTTTTTTTTTCCTTTTTGTTGTTGTTTTTACTGCTTGCTTGCCGGCGTATTGCCTTTCAGAATTTGCACATTTTTTCTCACTGTCCCCCAATGTTTCCAGATAATCCAGACTGGTAAAAAAAAGTACTACAAAATCAGGGGGACGCGGTTGAAAAAGCTTGGAATAATAGCAGTACCGACGTGTGAACCCTGATAATCCCATCCAATTTTTCCATGACTTTCTATCCATCTAGTAGCCGGAAGCTTCCCTTTAGTAACTTTTACTCTCGAGTTTTTTTGAATTGATTTGAAAATTTTGAAATCTTCAAATTGAGAAAGAGTCCAAATCGGAGGCTTCCGAGTTTCGTCATCCTCCTATATTCCTCCCCTTTCGTCTTCCTTCCGGGGAAGATGAATGAAGCAAAAAACACTCATGGCAATGAATTAAGCTGGCGACGCGGCGAAATACGGCCGCGCGCCACCGGGAAGCCAACTGAAAATGTAAAGCCCCTTTGAATTCCCGATCATTTCTTGCCATTTTTTCGAATTTGAAGAAAGCGGCGGCGGCTGATTTTGCAGGGGGGGAGAAATGGGAAAGAACGGCAAGCTTAGCTAGCTAGGGAACACATCACATGCAGCAGGAGCAGCTAGGCTTTCAGCTCACCTGTGTGGGAAAATTGTCTCTGTTTCCTCGCACCGATCGATCAACACCTGCTCGATCGCTCTCCTCGATCAGCTTTTGCTTGCCTTGCCAAAAAAAATTGTCTCTGCTACCTCTTGTTGCACTCTAACTAGCTGCTGTTGCCGATCAAGAAGCTGGCTATCTGAATGCGTGTGTTTATGTAAGTAGGGAGCAGCTGCGAACTAACTCTATATATCTAGTTCACCTTCTGCATGGACATGGTTGCTCCAGAGGAGGAAAAGGATGAGCAGATTATGATAGGAGGAAGAAGAAGAAAGTTGCTGCCTGCCTTGCACCACTGCAATTATATGGAGAGCACTTCACTGTACTCCTAAGGCAGAGAGATGGCGCAATTCCGGAGTGCTATATAGGTGGAGGTAAATGGAAGAACGGAAGGATGCGTGCGTGGGTCGGTGGAATTCAATTCTAGAGCTATAAGAGGAGGTGTATGTAGTACTACTAGTATATGTATATACTGGGAGAGGAGGTAAGCTGCAGGCAGAGCTTAAAAATAAATTCAAAAATAATAAAAATGGAGGATTAAATATGGGTGTGAGAACGTGAGGGAAGGTAAGAAACCAGCACAGCTTTCAGGCTTTCAGCTGGGACTTGAGAGGAGACGAAACCAAAAAAAAAAAAAAAGTGGTATCTGCTTGCTGGGCTATGGCTCCTGGGTTTTGAACGTTGGAGGCTAGCTAAGCTATGGCGGAGTGGAGATCCACTCCCACTCCTCTCGTCCCCTTTTACACTGGTGCTCGCACACGACCTGCACGGCACACGCGGATGGGAGGAAGAAGAAAAGGAGACGATGCGTCGAGCTGGAACGGCACGAAAGAGACGACCAGAGAGAGGCGCCCTTCTACAGCTAAGCTTCCGTCCGTCAATCACTCACTGCCCTGTGAGGACCCAGCAACAACTAGTACTACTACTACTGCTACTATGCATGCCATTTACTGGGTCTGGGACGACTACTTCTCCCACGATTATTACGATTA
>CM020183.1:25043636-25072544 GCA_009805545.1 Oryza longistaminata
GGATAGAAGTGGGGCTCGCCGCCGGCGGTACTCCGGGAAGAGGCGACCGGACTTGTAGCGGACACCGCACGCGTTGCAGAGCGTCTTGGGGCCGAGCGGGCCCGCGCGCCACTGCGGCGTCTTCTCGATCTGGCAATGCGTGCACCGCCGCACGGTGCCCGGCGGGAGCGCCAGCGCGCCGCCTTCCTCGTAGTCGGCGTCCGCGCGCGTCGGCTCGCCTCGGCGTCAGAGGCGGCGGCCGGAGCGGCCGGCTTCTTGCCTTCTTCTTCTTCTTCATCGGCGGCGGGTGCGGGTTGGACTCGGCAATGCTCTCGGGATCCGAGTGCGACGAGGTGGACGAGTACATTGGCGTCGGCACCAGGATGGGGTCTCCGTCGCCGCCGGCGCGCCGCGGACAGCCGGGAACGCGGACGGCCTAGACCGTTTTTGCTGCGGCGCGCGCGCTGGGATGACGAGCACGGGCGGCTCCGGGCGCGGCGACACGGGCGCGGACCACGCGCGGCCGCTGCCGGAGAACGACTCGGACGAGGAGGACGCCGACGAGGAGGACGACGAGGAGGAGCCCCCGTTGGCGGCCACGTTGAAGCCGCTGTGCTCCAGCACGGAGATGGGGCTGGAGCTGCGGAACAGCGCCTCCTCCGCCTTGTCCGGCAGCACGACGCCGGCGCTCGCCGTCAGCGCCGACGCCTTGATCGGCGCCGCGCAGTTGACGCCCGGAAAACTCGGCTCGTGCGGGATGGTTCCATCGTCGAACAGCCCCGACAGCCACTCCAGCTGCGCCATGTCCATGTCCAGCTCATCACACTGCAAACGACAACCATTGCCACGTCAGATCTGTCACATTTCCTCTACAGCTGCATTGCAGCAGCCTGCTAATTTTGTCGTTACTAGCTGTTCATGTTCATGGTCAGTACTACTACTGCTAGTACCACCATGACATCATAATTTCTTCCATCCACTACTACTGTGTAAATCTACTGTAAATCAATCATCATTAGCGGTTGGAGGAAGGGGGCCCAGGTTTAATTTCGGTTGCTTAAAGCGGAGAAAAGGGTTACTGCTATAGTGCTATGCTAGGACTGGTTGTACCACGTTGGGTTTAGTAGCATAGTATAGTTGTTGGGCAGGCTAACTACCCAAAGTAAATGGGCCCCCAAAAGGCCGAAACCGCCGTAAAAATCCAACCAAACGGAAGCAAAAAAAACTCCCATCACGATGGCACGCCGACGCCCGTCCACCGACACGGCCATCGCCTGACCCAACCACCCCATTCACACACGACGCGCGCGCCGCGTGGCGTGGAGCGGGGGCGCCAACGCCTAATTGGCGCCCAGCTGTTTTGAACTTGAACCGCTCGACCGACGCCGCCGCCGCCGCCGACGCCGACGTCGACGTCGACGCCGGCAGCGGCAGCGGCAATATCGTCCGAATTCGTCTAAATCGGCAGTACGCTCAACCACGGGGAGGTGGTGGGGGAGGGGGAACTTACCGGGCCAATGTGGGCGTCCTTGCGGTCGAACACCTCGGCGCCGAGCGCGCCGGCCGCGTCGAACAGCGCCGACGCGTCGTCCTTCGCGGGGGCCGGCGGCGGGGGAAGCGCCATCATCTGCGGCGGCGGTGGCGCCGCCGCCGCCATGGTGGCGTGGCCGCCAATGATGCGCGAGGACAGCGGGCTCCCTGGCGCCGGCGCGTCGAGCAGGAGCACGTCGGCGGCCGACTCCTCCTTGGGGAAGTCGAGCAGGTCGTCGATGTGGTCGAACAGGTCGCCGCAGGTCGCCTCCAGGAGGCTCTGCTCCCGCAGCATGTCCTCCACGAATCCAACGCCCGCCATTGCTGCTGCTACCAAATCACAATCTGTTCACCACCACCGCGTATAAATATACAGAAGAAACGCGTGTCAATAATGCCTCATCTCGAGATCAATGTTTGGATATGCATGCATTAACAAGGCAGTATCCACAATAATAAGGAAGCAAATTAAAGCAACACGGATTTATTCACCTATGATAAAATTAATCAATTCCAAGGATATGATCCACCTATATCAATAATAAGATAAAATTCGTATAAATGGCTACACAACACACCACTGCCAGAAATGGATAGATGACGAGGCGTTACTAATCTATCCCTACTACTACCAGAAGAAGTGCAAATCTATCTCTCTGAGCTGTAAATCAAAAGCTGCAGGAGGGAGATTTTTTTTTCTTCTCTTTCAAAGTGACGGCAGGAGCGGGCTCCATATGTATGCGGTGCATGATGACGCGCTTCCGTGGGTGGGCCCCACCCACCCCCAGCCATGTGACCCCGCATGTGACGGGTGAAATTTTCTTTTCTTTATTCTGAAGCAAGGCTACAATACAGATGGCGTACTACTCTACCCAGGGAAGAAAATTAATATACACTCCGTATATAAAGTAAAATAAATAAAAATAATAAAAGTAAAAAAGAAAGAAAAATCTGGGCGTTTGTTTGATTGATTCACCACCAAGGACTCCATCCCTATGCGTACGAGTAGTAAAAGTCAAAGCTTGCCAGCACAAGGAATTTGTCAAAAAGGGCGATTAGCTGACGTGGAGGCACCCTATTGGTCCGGACGCGTCACTGGCGTGCCACATGGACAAAGCAGCCGCCTCCCTCGGTAAAAGCAGCTAATTATTGCCGAGTCCTCGGGTGAAAACACCGAGGAATTCATCAATTTTTTTTTCCTCGCATCAATCGCGGCCATTCCCACAGGAGGAGGGAGCAGTACGGATCATGCAAAGGCGAATCTTGCCATGGCGGCAATGGAAGGAATCTTTTTGGGTTTTTTTTTTCCTTTTTGTTGTTGTTTTTACTGCTTGCTTGCCGGCGTATTGCCTCTCAGAATTTGCACATTTTTTCTCACTGTCCCCCAATGTTTCCAGATAATCCAGACTGGTAAAAAAAGTACTACAAAATCAGGGGGACGCGGTTGAAAAAGCTTGGAATAATAGCAGTACCGACGTGTGAACCCTGATAATCCCATCCAATTTTTCCATGACTTTCTATCCATCTAGTAGCCGGAAGCTTCCCTTTCGTAATTTTACTCTCGTTTTTTTGAATTGATTTGAAAATTTTGAAATCTTCAAATTGAGAAAGAGTCCAAATCGGAGGCTTCCGAGTTTCGTCATCCTCCTATATTCCTCCCCTTTCGTCTTCCTTCCGGGGAAGATGAATGAAGCAAAAAACACTCATGGCAATGAATTAAGCTGGCGACGCGGCGAAATACGGCCGCGCGCCACCGGGAAGCCAACTGAAAATGTAAAGCCCCTTTGAATTCCCGATCATTTCTTGCCATTTTTTCGAATTTGAAGAAAGCGGCGGCGGCTGATTTTGCAGGGGGGGAGAAATGGGAAAGAACGGCAAGCTTAGCTAGCTAAGGGAACACATCACATGCAGCAGGAGCAGCTAGGCTTTCAGCTCACCTGTGTGGGAAAATTGTCTCTGTTTCCTCGCACCGATCGATCAACACCTGCTCGATCGCTCTCCTCGATCAGCTTTTGCTTGCCTTGCCAAAAAAAAATTGTCTTTGCTACCTCTTGTTGCACTCTAACTAGCTGCTGTTGCCGATCAAGAAGCTGGCTATCTGAATGCGTGTGTTTATGTAAGTAGGGAGCAGCTGCGAACTAACTCTATATATCTAGTTCACCTTCTGCATGGACATGGTTGCTCCAGAGGAGGAAAAGGATGAGCAGATTATGATAGGAGGAAGAAGAAGAAAGTTGCTGCCTGCCTTGCACCACTGCAATTATATGGAGAGCACTTCACTGTACTCCTAAGGCAGAGAGATGGCGCAATTCCGGAGTGCTATATAGGTGGAGGTAAATGGAAGAACGGAAGGATGCGTGCGTGGGTCGGTGGAATTCAATTCTAGAGCTATAAGAGGAGGTGTATGTAGTACTACTAGTATATGTATATACTGGGAGAGGAGGTAAGCTGCAGGCAGAGCTTAAAAATAAATTCAAAAATAATAAAAATGGAGGATTAAATATGGGTGTGAGAACGTGAGGGAAGGTAAGAAACCAGCACAGCTTTCAGGCTTTCAGCTGGGACTTGAGAGGAGACGAAACCAAAAAAAAAAAAAAAGTGGTATCTGCTTGCTGGGCTATGGCTCCTCCTGGGTTTTGAACGTTGGAGGCTAGCTAAGCTATGGCGGAGTGGAGATCCACTCCCACTCCTCTCGTCCCCTTTTACACTGGTGCTCGCACACGACCTGCACGGCACACGCGGATGGGAGGAAGAAGAAAAGGAGACGATGCGTCGAGCTGGAACGGCACGAAAGAGACGACCAGAGAGAGGCGCCCTTCTACAGCTAAGCTTCCGTCCGTCAATCACTCACTGCCCTGTGAGGACCCAGCAACAACTAGTACTACTACTACTGCTACTATGCATGCCATTTACTGGGTCTGGGACGACTACTTCTCCCACGATTATTACGATTACGGTCACGATTAGCAGTGTGGTAAATGGGTTGTTTAACCATCCATGACGTAAAAAAAATCAAAATCAAATCAGCGTGGTAATTGGGATCGTTGAGCAACCACAATTGCTTGCTGGTAGTAAGTGCTACAGTACAGGGAGATGGGGACGGTAGGTGAGCCTTCCTCCCTCACTGCTAGCTGTCCTCGCCCCTGTCGTGACGTTGAAGTTTCCTCCCTCTTTCTCTCTCCTCACATCCCTCCTTTTTTTTTCCCTCTCCCAGTTAACCAAAAAAACCCCAGAAAAATACAAAATACTAAAATCACCAGCTCAGATTTTTTTTCTTCTCCCTCCTGTATGTACACATGGCGCTGGGTTATCACACATGGATGGGCATGAGATGCCAGCTGCTGTCACGACGGTCACGACTTTCCTCCCCCTTGCCTCCGCCGCTTCTTCACACTGTTTAACCGACAGCCACCGCTCGATCCCTCCCGGGCGTCGGTCGTCGGATCCTCTGCGGCCACTGGTAAAATCCTCGCACGCCAGACTGGTCGTCTCGTCGCAGCTAGCGTCCAGCCGGGTCGCGGTTAGCGCGCGCCTCCACGGAAGCATCCCGCGGTCGCCGCCGCACCGCGGCCGCGCATTGACCGCGCGAGGCCGCGTCGTCGGCTGAGTTCTTTTCCCCGGTTTTTCACCTCACCTCTCTCATTCTCATTTTTCACGCGTACACTTTTTGAACCGTAAAACAGTGTATTTTTTATAAAAAATTTTTCTATGCAAAAGTTACTTAAAAATACATTGATCTATTTTTAAAAAATATATATAGCTAATAACTTAACTAATTATAAACTAATAGATCGTTCTATTTTTCGTGCGTAGGAGATGTGCTCCCAATCCAAATCAGGAACACAGCCGTCGTCTCGATCGCTTGCTGCTGCGTATGGACGCGGGATAGTTGTGTCATCCGCGTGCGGCGTGTGCGAGCCGCGCGGCGCGGGGTGCGTAGCCGCATGCGACTTGGAGACCGCGACGGCGATGGGGGCGGCAAGTTGGGCAACGAGACACACGCTGCGGAATTGCCTCTTGATTGAGAAGGACGCGAACCCGATTCAAATTTTTTTCTTTCTCGGTCCAAAAGACCGTGGGGTTGTAAATTCAAAACTTATCTAACTCGATCGTCGATTGCATAACCGTTCGGTTTTGTTTTTTTTTTCTATGTGCCTACTTGTTGGCGTTCTAGGGTCAGCGTACGTATGCTCTCTCGCCTAACACTTTTTTGAGTGTTCTGGTATATTGCCCAACCCATGGAGTATATGTGCGCACGAACGACAGTGCAGTTAATCCACTGTCTCTGTCAAATTAATCCCTTCGGTCGATAGATCTTTACCGAACTTAATTACTGCCGTCTCCATGTTACGACTTACTAGTATATATACATGCCGTATACGCACATATATAGGACGTAATAGTAGGAGTAGTAGTTGATCCGTTGATCCCTGATGCATTACTACTAGATTAATCTTATCCTGCCAATCGATCGATCCGCATGCATGCATGCAGCTGGTGTTGGTGGTAGCAAAGCACATCTGCACATGAACGATCGCATCTGGATCGAGCAGCAGTAGTGGCCAGGTCGGGTCACTCACTCACTCACTCACTCGACCTACCTACTTCTCTACTACCTCCTGCGTGTGTGTGCACACAGCCACGAATACAAACGAACGAACTTGGTTTCGTTCGTGCATGCAGGTGGATGGAATGCCACTGGTGACTACTACTCCCTCCGATTCCATCCGTTTCAAATTAGACGTCGTTTTGAGTTTTTACATGTAACGTTTTATCATTTATCTTATTTAAAACATTAGTGTAAATTAAAAATGACGAGTCATACTTAAAGTACTTTTAATAATAAAGCGAGTCACAAATTTAAAAATAATAATTTCATAATTTTATAATAAGATAAATGGTCGAACGTTACAAATAAAAAGTCAAAACTATAAGTATATTGAAACAGAGGAAGTACTAATCACACAAATCAACAACAAGAGTTGTCGTCCTGCACAGGCAGCACAGCTGCGCCACATGTGACTTAACGACCATCGTGGTTGGGGTTGGGAAAAAAATCGCACGGAAAAAATGGCGATTAATTGCTGGAAACGGGAGAACGGAGAAGAGGGGGGTGCGTGGTGATGGAAAAGGGGAGCAACGGAAAGGGAAGGAAGAGTAAAGTGACCGCACAACCGATGGTTGTTCGGGCCTCACTGCCCCCAGCAAATCATATGACGGGTCCCACTCCACTACGCTACTGATCAACCTCTTTTCTTTTCTTTTTTCTCCTCTCATCTTCTTTCTTTGCTTAACTAACTTGGGTTGCACTCCTTGCATCCATTCCTTGAGCTTTACTACTCCCCAACTCACTCTCACTCTCTGCCCCGATCACACCTAAAGCCACTGGCCACGCCAACACCAAAGCTTGTTCCACGTGTACGACAGTCGGATTCGTAATGCTTGGCTAGCTTCATCTTTTTAGTGTACAACTCGATACGGTATCAGAGTCAACTTGACGAAATCGTAAACCCACTTTCAATCAGGTGAACATAAGTCAATATCGTCAATGAATATTTAAACTTTTCAGATATATATAGTGATATGGAGGATGAAGCATGTATCATTTTATTTTCTGAAAAAATATTTAAAGCGTACAACTTGATAGGAAGGAATTGAAAAGGTATTAACCATTTTGCGGTGACATAATTCACATGTGTGTTTTTTTTTCAGTGGTTGTTGCGGTTGCCTCTGCCGTTTTCGCGAGGCATAATTCGAGCCTAATGATGCCGACTTTTTCCTCGATCGCGCGCTGCAGAAGCAGCAGAAAGAAATTCGTGCGCGGCATGTCTTTGCTTGTTTGCCACCGACGGGGCCGAGCGACCTCTGCCAGACAAACGGGTGGCATACTATACTACTAGCAAAAAGGAGGTCGAGACTCAACAGTTGATCGAGTGAGTTAACATCACTCGTCACCAACCCGTATATATACGTTGTCAAATCAATCGGCCGGGCAATTCAAATTTTATCTCAATTTTTTGTTAACATGTTTTTAAATTATTAAACGTTGTTTTTCATAAAAAACATTCTATATAAAAGTTGTTTTAAAATACCAAATAAACTCATCGTTCAAGTTTGCACTAACTAAAACTTAATTAATCTTAACCGTGCAGTTGTATGATTTTCGGATCCGGTTTTCCTTATAAACTGGACCAATTCTCTTATTCTAAATATAAAAGTGAAACAAAGTTCCGCTTTAGGTTTAAAAAAACTTAATTAATCGTACGTTAATATATTTTTAATTTTAGGATTGCTAATTTGATTTTTATCTTTACTATAAAATGAACACCGTTGAAGAGTGGCATACTAGCAAGGAGAGTTCGGGACTGAACAGTTGAGTGAGTTAACGTCACTCGTCACCAACACCAACCCGTATACGTCGTCAAATCAATTGGCCGAGCTATTCGATCAGTGGCTGTGCTGCTCTCTCAGCTCGATCAGATCAGCTCGCTTGATGGCCGTGGCTAACTAGGTACGGCTTCAATTTGTTGGTGTCGGATCACTCACTCACTTGATATGATCCAACTGCCGCCTCTGATCTCTCTCTCTCTCTTGCATCTCCAGCAAGCAACAATTGCTGTAGCATTTCTGGCCTCATTTTCTTCCTTCATCTTCCTCTGTTGAACATATAATTGCATGATTGTTGTATACATCGAATGGAAAAGGTAGTATACTGATAATGTTGGATTCAGTACTACACTGTTGGTGGCAGTAGTAGTACCAGTGCCACGACGACTGTACACACATGCATGCTGTCTCAGCTCGGTGGCTTGGCTTAGCTCCAACACCTGCGTTCCGGGCAGACAGGGATTAATTATGGTTTGTTGCAAGGCGAGCCAGCCAGCCATCCATCCCTACGGAGAAGAGGACCATCGGATCGAGTACTCATCTTCATCTAGTGCGTGATATGTATCACGAGTCGTCGTTTAACCACTCGTTTGGTGGTTAGTTAGCTGTGCGTATTAGCAGCGATCGAACAAACACATGTACTACTGGTTCCAGTACTATTTACATGATCGGTTCCAATATGTGGGTTTATGTGTTTAACATTTCATCGTCCATTTTATTTGAGAATACTATGGAAGGTTAAAAAATTAAGTCACTTATAAAATATTATTCATGTTTTATCATCTAATAACAATAAAAATAGTAATTATTTTTTTTAAAAAAATATAAACGGTCAAACGTTGAACATAGGAAATTACAAATGAACTTATTTTGGATGGAGGGTGTACAATTTCTCATGGACATCCTGTCTTCTTCTGCTATTGAGAACTCACAGAGAATCAGACATGTATTTGTTACTGCTACTAGTAGTTGGCCAGGTAGATTGGCATTAGCAGGAGCAGCAACAACATGATGCTGCTGCTTGTTGCAAGTAGAGAGTAGAGTACAGTAATAATCAGTGAGAAGAAGCGACAAGAAGCACCCGATCTCTGACAATTATGGGATATTCAAGTCCCCTGCATCGATCCCTAGGGGGAGCGGATTATGATTGCTGCATGCTCAACATGCCCCTTTGTGCTGTCAGACAAATAAAGTTTTACTCCTACTACTAGTACCACTGCAGGCAGGGCACCAATCATTCAAATGCTGCCAGTAATTAAACTGGCACTATCTAGTTTATCTCTGCCGTAGAATCACTTGGTTTTTAATCAACCGTGACCGATGCTGACGGCCCACTGGAATTCAGATTCTCCCTTCTCCCTCCTTGCAAGTAAAAGCTTGCATTCTGGTAGAAATGGCTAGCTACTGATTAATGAATTGAAATGAAATCCACCGGTCGATCGATCGAGCCATGTGTCAATGTACCAAAAGGGTCGATCCATCCAACCACCGGCCGGTTAAGACCAGGAGGAGAGTTTATCTGGATGATCCGGGAGTAACATGGGATTATATCAGCTAGTAACATGTACATTAGTTGCTAGTATCATGGCCTGCTCTTACTTACTGTAGCCTTGTGACTAATGAGCAAGACAACAAGTAGTGATAACAATTCATCAGGATTATATTAGTGAGATAATTAACTCACTGGTATGCCTGAGTATCCTTGTGATAATTAACTCACTCGATCGCCTGTTAGTGAGATAAGCGACAGGCTAACTGCTTGGAATTTCCTCTGGTTTCACTGAACAGGTTAATTAATCAACAAGACTGTAGATTAGTACTATTAGGTGGATCATCAAACGTAAGGAAGATTCAGACAAAGCATGCACGCACATGGCCGGAGTTAAAAGACAAACCAGCCCAAATTTATGGTTGGATCACCCCCAATTGCGCAATTTGATAATGAACTGACATAAACAAATCGAGGGCATAATAAAAAAATTAAGGGAGCTGATGGATCAAACCCCAGTGGCGCGAGAGGTAACAATACTGGAGTAGTAGTGGTACTAATCAGTTTGACACTGATGCATGAATGGATGGCTCCTGATTAATTAAATTAAATAGTTTATTAATAGGATGGTAGAATTAGAGCTAGAAATTTAAGTAAATTATTCAGAGGAGAATTATTATAGCTGCGAGATGAGATGAGATGAGATGAGCTAGCATGTGGCTTGCAAGCTCGATCACCCTGGCGTCGTGTTGGTTGGTTGCCCGGTCGCTGGCTTCTGCTAGCTGCTTCACCTGCTATCTCTCTGCGTGTGCATGGATGCATGTATTCTACGGAGCACCAGCTTAGTTCTCCATTGGTTCCTAAATACAAATATTTATATATTGTTTAGCAAAGATTAAGAATAAAAGACAAGATCTCCTTTTAGCCATCTCTCATTGGTTAAAATTCGAATTTTGAATTGGCTAGATTTTTCTTGTAAGCATCTGATTAACTTAAGATGCTTGGATTTTTGTGTGTTGAAATGTATTACAGATTTTAAGTTTTAGAAATGCTTATATTTTGTAACGGAGGAATTATTAGTTAGCTGATGCGTTCTTGGATCACCACCGTGTCCATGTTGCTGTGCCTGGTCAGCGCGCATGCACGTACAACATTGATCATACAGTCCAAATTCAGATTAAGGTGTTAATCATGTCATGTGCTTGCCCTCTATTATGCACTACCAACACACAGTCCTCGTCGTAGCGGTAGTGCCACTACTACTACTACCAGTTGTACATTCTAGTATAGTATAGTACTATACCTCATTCTAGTATAGTACTCCGTATAGTAGTGTATGCTAATTGTTTCTTTGACCGGAGCTGGATTGGAGATTCGTTGCCTTGACTAACTGACGCATGGGTAAAAAATTGCAGAGGTAAATAAACACAGGGTTTTAACTAGCTTGACTCTGTAATTATCTTGGAGTGGCTTTCTTCGTTTAAAATTAAGTACTTCTACCAGCAGCTAAGCGTTGAGAAAAGGACTGGTTCCTCTGCATTGCCTTCCCAGTTGTACTCTGTCAAAATGTTGCTATTTTTCTTCATCAACTTGTCTCGTGCCAAATGTTGAAGTGGTAATACGCGCGCCGTAGCTTCCTACCTGTGAGTGAGGTAACCAACTCTGCGTGAATTCCTGATCAGTTCTAAAATAAAAGAAATCTGGTTTCAAAAAAATAAAATAAAATAAATCGTAATCGATGCAGGCACGTCATGTGGATCGTGCTTTGTCAAACCTAACTGCATAGTATTTTAGAAGTAGTATATGCTTCATTCTTTTTTGTACGATTTAATTTGACTGAACAAACTAAAATATACCGAGATGGGCCGTGAATGCAAGGAGAAAAAAAATCCCCCCGCCCTAAAATAAATGTAGTTTTGCACTGTTCATGTCTAATGTTTGACCGTTCTTCTTATTTGAAATTTTTTTATAATTAATAATTTTATTGTTATTAGATAATAAAATATAAATAATACTTTACGTGTGACTAATTTTTTTTCATAAATTTTTTAAATAAGAAAAAATCCATAGATATCTACGGGAATACTAATTTTGGGACGGAGGCAGTACAAATAGAGTTAATATGTTGGATCAAATCCGGCCGTTGATTTTGTGGAGCAGGCAAGGCAGCTGACCCGGGAACTGTTTCCCAAACCGGATGCGACGACCAATGCCCTTGTCCTTGTAGGACACAGAGAATGAAATGGAAGATGTGGCTGGTCTACTTCTCTACCAAGGATGTACTTCCTCCATCTACTTTTGATAGTCATATTTCTAAATCTGAAAATTTTATTTTTGATAGGCATATTTCAATCCAACAACTTATCATCTTAATGACTTTCTTGGATTTAATGCATGACTCTTCATTCTTCCACACATGATTGGCTACATGGGCATTGAGAAATGTAAATATTAATGAATCGCTTGTTTACGAGGAATGACTAGTAGCATATTTAAATGGATGATAAGTAGAATTACTTATCCTTAGTCTGTGTGCCAAGATGAAATATAACTATCAAAAGTAGATGGAGTATTTGGTTACTAATCATACTTTACCACTATTTACCGATAAGTATTATCACACTTACTTAAAGTTGAAACGATTAAATTTTTTCACACCTTCACAAACATAAGAAAATCTTACCATATTTATAAGTCAATGATATGCGAGATTTAGTTTGTTAGAAAAAAAAATCGTGCCATAACTACATCTACAAAACAAATACTCCGTAGCTACCAATGTGATCAAACCTGTTTAACCTTGGACGTGACAAACTATGACAACGTGACCTAACCACAACCTACTACTACATCGTTGCGTAACGCGTACAGCAAAGCGCAAGTGGAGACCATGCATCGATGCAGAGATGCATGCAGCTAGGCCATGTCGAGAAACAGGATAAAGAAAAGGGGAATTGCGAGATGGCAAACGCCCAAAACGGGCAGCTTGTTGCCTGGAGAGGAAGAGTGCTGGAGAGTAGTAGAGCATTGAGCATTGCAGAACGTGGGTGCAAGTACAAGCCCACTTTACTTTTAAGCTTTTTTTTTTTTTTTTTACCAACGCTGCATGTTACCCCTCATGGATGGATGATAATGCCCTTTCTGATTTCCTCAGTACAATGTACAGTACAGTACTAGCTCTAGTTTGGGATGATCACCTACTTTATTTGTTCAGCACCCGTAGTAGTTGTATAATCTATGCTACTAGTTGTATCCAATGCCCATCCATTCAAGTGATGGCATCCAAATAATACAATAGCGAACCTATCGGCATATTTGTAAACGAAATATAGTTTGTGAATAAAACTTTTATATACGTGTTCTTAGCGATCTAAAAGTAAAGGCTGAAAAATAAACTTTGATAAAGAAAACCCCCAATTCAACTCCAAATTTAAAATTGAGATTTCAAATTTTAACTGATAAGTATAAGTATAAGCGAAAAGATGAGACCATGGTATAATCTAATCTGATCAACCTGTTTGTTGTCTCACTGCAGCTGGGTCCCACCACAAGGGCGAGTGAGTGAGCGAGTGGTGCGGCGGCACGCAGCGACGACGAACCAAGAAGCGAAGCAACGCAACGGTGGACAGCTCACGCGCGGTGGGGGGCAGCGTGGTCGGCGGCACGTGACACCCCCGCGCGCCCGCGGCTTGGCTTGTCGTGAACCCACCCATGTGAGTAGTGATCACCGGGGGCTCTACGCCGTCGATTCCGAATCCGATGGGCGTGATCAGACGGCAGAGAGAGAGGGGAGGAGGGGGGCAATTCAGCGCGGGGATCACGCATGAGTTCACGCGTTGGTGTCTGTCTGGATTTCTGAACAAGACGAAGAACAACAGTGGGTCGGTTTTCAGTGACGCGTTGCTGGGTTCTCAAGTCGACAGATGAGGGATGAGGTTACTCCTCATCTATCGTACTCTATCCGCCCAGTAAGGGTGTGTTTAGTTTCTGAAAAAAAAGTTAGAAGTTTGAAAAAAGTTAGGAGTTTAGAAAAAAAAGTTGAAAGTTTATGGCCATGTTTAGTTACAGAATATTTCTTCAACTTTCAATTTCTCCATCACATCAGAACTTTCCTACACACACAAACTTCCAACTTTTCCGTCACATCGTTCCAATTTCAACCAAACTTCCAATTTTTGTGTGAACTAAACACAATATATGTGTAGGAAAGTTTTTGATGTGATATGATGTGATGGGAAGTTGGGAATAGAGGGAAAACTAAACACAGCCTAAAAAACGAATCTAGAATTAAATATGACAGACTAGATTCGTAGTACTAGAATGTATTACATCCGGTAATAGATTGATTTTTCATGGAATGATGGACACTTACTCCATCTCAAAATAAGTTAATATAATACTGGATATGCTCACATTCAGTACATCTATTATCTCGATGCTGCTAGCTACGAGTACTAAAACAATACTATGAGTTTCATACTGATTTTCTATATAAAAATTGTTCCATTCTAAACCAGCCTCTTTACACTGTAATAATAGTAGTTAGTTTATTTATTTTTTACTCTGAAATAAGTCATAAAAAGAAAGATTATTCATTAATTTATAAATTTCAGCTGTGGGGTCTTTTAATATTGATAGCGAGTTTATACAAAGTAGGTTAACAAATTCAGCATGGTTAACAAATTTCATCTTCAGAACATACTGTTTATTCAAGCCAATTCAGCTCTGGATGTTGGTATAGCAATCTGACGATAAACCCACCTTTTTTCTGAACCATGATGAACCGATCCAACCAGCTGACCTGACATCAGTTTCATAGTGAGGTCCTACAACATCCCGGTCTGTTCATCAATGAGCAGTTCCCAATTTGACAGCATGTAGCCAAGCTACTGCTACCAGACAGTACTGTCCTCTTCATAAGTCTTTCCACCATTTTTAATGGTTGATGACGTTGGTAAAATATATTTTACCACTAGTACTTAAGATAGTAGTGATTCACTGGATTAGAAAAGGAAAATAAACGGTTTGAATTGATTTATGTTACCAATATTGCCGGGAAGAAATTCCCATGCATTTACCAAGTACCAACCTCATCTTTTCGCTTATTCCTATACCTATTAGTCAAAATTTAAATTTTCAACCTTAGATTTGTAGTTGATTTTAGGATTTTTTTTTCATCGAAGTTTATCTTTCAATCTTTGCTTTAGATCGCTAAGAACACATATATAAAAGTTTTATTCTTAAATTATGTTTGTTTGTAAATATGTTGTTTGGCTTATTGCCTGAATAAGCCAAACAATGGGGCTGTATACTCCCTCCATCCCATTATAAGTGCAGCCATAAGTTTCCGTGCCTAACGTTTGACCGTCCGTCTTTTAAAAAAGATATGAAAAAACTTTAAAAGTTAAGTCACACATAAAGTACTATTCATATTTTTACCATCTAAGCAATAAAAATACTAATCATAAAAATATTTCAAATAAGAAGAGTGACCAAAGTTAGACGCTGAAATAACGCTTATCATGGGACGGAGGGAGTATCTCCTCCTAGGATCAGACATCCAGACTTTTGCTGCGCAATGAGCGCAGCAACATGAGCAAGCAAATGTCAACTCCTTTTTCCACAGGTCTTCCTTCGACTAGCACAATCGACATGAGTACATACATTGACACAAAGTGAATGACAGGTGGAGCTATCATATTCTTCATACACGCTGGCGAGGGGGGCCCACACGACAGTGGCAACAAAGCTAGTAGTGCAGAAGCATTGGCTTGCAAGGAAGGAAACAAAGAGAAAAAGGACAGGGAGAGAGACGCAGAAGAATTCCTTGAAAGCACACTATACTCGCAGTGTTCACGATAATCCAATCAATTGATCGATTGATCAGGTGATGGGCTACCCATATGCACATCACAGTTCCTGTACACAGTACATCCCCCCCTTTCTGTTTCTCTCAACATATATAATTGTTTCAGTTTCTATGGGCCACCATATAATAATTCCTTTTTGTTTTATACTAGCTGGGAATTTTTCAGGCCACTGATCACAGTGTTCAGTACACCACCCTGATCAACAGTTTAGGAACAAAACATACTCATTAGAGTAACTTGAAACATAAGAACGCCAAAAAATGATTGTTTATGAAAACCGATTAATTAATTGAAACCCTGATTACTTATGTGTATATACTTATTTCATCAGCAGACAGAATGTTGACCTATGAACTGCAATGTGCGATCTATCTATGTGACAATTAGCAATAATAATAATAATAATAATAATAATAATAATTTATGACAAATGATTAATTGAAGCCCTGATGATTACTCAAGTGTATACATTTTCTTACATCAGCGGACACAACAGTTGACCTATGAACTGCAATGTGCAATCTATCTAAGTGACAACTATGAATAATAATAATAATAATAATAATAAAACCAATGGTGCAATGTGTTTGGAGAGGGAGGCATATGGAGCTTAGCTATAGCCATCAGTGCATCGCTTTCATGACGGTGGAATATTGGTATAGGTTAGGTGCAGAGACTTGGACGCTAACACGGTGGAATTGATAAAAATTTTCAAGCTAATCATATAATTTTACAACTGGTCGAACTATATTAGGTACAGCTTTTGGATGGTAGTAGCATATACATAGCTTCCTCTATTTGAGAACCGAGCGTTGCTCGGTTGGCTAGCATCGCTGGTGAGCGAGCAGCCCGCGCGGGTTCGATCCCTGGGATCGTCACCCGCGCGTCTCACCGGGATTTATTCCCAAATAAATTTCCAGCTCTCCCGTGCCAGCGCCACAATAGTAGAGTGACGTCCTCGCCACGCACAAGGTTCTTAGGTGGCTTTGTGTATCTTATTAGCACGTGTGTGTTTAGTTGATAGGTCTAGCATGCGTGTAGAGGCGTGTATGTGTGGAGTGTGTGTGCGTGGTGGAGTGCGTTTGCACGTATGTTCAGATACTACAGCTGTACTCAAAGTGGAGAGCTCTCAAAAAAAAAAAAAAAGCTTCCTCTATTTCGACGGCTAAGCTGAACCAACTTAGTACGGCACATGCTACACTCTTTTTTGCGTACTAAGGTTGGATAGGGTGAGACTACCAAGAATAAAAAGACTCCTTTTGAATCCTTGAATTTTACAGAAATTTCAAATGGATTAGTTCAATTCCAAAAAAAAAAAAAAATCTATAAATTCCTCCATTCAAGGAAGGCAAAAGTTAGATGAATTCTGCCAATAATTTTTTTAATTAATATACTAGAAGAGCATATTTTTCACTTTGTTTTCAATTTTATATTATAATATACTTTTTATATTGTTTTTGTATTGGTACAATGTACATGGGAGAAAAGCAAGCAAGCTGCTTAGTTTAATTAGGAGTACACAGTACTATGCTCTTTTGTGACCTGTGAGCTGTCGTGTAATACTGACCTGGCGACGCCCCCTGAATCCGACGTGCCACTGGCCAGCTTCTCTGCGGCCAGCTGGCACAAGCTGACAAGCTGTAGCCATCGCCACGTAGGATGGGTACCACGACAAAAAATGACTTGCATTGCTTTTTGCAAGTGTTTGTTTAGTCGCCACTACTGTCGTTGCAACTTCTTAATCACCCCTACTTTGTGTACCAATGTATGTATATATGCATACACGCCCCAAGATGGAGTACATTAATTACTAGTTTCATGTCACAATCCAAAGTAATTATATTTTGGGTACATACAGAGAAATTAATTGATTTGGAAGCTAACCTCTACTTACATGTTTTGATGGATACGTGTGTAATGTAAGGCCCTTTTAATTCTTTTTTTTGCAGGTAGTACTATAGTGTTTTGCCGTGCTGGTAATCTTGCTTCTAAGATACGTCGTTGCATCATTATTATGGCAAATATATAATAGTAATTATACTGTTTTAGCAGCTGCATAATTAGGTGATGGGATCTGTCAATTGGATGCTGGAATTGCATGCTCAACCATCAAACAAATGGTTTAGTTAAAAAAACGTAAAGTAAAAGGGAAATGAAAAGAGGAAAAAAAATTAAAGGAAATTAAACATGGGATCACGTTGGTTGCATGTGCGCCAAAGACTAAGCTCCGTATTCTAGACCAAGTGATGACTAACTAATTTTTATAGTTTATGAGCGTGCAAAGATGTGGAGAATCTGAATTATTCTTTTTAATTTTTTTTGCAAGTGGGGAATCTCTAGTCTTTATGTCCATTTTATCACTTTGGAAAATGGAAAGAAAAATAAGACAACATCGGTCATACCGTACTACTTTTGTTCTCCTAAAAAAGAAAGGAAAACTTTAAAGTATATATGTATCACTGCACATATGATCGAAAAAAAAGCAATTTATAAAAGAAGAAAAATATATTAGAAACAATCACAGGTATTGGACCAAATAGCACATAAAATTCAGTTAGGGGAGCCCACTAAGGAGCATTTGCAACAAACTTTTCATAGAAGAATATATGTAAACAATATACTATTACTAATATGTAGCTCTCCCATATTATTGTTGGGATTTCTCTATACAGTTTGCATTGTTAGTTAGGGAGTGAACATCTTCCTCTTTTTAGCTAGTCCAAATACCTTCCTTGCATTGGTATTTCCCTTTCTTTTTTCCTTATTCATTTCCTCGTCCAAAGCAACAATTTCCAATGTTTTATTCATCTCATAGGATTAACTTGATTGCATATAAATTTTTGCACGACAACGTAAATTTATGAACATGATTTAATTAATTTCTATCAGAGTGTAGTTACTAGTTTTTTATAATTCTATTTTTTTATATAATTCTGCATTTTTTGTTGAAAATTATGGAGGCCATATGGGAAAGTGTGAGGATGGAGTTGTCGGTGATATGGGGTATGGCAGACAGGAAGGAGTATATACTACTACTACACAAAGTCACAAAACTACACTGAATAAATCAATTTATTTATTCAGTAGCAGCAGCAGCAAACAGCTCATCAGGTGTTGGTGATACCTATGTTCCGGGCACCGATGCGGCCGTCGGCCACCGACACGGCGACTCCACCGGCTGCAGCCGGTCTCCGGCACCGGCGATCGCCGGTGAGCCAGCCATCTTCTTTCTTCTACACTGACAGACTAGACTAGGATTCGTCTTTGCCTCGGGATTCCCACCAAAGCAGAGATGTCAAAATGGTCCCGGTCAAACTGCCCTACCCAACCACATTATTGAAAATTGCTAATTTAATCGTTAACAAATCGTAAAATAAATACCAAAAACCAAGTGGATCCCAGTAAACAATGCTTTGAACATGCAAATTAACAACTCCTATGTGTCTACATCTCATGCTAATGTGCAATAACATGAGAAGCTACTCCTAAGATTGAACAGATTTTGACAAAGGTGAGATCTTTCGAATTTTGAAACATTTTTCACGCCCAAAACACAGATCAACCAATCAGAACATCAGTATTAGAGGCTATTCACCACTTGGAAGCTGTTAACAGTTTTTCACACTTGAAACAGTATCAGCAGTCAAAAAAATTTTCAATGAGCCACTGTCCATGTGCAAGTATTCCTTTTTCTTGTTACAAAAATAATTATGACCGATCTGAATCTTAATGGTGCAATGTGTGTGGTTTGTGCAGGGCATAATTCTGGGTCCTAAAGGGAGATAAATGATGTTAAAATTCGTTGAGTCACATGCATTATGAACAGATCTATCCATGCATCTGCCTTATTGGTGTGGTGTGGAGGATGATGAGGGCTCTACATGCATATGCATATGCATCCCATGTGACATGTTCTTCAGCTTCCATCCAATCCAACTATCTCCCAGTCCTCCTCACCCCACACCACCCACTCAACAACAGCAAAAATCTTTTTTCAATTTCCTCAATGAGATCAGCACAGCAGGCTCAACCAAAGAAACAATTATCAGCAATGATCCAACAACCATACAGTTCAGAAAAGGGGGTAACCAGGTTGGTGCCAAACATCATAAAGGCCACAACCCACACTACCACCCCCTCTTGTTAACACACAAACAGTCTCAGGGTGCCATTGTTTAGTATACAAGCATTGTTGTTGTAGATGTATCAGCAATTAATGACGGTGTTGATAAGGAAACATAAGGGCATAAATGCATGCTGAAATTTCAACCTCCAAAATCGAGCCAGGAGAGTTCATCAGGAAAATGACAGTAAATAAATACATGTACCACTTTTACAGTGCAGATCCATGATACAGAGTACAGACCAGTGGAAATATGAACCGGCACAATGAAACCACAGCACTTCCTTCTGAATATCTGATATCTTCAGGCACACTAGTTATAAGATTGTTACAGAACATAACTGAATATGCTCCACCAAGGGGAAAAAAGAGAACAACAATGAATAATGGAAGCAGTATGGTTTCTTTCCTTCTTCAGGCTACTTCTCAGGAGCTCTGAGTGAAGGAATGATGTCATGGTTACTACTTCAAAACAATACATAGCAATTATATGCCATACAATGTACTGTCCAGTCTCCACTATACAGCTACTATACATGCGAAGTGAATGAGCTCGCACATCACTGTAGTATCTACATGTTTCAATTGCTCTACTCTGATCGTATACACTTCAAATCTTGGGTAATAGCTTCAAGTGTGAAGCTGTGTCTCAGTTTCTCTGTTCTGATCATATATACTTTACATCTTGGGTACTAGCTTCATCATAAAGTTGTATCGCACTCCTTTTGCTATCTTAGGTTCTGGCCACTTAGCATCTTCTGGTACACGGATGCATTTGTATCCTAGATTTTTGTACAGACGCAGCGCAGCAATGTTGTTTACATCACAATGTAATGCCATGGATCGGCAACCCCAACTCTTTGCTCGCTCCTCTGCTTCTGAAACAAGCATTTTAGCGATTCCTTTACGACGTTCTTCCTTTCGGACTGCAACATTTGCTATATATGCAATACCTGTTCTGCATGTTTCAAACAAATCTGGATGATGTCAGGCGGCAAAGTACTAGCTCGTGTTATATTAACCCTCCAAAAATATAACAATGGACAATCTTCTACAGTTTATACAGAGTGAGGCAAATGAAAACAAGGCTTCACATATCTGAGCATTTCATCAGTGCAAAAGAATAGCACAACCAATGTTTTTGTTGACTTTGTATCCAACCAAAAACAACTTATTCCATACATGCCACAGTGCTGCAGCTTCATTTAGACCGCATAAGGTGTTAGAAGAGGTTGTGGCAGTGTTGAGATGGATGTCATAAGAGGTGCCATGCTCTATAATGCAGTGCAATAAATATTAGAAAACTGCCACAAGAAACGAACTCAGAGAATATCCTTTTATGTTATCTTGTATATGACATTTCACATTTGGTGAGATTAAAGGCCACACAGGGCAGCCTTTTTGGCAGTGTTTTCATGATGATCTGTTGGCTAATTTGGAAGGAAAGAAACGCAAGAGTATTCGAACAAAGAGACAAAAACCCTGCTCAGTTGGTTGAGGATATCAAAGAGGAAATAATCATCTGGAAGTCTGCAGGTCTCTTTTCACATTGTGAGAAGTAGAACTGTTTTTCAGCCTTAGGGCTTTTTATTTTCCCTTTCTCGTGGGGTAAGGTTTTGCCTCACAACACGTTCGACAACTTCTTGTCGATGTACCCCTTGTATGTTTGTAATTTGTTTTCTTCCAATCTTAATGAAATTTGGTCAGTCATTCCTTCGGCCAACCCGGCGAAAAAAAAAGAAGGCTGTGGCACAAATACAATGCGCGCTCTATCCTAATTCAACAAGACGGTTTAATCCCTAACTATGATAGACTTCGTTTATTGAACTGGATGTTCATTTTAACCCAGGCAAGTTGCACTGCATTTAAATGTATTTCTCCAAAAAAATATAATAAAACACATGTTTTTCCTTTATGATTCCAATCAAGTTGAAATTCAAATTTGCTCACTGTTTACAAAGATTTTCTTGAAATAGTCAACAATGAACAAGAAATTCATGATATTTATTGCATTTTCTTCAAAATTCTGTAGGTAGGCTGAGCCCTCTTGTTTCACACAGTTCTTTCATCTTGTACAAGTAAAGCTAGGTGAGAGTCACCCAAGGAAAGGAAAGAGACATCTCCAAATAAATTCCAAGGCAACAAATGGTGCCCACGGTGGACAGTCAATACAGGAAAAGAGAGTGCGCATGAAGTTGTGTTTGTCTAGCTGTAGATAACTGTATCTCCCTTTGGATCTTAGTCAAAGAACAAATAGGAAGGACAGCAAACAGAAAAGGGTATGGGGGCACATACAAGTTATAACCATAAACGGGAGCTGAAGCAACTCATGTCGAAGCATCAGGACAATATATAGCTTTTTTCTTTAGAAACTTACAAGGTGAGAATGACATGGACTATGGTAGTTACAAAAAGGATAAACAGTATAGAGAAAAAAACATGTGATGGTAAAATTCAATGCGATGAGGTACAGATCATGATAAATTAAAACCTAGCACTAAGTTAACTATGCATTCCTGGAGAAAAAATGGAGCACGGCATTTTATGTATTACGCCCAAGATTGTAGTTTTCTTAGTTTTGATTGATTCAAACCAATTGTGCTTAAGACTTATATTACATCTTGGCACCAGTGATCAAAAGACTGAGGATGGTGAAAACCAAAAAGATGATACTGCTATGTGCAAAGCTTTGGAGAAAATTAAGATGCCACGGATAGGAAATTTGTTGCAACAAAGAGGTTTTATATGAAGATTGAGTTGCCGGGTCCTATGCAGATTTACTATGCATGCTGCTAGTGGAGTTTCACTCTTTTTAATTTAATAGTTCTTTCTGTATTTCAGAAATTCCAACGAAATGTAAGTGCAACAAGGCTTAGGTGGCATAGTTCAGAAATTCTATTCCCGACTCCAATGGTAAAGAGAAACGCTTTCCTTTAGTAATTATTATCATGCAAGAAACACTTGTCTGTTATGAGAGAAGGGAACCATTACTTTTGTATACTTAAATACTCTCTCCCTATTTTATGGGAAGGAATCATATCATAATTTATCACTGTTCTAGTCACAAGTAGTTTAAGACAAAACATATTTGGCATTTGAGTTTTGCATGCACCTCATATTTAGCAAAATGTATATGAATTGAAAAATGGGAACTCAGGTGTTCCCCCATTTATGCAATTAGTATAAAATAATATGTTATTGTTTTTATGGCATTGCATAGTCAAGTGTAGTCTTCAAGGCTCCAATTGCACAATAAATTTAAGTTATTAACTAGCATGTTTTTTTAATATGACCTGTGTTAATCTGTTTTTGACTAGCACGTATCCTTCAGAGATGGAAAGGCATTACAACAAATTATCAATTTTTTGTAGCTTGGTATGAACTGTTAGAAATTCCCAAGCCAATAAAGTAAGAATGTAATGGGATGAATAATTACTTGGCTGAGGGATACCCAAAAAAAAAGAAAAAGGAACATCAATGTCAGGACAAAAAGGAAACAACACCATAAGTAGAATGGATATGGTAAACAGGCTTTGGCAAAGTGAGTGAATGCATTTAAGGTGCAAAGAATAAGCAAACCATTTATATCTTGCAGTTGCATATGTGTGTATGTGTTAGCAATCTTATAAGGTGTCTGAAGAAAATAAAGGTATACCTTCTCTGCTTGAGAGGCCCTCTTCTAGGAAGATAGTCTGCCACCGTGTCTACTGTAAGAATGCCAGCTATGGAGGCCTTACTGAGACCATGTTTTTCTTGAAAGTCAGCATCTCTTAAATCTCCACATTCAATGCTGATACTTCTACTAAGCGAATTACTGTTAACGGCGACAAGGCAAGTTCTCATGCAGCCGGGTGGAACCGAAAAACCGGATAGGAGGGCAATGTAACGATCAATACGTAGAACAAGGTCCAGTGGGAAAGTGTAATCTGGAAAGAAAGAGCTGCAATGAGTATCAGCTACTTCCCAGCAATCCTCTAGCCGCGCATCTCGAACCAGGATGTCTGGGCTCAAAGATGGCAACAATTCAACCGCTGGGCTGGCACAGCAAACTCCTGAAAACAAAGTAGACATTCTCATGGGCACATGCCAACCATGTGAAATAAACCCAGATAAATTTACAGTTAGCTCATACAAGACCAACATACAAAACACCGAATGTTCAGAGTAGTAAGTTCAAATTATCGTGTTATACTCATTTTGAGGTAGCATGGTACCCTTTTTAATAACAACACTCTAAACCAAATACCCCAATTGGAGCAAGGTATTCACCAAATACTAATTCAGTCGATTTGCTAAACGATACTCCCATCCTTTGGGGAGAACCAAACCGATTGCGTGTTGCCAAATTAATCTTCCCCGGACAATCCAATAGTACTACCCAATTGTAAAGAGGATTACGATTATAACCTCAATTACTTATCAATGCCAAGAAAATTGGAGCGGTAGATAAGACCTGCAGCGGGTTTGGCGGCGAAGGACGGGCAGCGCTGGTGCCGGACGGCGACTGCGGCGGATCGGCGGACGGGATAGAGAGGAGAAGCGGAGGCGGACGACGTCGGAGAGCGAGCCAAGCTTATCGCCGGCGGCATCATGGCCTCCCTCCCCCCGCCTCGGCTCCTCCGCTCCTTCACTGTCTCTCTCCTCCGATTTTTAATCTACTACTGTTTGCCCCACTCTTTCCGCCTTCCAAACTCGTTTACGTAAAATCAAATTACGCCTTAGTAGGGTGTAGCCCACGTCCCGCCTTTCCGTCTTCGAAAAGAATTTGCGTAAAATTAAAGTACGCCTTGTGAACTGGAGCAGCAACTAACAAGGCAGTGGATTCCGGAGGCGAGCGAGAGAGGGAGAGAGGAGGGGTGGGAGCGGGGGCTGCGCGGCGGCGGTGGATGGCGATGGCGGGCGGCGGGGGGCTCAACCGGTCGTCGTCGAGGGGGCAGCTGCCGCCGCAGGAGCTTCTCGACGATCTCTGCAGGTAGCCCCCATCCCAAACCCTCGATCCCATCTCGCGAGTTCCTTCTCGGCTTTTGCTCAGATCAAACCCCCACGAAAAAAACTGAATCGAATCGCCGGTGGAAACGGAAAAATCGCAGCCGATTCGTGCTCAACGTGCCCAAGGAGGATTTGGAGTCGTTCGAGCGGATCCTGTTCCTGCTGGAGCAGGCGCACTGGTTCTACGAGGACAACTCCGTCGAGCACAACCCCTCCCTCAAGTCGCTCTCCTTCAAGGACTTCACCACGCTCAGTAAGCTCCCGTCTAACTCCACCTCGGATTCATCGTGGCGATTCCGCCGTTGGTTTGATCGCTGACACCGTTGCTGCTGTTGTTGTTGTTGTGGTGGTGGTGGTGTATGTGTGCAGTGTTCAATAGCTGTGCTGCGCTCAGGCCATACCGCGCGCACCTTGATGACATTTACAAGGATTTCACTCACTATAAGTTCCGCGTCCCTGTCTGCGGCGCCATCATCCTCGATGACACCTACGAGAAGGTAACTACACCCCTACCCGATCACCCTGTACCATATCACTTTCTACCTAGATTAAGTTTAGCTGAGTAGCTGCTTATGTTGCACAATGTGTGGGTGTGGCAGCTTGGAAACAATGCTAAAGTAATTATGGTATTTTGTCTGTTACTGCAAATACCTTGCAGATGGTTTATTGTACAGTCGCTTCAATGCTTATAGTTTCAAGCTCTATACTGCAATGCACTAGGCACAAATAAAAATTACATCTTTGGATCTTTAACCCTTGTAGACCTCAATTTGCACATTCTTTTTCACTTTGTCATCACATACTCACACCCCAAGTTTCATTCACTTTTTCTCCTTCTGTGCAGTGCTTGCTTGTGAAGGGATGGAAGTCTAGCGCCAGCTGGAGTTTTCCTCGTGGAAAGAGGAGTAAAGATGAAGAAGATCATACATGTGCTGTTAGAGAAGTAAGCTTCTGGGCTGAATCGATGTTGTTCTTTGCAGTTTTATCAAGTAAATTAGACTAAAGGATAGAAATTTGTATAAGTCACTGAACAATCATTTTACATTTCTCTAGATCATCAAGATGCTTTTTTCTACAATTCAAATATCAAAGTTCTAGATATTCTACCATGCTCCAGCACTTACTGTTTTCATTTAGTGTTTGCATTTTAATCCATTGAATAGACCATTTGTTGTTTCTTCTCTAAAATGAATTACATTGCCTATCTCATGTTTTAAAAGGAACAAAAAAAAAACTTAGCATTGGTTAGCTAAATATTTTCAACTGGTCCTGTGCATAATTTTTTTTAAAGACATGCAGTGATCATGTCTTAGCTTTCGTGAACTAGTTTCCATGTTTTGCACTTCCTTATGCTTATTGCATTACTAGTCTATGTAAGTGACATTTATTTACATAACAATGCAGGTTCTAGAGGAAACTGGGTGTGATGTTTCGAAGCTTTTAAAATTGGAAGATTATATTGAAGTTTCAATGTGGCAGCAAAGAGTCCGCCTTTATATTATAACTGGTGTTAAGGGGGATACTGTTTTTGCGCCTCAAACTAAGAAGGAGATCAGTGTACGCAAATGTTCAGTGCTTTTATCTTTTTGCTCAACTACATTCAGAATATTTTGGACTCGGTATCTGAAAATGAAAAGGGGAATTGCGTGACATGATTGCAAAATGATACAATATAACTTTGATTGTTTGATTAATGGCCATAATCCTTCGTGTGTGCTTAGCTTATAGTAAGGAATAGCTCCTTTCTGATTAACAAGCTGTTCTACAGATTTTTTTTTTCATAATGATCTGCTAAATTTCAACTCAGTTGAGAAGAGACTCAATTTGAAGCATTCTGTAATCACTTTGTTGTTACTTAACTGACAAGTTAGTACATGTTCAGCCACATATTTTTGCTTGCTGACTGAGGTACTTTATCTTTTTATGCTGGTGTATGAATCACTTGCAATGCTAGCTGTCTTGTGTGGTTGTGTTTACTACCTTGTGTCTACTTGAAGACTGAAGTTACTGTAACTACAATTGATTGCCTTTTTCTTTGTAGTTTATCCATTGACCCTTTTGAGTTTTGAACCTCTCTTTGGTTAAAGAGAGTTACATTACTGAGTCGTGATCCTCTGAAATTGACAGGAGATCTCATGGCACAAAATCGATGAACTCCTTCCCGCTGGTGATGACGCAATATCTCGTGGAGTGAATGGGATGAAGCTCTATATGGTCGCACCATTTTTGCAGTCAGTACCTTTTTGACCCAGTTTAGTTTTTTTTCTTGGTGCAGACAGTCATCATGAGCATGTTGGTTTAATGGCTTCTAAAATATTTAACCCACATCCACATTTCGTGAGTGTGAGTTTGTTTCTACATTGTTTAATTCCTTTACATTTTACTTCTTCATCCAGGGGTCTAAAAGCCTGGATAGCCACACATCGTCACCCACAGTATCAGAAATCAGACACGTCTGCTAGAGGTTTCTTCTGATCCTTCCTTTGCCCATTTATGTTAGGACCTAAAAATGTTAAATTATTTATCAATTATTTTTAGCAGTTCTGCTTCAATTTTCGCTTGTTGTTTTCTAAGTTAATCTGCAGAAGTATTTCTCAACTGAGCAAAATATCAGCTAGTACATAATTAAAGCAGGTCTCATCCTGGCATAGTCATGAACTCATGGCTATACTTATGATCAACTTTTAGTACATGATGTCCGTTGGTGAACCTAGTGCAATGTACTCCTAGTATGTAATTTGTGATAAAATTGGTGAACCTCTGGTGCAACATATACCGTTTGCCTCTATAATTGTGATAACATCTATGGTACCACACATCATTTGACAGGTACTGTGTGGAAAGCGAAGAATTCCTCAACTGGAGCGGCGCCTGTTGAGAACCCTGTTATTACTAGAACAGGATCTGACCCACAAACTCTTGACAGCCGCCCAGGTAAAAGCTTCCGAAACTTCAGGTTCGACACAGCGAGTATCCTGCAGTCCATGGAAGCTTCCTTCCTACGTACCTAGGAGCCTGACAAAGCATCACCTCATGTGTGTATGCCTGATGTGTATAGACTATGTAAGCCATGGGGGTGTCTTCTGTTGTTAACTCAGCTTTTTCTTCACTTTTCTAGTTGTATCTGTAATCCTGAATGCAACAGATGCTTCTACCATTGTGATAATATCCCTACATTTCGTGCACATGAATGTTTTTTCTTCTGTCCATGAGAGGGGCGCCGGCTGCCGCCTGCAGGAACTCGCCGTCGCGGCGGAGAACTCCGAGCACCTGGTCAGCGCCCCTCCCCCTCCTCCTCCTCGGCCACCATTCCGCCGGCTGCCGCCGCGGCTGGTGCGCACGCGTCCCCCCCCGCTGCGGGGTGGGTTGTTGTTGTTTGCGGACCCCTGCGCGGCGGGCGGCGACCGCTTGTCCGTTACCGCCGCCCGTCATGGCGCAGACGGGCAGCACGGCGGGCCGCACCAGCGCCGCCATGCATCGGCTCGGCTCCAGATTCCCAGAAGTTTTCTAGCAGCCAGCAGGAGAGGCCCGCGAGCAGTAGCAGTTGGTGGTGGTGGTTACAGCGAAAGCGTGGAGGAGAAGATGCCTGGCCACACGCTCCGCCACACGTCATCGACGCATCACTCGTCTCCACAGATAGCAAAAGAACAAACAAAGCCCATGTCAGTCGCGCGGCCCCCCCCCCCCCCCCCGGCGCGCGATCAGTAGTACTACTAGTGTACTACTAGTCTAGTACTAGTAACTACTACATATACTAATTACCTACCACTATGTTGTTTATACTAACTACTAGATTACTACTAATAAAATATATATATATTTTTTTGATGTATAAAAAAATATTACACGTATACAAAACTTTGTATACGATGTGTACAAACTTTATATACGGTGTATACAAACTTTGTATATGATGTTACAAACTTTGTATACGTACGATTTAAAAAAAATAAAAACACGAAAATACATCGCATATACAAAGTTTGTATAGGGCGTATACAAACTTTGCATACGCGATATATAAACTTTACATACGCATATACAAACTTTGCATACATACGAATACAAACTTATATATTCATGCATCTTTAAAAATAAACGGGAAAAAACCCTGAAGAGAACCGAAAAAAAAAAAGAAAAAACAAACCGAAAAGAACGAGAAAAAGGGAGAAAAAGGAAAAAAAAGAAACAATTCAACCGAACAGAAACGACAAAAAAAAAACGGAAAACTCGCTACTCCCTCCTCCCTCTCGCGCGGCCGCGTCCGGCCGCCCCTCTCTCACGAGCGACACGTGTCCAGTCGCGCGCGCTTTTTCACATTCAGCTTCGCTTGTCGCGAAGGCCCAGGCCATCACTACAAATGGTTGGGCCGGCCCAAATCGGTAGTGACAGTTTTAGGCCCATCATAGTTCTACACATTTGGGCCAATGTTTACATATCAGTTCTCACCCACGATGTAAGAATAACGGAACAAGATGATTACAAAATGCAGAAGAATTCTTACTCCATTTTGAGCAACAATTTCCAAACACAAAATCTGA
>CM020183.1:25072644-25156706 GCA_009805545.1 Oryza longistaminata
AATTGAAAACATAATCATCATAAATATTGCCCGGGTTGATGACATAGTATACAAAGTATATATCCAGACTCGTAAGTGGATCCTCTAACTTTGTATAGTTTGTAGTTGAGTCACTAACATGTGAACCCACGCTTTGCTATGGTTCATATATCATTGACACAACTGCAAGCTGCACGGTGTTTGGAGGCCTCATCGATCCATCCGGACTGTAACACTAAGGTATGGGACCAGTCAGCTGGTTACCAGACAAGTTAAGACTGTTTAGGTTCAGTAACAGCTTGATTGATGCAGGTATCGGACCAGTTATATGATTATCAGGCACTGACAAATCAGTGAGGTTAGCGAGCTTGCTCATGTCGGCCGGGAGCTCGCCGTCCAGCTGGTTGTTCTCCGCCCAGAACCCACGCAGGCTGATCGCTGTCCTCGGGATAGAGCCGGAGAACATGTTGTTTCCCATCTCAATGTGATACATATTGGACGATAGCACGGCTGGCAGGACTCCGGTGAAGTTGTTGTTCGGTATCGTTACAATTTCTAGCTCTGGGAGCAGCCATATCTTCTCCGGGAAGTCGCCGGAGAATCGGTTGTTGTCGAGCACGAGTTCCTGCAGCAGAACACAGTCCCCGAGATTAGCCGGGAGATTGCGAGAGAAGTTGTTGTTGGAGGCGTAAATGCCGTAGAGCTCCCCGTTGGCGCATAGCGTTTCCGGGAGCGGACCGGAGAGGTTGTTGTTGGAGATACTGATGCTGCTGAGCGGTGAGTGCTTCCCAAGGTCTGGTGGAAGCTCGCCGAAGAGATTGTTGTTACCCAGCCAGATGGTGCTGAGCTTGGGAAGCAACCCAATGCTCGCCGGGATAGTGCCAGTGATTTTGTTCATGTAAAGAGAAAGCGAAGTGAGGTTCCTGAGGTTACCAAAATCCTCCGACATTTCTCCTCTGAGCTGGTTCATATGCAAGACGATCTCAATCAGATTCTCCGTCATGACGTTGCGTGGCAGCTCGCCCGTGAGGCTGTTTTCGTGCAGCCAGAGGTACTCGAGCTTCTCATGCCGCCACACCGAGGCCGGAATTGCACCGGTGAGGTTGTTCGATGACAGGTCGAGCAGCGTAAGCTCAGTGAGGCTGGAGAGCGCCTCCGGAATCTCGCCGATGATGTTCATTTTTGACATCCTGAGATAGGTGAGCTTGGTCAGCTTGGCGAACGCCACCGGCACGGGCGCCGGCGCGAACGCGTTGTCGGCCAGCGTGAGGCACTCGAGGCCGGCGAGCTTGCCTATCTCGGCCGCCGGGTACACCCCCGTGAACCCGTTGGTGTCGAGGAGCAGCGACCTGAGCGCCGGGAGCGCCGCCACCGCGGGTGGCACGGTGCCGGAGAAGCGGTTCGATGACAGGTTGAGGTGTTCCATCGCCGGGGACAGGTTGCCGATGTCGCGCGGGAGGGCGCCGTCGAGGGCGTTGTAGGCGAGGTTGAGGAACCGGAGCCGGGAGCATCGGTAGAGCGTCACGGCGGGGAAGACGCCGGAGAGGTCGTTGAAGGAGAGGTCGAGCCGCGTCAGGTTCCCGAGGTCGCACACCGCCGCGGGCACCGTCCCGTTGAGCTTCATTTCGGACAAGGACAGCTCCGTCACCACCCTACCGCCGCCGCTGCTGGTAGCATCAGAGCACGTCACCCCGTCCCACCTACAGTGGTCAACCGCCGTAGCAGCGGGATCCCACGACGCGAGCCGGCGAGGGTTCCCCCATTCTTTCCTGATAGCCACGAGCGTGTCGCGGTCGCCGGCGGCGTGGGAATAAATAACAATCTTCATGGACTAACAGACAATGATGTCATCGGCACTGGACTTTGAGTTCGAAGTAAAGATTGCGGACATCGGTTTAGCCATCCACTTGCAAAAGCTGAGTCCAGAGTGTCTCAGTTATGATCGGAGCCTTTGGATCAGGATTTGAAATTTCGAAATTGGATTTTATGCCGGGGGTTACCGAAATTTTGGAAATTTCGAACCAAAATTATTTGAAAATTTGAATGAATTTGAATAAAATTTGACCAAATTCACAAAAAATTGCAAAAAACAGAAATTTCGGGCAAGATTTGAGCATGCCGGTTGGGGGGGAGGGGGGGAATTTTCCAAAAATTCGAACCGAAATTTCAAACCTTGCTTTGGATGCTTGGTCCTAGGTAAAAATTTATTGTTTTTTATTCATTTTGAATTTGGTAGTACAGTCATTTGGAAGCTTGAGAAAAAAATTGAAAACATAATCATCATAAATATTGCCCGGGTTGATGACATAGTATACAAAGTATATATCCGGACTCGTAAGTGGATCCTCTAACTTTGTACAGTTTGCAGTTGAGTCACTAACATGTGAACCCACGCTTTGCTATGGTTCATATATCATTGACACAACTGCAAACTGCACGGTGTTTGGAAGCCTCATCGATCCATCCGGACTGTAACACTCTTATGTTTCATGCTGTAATAAATCAGCTCATACTGGCATAACTGAAGTTTCGTACTATCTGCCTTTCTTGAAATATCTAGGACAAGGTTCTTCGGAGGGGTTTATATTATACTATAAAATAGTTACTCTTTTGAACGAGGATACGATGCACAAATAAAAGCACGAAATAAAACCAACGATGAAGGGGAGTTCATTCTAGTAATGACCTTAGCAAAATTATTAGGCAAAATTTTAGTTTTTAATCTAATTATCCTATATAGATGGGAAAGTTACTCCTTAAGGGGTTAGAAAACCTATGGGTTTAAGGCTATAGTAAAACATATGCTCTGATACCAGCTTTGTCGGGTCCCAAAACTAATGATTCGGAAACCGACATGCATGTGTTTAGACTGTATCAAGCCCTGGATCAGTAGATTGATACAGGTTCAACAATATGGATCTTTAATAATTTAAGCCATCGATAATTACGATATTAAAACTAACAGTACACTACCTTCTAATAAGTTAGAACTAATATTAACAAATAACTAATTTAATCATCATACCCAGTTGTACTAACCTCTACCTATTTAAACACATCAGAAATTAAATATATGTACTACCATGTACTAACTTAACTAATTTTAGCATACGACTAATTTAATATCTCTACTCACATTTAACAATGACAAGTGTTAACAAATCATATGATATGTAGTCACATTGAAGAATGATAAACAATTAACAAATCACAAGTCTTATTTTATAAAATTAAAATATCGTAAGGCTCATACTTAGGGATTACAAATTTATACCTCAATGTTGCTGCTTGAAGCCGTTGCCTTCACTTCCCTCCCGGCCGGTGCTGCCCTGGCCTTGTCTCCGGCCGCCCACACCCTCCCCTCACTCCCTCTGGTGCGCACGGCGACGGCAATGGCGACTGGAATGGTGACGATGGCGATGGGGTCCTCCCTCAGTCGATTTAGAGGAAGCTGGGCTGGGGCTGGCGATATAAAGGGCCCTGTCGAATGCCCATTGTTCGACAGGGGCGGCGACGAGACCTGTCGAAGTCCCCGTGTTCGACAGGCTGTGCGGCACCGGGTGGTGGGCCCAGTCGAACATCCCTGGTTCGATAGGACCTCCTGTCGAACGCCTGCAGTTCGACAGGGCCCAATCGAGCGCTGGCTGTTCGATAGGTCCCCTGTCGTTCCTCCCCCGTTCGATAGGAACCCACTTTTGCGATTTTCCACAGGTGGCCACTAATTTTGCGATTTTCCATTAAAATAATATCAATTCTCAAAAAAATTCCAAAAAGAAGCTAATGGTGGTTCATGGGCCGTCGTCCTTCGTAATAAGCTTCTTAACTGAAGAATTCCTTTAGTTGGACTCTGCCACGTGGGAATAAATAACAATCTTCATGGACTAACAGACAATGATGTCATCGGCACTGGACTTTGAGTTCGAAGTAAAGATTGCGGACATCGGTTTAGCCATCCACTTGCAAAAGCTGAGTCCAGAGTGTCTCAGTTATGATCGGAGCCTTTGGATCAGGATTTGAAATTTCGAAATTGGATTTTATGCCTATTAACTCCATCGTCATACCAGATATTTGCTTTGTGACAATATATTAAATGATACTCCCTCTGTTTTTTAATAGATGACGCCGTTGACTTTTTCTCACATGTTTGACCATTCGTCTTATTCAAAAATTTTATGCAAATGTATAAGATATAAATCACACTTAAAGTACTATGAGTGATAAAACAACTCATAACAAAATAAATTATAATTACGTAAATTTTTTGAATAAGACGAATGGTCAAACATGTGAGAAAAAGTCAACGGCATCATCTATTAAAAAATAGAGGGAGTACTTAATTAATCACGTGTTAATAGACCGCTCTATTTTCCGTGCAAAGAGCTGAGTCAACTCCACCTTCCGAACAAACTAGCTAAATGTTCGTGCTTTCCTACCAATAAAGAAAAAATATCACAATTTTTTAAAATAAATAAATTATATTTTTCATGAAATATGTTATCCATATTTCTCTATCCACATTAATTTTATATATGACTATCCATTCATTGATTTTATATGTTTCTATCCATTCATTAGTTGTCATGTAATATTAACAAGTTCAATGGGTAATATGTAAAAATTATAATAGGAGTAGGTGGGGTGGCAGATTCTCTACCACCACTATTGAAGTTTTTTGAAAGGAGTATAGATAATAAGGTACAAATGGCATTCCAACAAAGAATGAGATGGTGGAGGTAGATCATACCGATAAGAGTAAATGGTACATTGGACTAAATTTTAGGATTACTCATATGTTGTAAGGCATTATCAAATCTTTTAATTTTGGATTAGATTTAATTTTCTCTCCTAAAATTTTCATTTTGGAATAGTAATCAAATCACTGCCTAGTGCCTATATACATAGGAATGTTCTTGCTCTATTATTATTCACTGCACAGCTCACCCTTCTCAAGTCCAGCCCATCTCCAGCCGAAAAAGCTATTGCACGAACGTTCGCGGAAAAGAGTTCACGTGAACGCCGAAACTCTTCTGTATACTTACATGAATCACCGATAGGAGCCAGGTAGTTGCGATTCTGATCACGAACTGATTAGATTTTGGAGTTTGCCAGGCCCGCGGCGACCTCCTCCACCTCGCCGCCCTCCTCTGTCCCCGCGCCGACCGCCGCCCCATGCCGGCCGCCGTCGCCGTGCCGACCGCCACCCCGCGCCATCTCTGTCTCGGCCTCGGTGGGACGGAGAAAGGGGAATCGAGAGTGAGAGAAGGGGAGATAGAGAGAGAAGAGAAGAGGAGGAGGCCGTGAGACACTGACATGTCAGACCCAACACTCCTTAATCATGTTTGCACAATAATCACCCTCATAATCCCCCTCTATTGTCATGAAACGTGGGCCCCATTGTACTAATTTTCTAATTAAACCTCTCCTTAATCCATGAGTTGATTACATGTGGGCCCCACCCAATCCATCCGTCCGCGCACCCAGTCCATGCGCACACGGTCTCTGGCCGCCGGGTCCCACACACGCCAGCTATGGACCGTGGGCTGGGTCTGCCACCTCGCCGCACCACGCACTCGGTAGACCTGGTTTACCGTGCGCCGACTCCTCTCGGCCACTAACAGCGGGCTCCACAAGCAATATTCCTTTGCAATTAAAGAAACTCCTTTTCCTTTTATTATAAAATCATTTAAACTTCAAAAATCCATATCTTGCAAACCATAACTTCGATTGACTCCGTTCAACTTCCATAATTTTTCTAAAAATGAGATCTATCTAATGTCACCTCTATTTTGCTATGTTTTAGCTAATTTACTAGCTTTCATGTTGATTTTCTCCTTTGCGCGCATAGTTGCCGATCCCGAGGACGTTCTGGAAGTTGTTCTTGACGAGGAAGAACCACCGCAGGACCAAGGCAAGCCACCTTTGACTATATTTCCCCCTATATGTGCAAAATTATGTTGTTTGTAAATATGCATGCCTAGGTTACACGCTAAACAATTTGGCCTCGGTTTGCGAACTCATCCGATGGACCTACCTATTAGTCGCACTTCTATTCTGTAGGGTATTGAATAACATGTCCTAGATAGCTCCACAAATAACATGCCGATGTCTTACCTTACCGGTATGATCGTCGAGTTAGTTTTGCTTAGCCCTGCTGCGATTGTATTGTCGTGTGGTAAACATGGACTTCCAATCAACTATTCAAAACCTAATGTTTAGTGTCGGTGTATCTGTGAAATAAAGCTAGTTTGCGAACCCTGATGATATGTAGGCTAAGCCTGTGTGGTTGGCTATATATTGTCGTTAAGGACTGATTCCTTTGGAAATTCCATCCGAGCAACTTATAATGCGACCACACGAGTATTGTGGGATACCCCTGGAAAAGTACTTAGTTAGTCCATGATTATCTTGTAAGCCAGTTGTAGTGGGACAGAACGGATGAGGAGACGAAGTTGTGTGTAATGAGATCTTTGGCCGTATGTGGGCCTGCCTCTATTGTGGCGATGCGGTACCGATAGGTGTACGAGCATCCCTAGTGTACCCTGAGTAGACGATGGCTGGGCTTGCATGATGCTTGTCGTGCGACTCGACCGACTATGTGGCATGGGATTTTGGTGAACTAGCTTTGGAAGGACCTTGCAATGAACTTTCGGTGCCGAGGGGTGACCGGTGTCAGTTTCGTGTCGTGTGGGTAAAGCGTACAACCTCTGCAGAGTTTAAAATGTTCGAACAACTGTGCCCACGGTCAAGGGTGAATGTGAGGTGATTCTCTTAGTGTAGTGTTGTTTGTAAATGCTTTGTGAAATTGGTTTGTGGGATGGGAATTGTTTCCAGAGTCAGCCTGTGTGGCAGACAGAAAACTTGAGTGGCTTGGAATAGGTGTGATCTGGGATGTCTGGTGGCATCATAGTGTTTGTAGGAGCTGAAGTGTTGGAGAGAGAAAGATGCCAAGGGTTTCGAGGGATCAGTGTGAAGGGACAACGGAAGTAAGGGGATTGGCATGGGGATAGTAAGAGGGAGGGGTTGAGAGGGCTCCGTGAGGGAGCGATCAGACACGTCCGTTTGCATGCGGATATAACGTGTTGCTCGATTTGATGAATGAAGTATGTAGGTGTAGGACTGCAGTTGGTGAACTATACGGTAATATAATATTAACACATGAGTCCCATTGGTTTTTTTTCTTCTAGTGCCACATGGGACAAAACCAAGTGGAGAAGCCATGTAGGTGTCACGCTAGCCAAAACCATTCTCAATTCTACTGAAAGACTCGATTTGTACTAGTTTTAGAAGTTGAGGGGAACATTCATACCCGCTTTCATAGTTGAGGAACACAGATGAAACTTAACCCATAGTTGAGGGAAATGAAAAGGACTTTTTGTTTTGTCAGAAATCAACCAACGGTCTCCTTTTTTAATGGGCCACGGAGATCGACCACTCGAGTGTAATGGGCCGGCAGAAAGCAAGCACTCGAGTGTAATGGGCCAGCAGAAAGGAAGCACCCGAGTGTAAGTAGACCTTCCACTAAAAAAATAAAGTGTAAGTAGACCTTGACTAGGCTGCAAGTCTTCTTTGAGTGCCACGTACTGCACATAATTAACACATCGATCTCTCTCACAACAGTATATTACTCCCTCCGTTTCAGCGTTTCAGTTATAAGTCGTCTGCTTCGAGTTTAACTGATAAATATAGTAATATTTATAATATCAAATTAGTTTAATCAAATTAATAATTAAATATATTTTCATAATAAATTTGCTTGACTTTGACCAAAGTCAAAACAACTTATAACTTAAAACGGAGCGAGTAGGTTCTTTTTCTACAGTTCTTTGCCATCGTTCAAACCTTCGCCACATTCAATATAAACTCAGTAAATACTCAATCTTAGGATATCTTCTCAACCTTTTTAAGAAAGTGTTGGAGGAAATGTGATTATAGTTACCAGGTGAGGCAAGTCTTGAGATCCAATAACGCCCCTCTTTTGTATTCTGGAGCTACAAATCGGAAGAGTGGCGCACGATGCAGCTGCATTTAGTTACACCTTCCAAGAAACAGGGCAACATATCCTATGCACACAGGCCCTCACGTGTACACACATACACACCAACTAAAAAATATCACCAAAAAATCTAGAAAAATTCATACACGTACTTTCAATTGTATTACACCTAGGGTTAAAATCTTAACCTCAAATTCATTATATTTTAGCCGTAACAAAAAAAACAAAAAATCTGACAGTTTTAAGGTTGCAATTTTCTCAGAATTTTATCTTTTTTGTTATTCTCTACGTAGAATGAATTTGAAGATGCGACTTTGCACGTATATATAATACTATTGAAAGTACATGTATGAATTTTCCTAGATTTTTTTATGATAATTTTTAGTTGGTGTATACGATGTGTACATGCGAGGGTCTGTGTGCATAGGATACGCTCCCAAGAAACAGAGAGTGGTTAACAAAGTCAATCAGGAGATCCGTAAGACAGTAAACCCTGGCTATTTCAATGAATAATGAATTGCAACATACCAACTTACTGCGTAATATGAAGGGGAATCTTTAAGATCTCAAGCACAGGAAGGTAGCTCTTAGTTGAGGACACAGTGATCTGCTTGAATGCATTCAAACATGGCAAAAGCTTAAAGGTAGCAGCATATATCAAGTATTTCAGCACCTTTTGGATTAAAAATACAAGTTTTTTTATTATAAAACAACCATATATTTTCAAGCATAAACAAGGTCAAGAATGACGTCAGACATACTCCAAGAACCATAGGACTAAATTAGGTGCCTTAACAAGACAGAAGCGCTGTACAAGTTCATCAAAAGGAAATCCTGTGTGACAGAAGCTACAAAAAGATACAGATCATCACAGAATAGACAAATCATTTAAATACTTAAAAGGTCAGAAAGAATAAGGCGTGCAGGCAATAAGAGTCCTAGTCAATGGAAAAGTCTGTGCTGTATTATTGAACCAGTCCTTCCAGCCAATCTGGCAACATTTTCTACCAGGAAGTCATAAATTAATGGATCGAATATGACCTGCTTTCTCTTTTCATATAAGTAGAGCTTTACTGCCTAACGACATGGGCAAGGTGGCTGCCATGGACAATCCCCACCTTGTTCATACTATCCTCCTAGCACAATCTCTGCTTCTCTTCACCTGCTTGTTCCTCCATTCCAATTGTGAAACAATCACTAGGGATGATGAGAAGGCCGTCCTCCTAAGCCTTGAAAGAAGCTGGGGAGGTTCGGTGACCGTGAATTGGAGCTCTGTCATATACGAAGATCAATGTAATTGGCCAGGTATCAATTGCACAGATGGCTTTGTTACAGGAATCTCACTTACTGGCCATGGACTCGACAGCTTACCAGCGGCTATCTGTTCATTGACGAAACTTTCGCACATCGATCTCTCTCGCAACAGCATTTCAGGTTCTTTCCCTACAGCTCTTTACAATTGTTCAAACCTTCGGTATCTAGACCTCTCATATAACAGTTTAGTTAATTCTCTCCCATCCAACATCGATCGGCTATCACCGAGGCTTGTGTATCTCAACCTTGCATCGAATAGTTTATCAGGGAACATCCCTAGTTCAATCGGCCAGCTTAAAGTGCTTACTAATCTATACCTTGATGCAAACCAATTTAACGGCACCTACCCAGCAGAAATTGGGAACATTTCAGCACTTCGAGTTCTGCGCCTAGGTGACAATCCATTTCTTTCTGCGCCAATCCACCCACAGTTTGGAAATCTAACAAACCTGGAATACTTATCCATGAGTAAAATGAATATCATTGGAAAAATTCCAGATACTATGTCAAAGGCTAACAATGTAGTTGTCACGGGCGAGGAGATTGGAAGGAGGATTACGACGAAGGGAGTATTTGAAGGCTGTAATAGGACGTGGTCCTGGACCTCATCGGGGCGGAGGAGCCGTGTTTGGCACCGCACCGGCGAGGCAGGAATAGATCTGCAGATTAATCTCACGTAATTGATTGATTCCAAAACCAAACTGTCTTACAGATTATATAGCAATTCTAAAGGATAGACTCCTAACAGCTTACGGAATAAGAAACTAACAAACTATCTAACAAACTCTGAACCGAATCAAAACAGAAGTAAAAACTATTCCTGGTCACGCCTTGCCGCCGCTGTTGTCCCGCCTGTTGCTGTGACGTTTGTATTGCAATCCCCACATGACAGTAATGTTCTTTGATTTATCTGGCAACCACCTCAGTGGGTCGATTCCTAGTTGGATTTGGAGTCTAAAGAGGCTGGTGACCCTCCAACTATATGCAAACCACCTGTCTGGCCAGATTAATGCGCCAATTGAAGCAACAAATTTGGTTGAGATTGATGTTTCATCGAATAACCTCTCAGGACAGATCCCAGAGGATATCGGTAAGCTTGAGGAACTAGAAAGACTGTTTTTGTCCAACAATCATTTCACTGGTTCAATCCCCGATAGCGTTGGCTTGCTCCCAAAACTTATTAATGTGCAGCTTTCCCAAAACTCCTTTGAAGGCATCCTGCCACAAGAACTGGGGAAGCATTCTTTACTCTTTAATTTGGAAACCCATTATAACAATTTCTCTGGAACGTTACCCGAGGGTCTTTGCTCTAAGGGGGCCCTTGCTTATATCTCTATGTCAGCCAACATGTTTTCCGGTGAGCTTCCAGCATCTCTCTTAAGATGTAACAGTTTGAATTATGTCTGGCTTTTCAATAATAATTTCTCAGGAACGTTTCCAGCTGGCTTAACCGAGGTACAGATCCAAGAGGTTAACTTATCTGGCAGATTGCCTAGCAACTGGGCATCAAATCTGGTAGAAATTGACCTTAGCAATAACAATTTCTCAGGTAGATTCCCAAACACAATTAGGTGGCTTAAGTCACTTGGAGTCCTAGATCTTTCAGAAAACAGATTCTCTGGCCCTATCATACCAGAAATTGAATTTATGAACCTAACTTTTCTAAATCTCTCTGATAACCAATTTTCTGGCCAGATTCCGCTTCTCTTGCAGAATGAAAAATTTAAACAGAGTTTCCTGTCCAATCCTGGGCTGTGCTCGTCCAACCCCTTTGCAGACTATCCAGTATGCAATGAACGACACTTGAAGAACAGACTTTTGATCATTTTCCTTGCCCTTGGTCTTACTAGTGTTTTACTGATATGGTTGTTTGGATTACTAAGGATAAAAGTGTTACCTAGAAGACAAAACGAAAATACTACAACACCGCGGTGGAAATTGACAGCATTTCATAACATCAATTTCAATTACCAAGACATTATCTGTGGTCTGGCTGATAACAATCTAATTGGGAGTGGTGGTTCAGGAAAGGTATACAAGATATGCCTTCATAACAACAGTTACAGGTTTGTGGCTGCCAAGAAGATAGTTAGTGATCGGAGCCGGTCCAATATGCTGGAAAAGCATTTTCAAGCTGAGGTTGAGATTCTTGGGTCCATCCGGCATGCCAATGTTGTCAGGTTGCTTAGTTCTATGTCATCCACTGAATCAAAAGTGCTGATCTATGAGTATATGGAAAATGGTAGCTTATACCAATGGTTGCATCAGAAAGATATGCGTAATAACAATGAACCATTAAGTTGGACAAGAAGGATGTCAATTGCCATAGACGCAGCAAGAGGGCTCTGCTACATGCACCATGATTGTTCTCCACCAATAGCTCACTGTGATGTCAAGCCAAGCAACATCCTATTGGACTATGAGTTCAAGGCAAAGATTGCAGATTTAGGTTTAGCCCGTGCGCTGGCTAAAGCCGGAGAGCCAGAGTCCATCTCAGCAATGGTCGGATCATTTGGATATATGGCACCAGGTAAAATTTTCTGATTTTCCTTTATTGTAAACTCCCTAGGATGGCCTTACTCAATTGATTCTCCTTTTTTTTTCAAGAGTTTGGAAGCTCGAGAAAAATCAATGAGAAAGTTGATGTCTACAGTTTTGGGGTGGTTCTCTTGGAGCTGACAACAGGGAGGTTTGCGAATGGTGGGGGTGGGTATGAGAATTTGGCACAATGGGCATGGAGGCGATTTCAAGATGAGCACTTCCAATTAATTGATGCAATTGATGGAGACATACAAGATCCAGCCTACTTGCAGGAGGTGCAATTAGTGTTCAAGCTAGGACTAATTTGCACAGGAACAAAACCATTATCAAGACCTTCAATGAAGGAGGTGTTGCAGGTCCTACAACGCTGAATAAAAACCATGCATGCAGCTCAGATACTATCTGAATTTAGAATGTTGTCAAATGGTAGAGATCAACACAAAGATGAAGAAAAGGCATTGAAATGCTTAACATGTTCGATGTTTTATCCAAAAGGGTACTACATGTTGCATATTATCGAACTACAAAACATAAAAGCTTCCTGATGCAGTTCCAAACTTGCAATGGAAGCAGAGGGTTTCACTTTAACTGCGCCAACTATTCCCCTATATACAAAGTAATAAACTGTAGAATATTTCTAGTGAACCAGTCTTGTAAATGAGCTGTGCACTGCATTTGTCTTTGATCTTTTTAGTTCCCAAAGGATGCTACTCTAACCGAAAGAGTCGATTCTAGCAGTCACTCAGGATAACATGATAAACCAAACCATACTCATATTGATCACAGAATAGAGGACATAAGAAATTGCAACAAAAAAAAAGAAAAAAAAACCCACATAATTATGGAGGAAACATGAAAAATCTTTTTGATGTAGCACCAACAGAACAGAAATAAAAAAGAAAAAAAACCCACATAATTATGGAGGAAACATGAAAAATCTTTTTGATGTAGCACCAACAGAACAGAAATGTACTAGTAGTACCTTGGGTTTTCTTCGTCGGCGGCAGGACGCCAACAGATAGGCCAAGGCGCCCCGACGAGCTCGGCCGGATGACGCCGTGCTGCAGCATCTCGTCACACTGGCGCTCCAGCTCATCCTTCTGGACGTGGGCGTAGCGATACGGGCGCACCGCGACTGCCGAGATGCCGTGCTCCAAGCGAATCCGATGGCAGAGGTGGCGCTCCGGGGGCATGCCGTGTGGCTCAACGAAGAGGTCCTGAAAGGTATCAAGCAACTCCGTCATGAGCTCGCCTAGCGTGCCGTCAATTGTAGCCGCCTAGGAGGGTGATGCCGGCGCGTCAATGCTAGTCCAAACCACACGATCAGTCGGCGGCCCGAACGCAAGCGACTGGTTGGCGAAGTCCCAGAGAGTCGGTCCAAGGGAGCCGAGCCATGGGGCGCCCAGGACAATGTCGTAGCCGCCAAGAGGAAGAGCGTAGAAGTTGATGACGAAGTCGTGATTGCCGATGGTAACCAGCTGCGGTGGGAAACGGCCCGGCGACTTGATGCGATCGCCGTTCGCCACCGCGACGCTGAGGCCGTGTCGCGGTTCTAGGGGAACACGGGCACGCCGGGCAGCGACATCGCTGATGAAGTTGTGCGTCGAGCCGGAGTCGAGGAGGGCGATGAGGTCTATTGTGCCAATGCGAGCCTGCACCTTGATTGTGTTGTATTTCGGCGTGTGAACACCGGCGAGAGCATGCAGCGAGATGCTGGGCTCGTCCAGCGAGAGCGCATGAGCCGTCGGTGCGTCTTCTGCCTCCTCCTCCGGATCATCCGGAAAGCTAATGACCTCGATGACGAATGATTTCTTGCAGCGATGCCCGGCGACGTACTTCTCGTCGCAGTTGTAGCAGAGTCCTTCGGATCGACGCTGTGCCATCTCCACCGGCGACAAACGCTTGCGAGGAAGAGCCGACACCAGGGGCTGTTTGCCGGTTGATGCCGAGGACGAGGTGTCGGGCGCCGCGGACGTGCCCGGCGCGGTGGACGCGGATGTCGGCAGTGCGGGGAGTGCAGGGTGTGGTGCGCGGCCAGAGCGGGCCGGGACTGGGTCCGTTGCGCCAAGTTGGACCCGCTGTTCATACGCCCGCGCAAGCATGATGGCGTCGTCCAGCGATTGTGGGCGGCAAAGAGCCACATCGGTCTTGAGGGGATTGACGAGACCGGCGGTGAAGAGTTGGACTTGCTGGCGCTTGGAGAGTTCGACGTCGCGGCAGGCCAAGGCGAGGAAATTGTTGATGTAGTCCTCCACTGTGCCCGTACGGCGCAACGCCGTGAGCTCGCCAAGGGGGCTGTCGGTCATCGGCGGCCCGAACCTGGTGTGGACCAACTGGACGAAGCGCCTCCACGATGGTTCACCAGCATTGAGCTTGATGCTGTAGTACCACAACTGTGCATCACCGACTAAATGTAAGGATGCGTACCACACCTTGCGATTTTCCGGTGTCTGTTGGCCACGAAAGAAGGTCTCACAGCGATTCAGCCACGGCAACCGGTCGCCCTTGCCGTCGTACGTCGGAAACTCGAGCTTGGCGCGGGGTAGAAAGCTGTTGTCGACCGTCGAGTCGTCACCACGGCGATCACGGCGCAGGGTTCTGTCGTTGTCGCCGGATGGGGGAGGGTCGCCTGACGGCGGCTGAGAGGAGGCGCCAGATGCCGCCGTGGCCAACGCGCGCTGGGACGCCTCCACGCGCTGGATCACCAGGTTGAGGGAGCGCACCTGCTCGGAGTACTCGAACGCAGAGGCTTGCACCTGGGTGACGCGTTCCGGCAGGCCGCTAAGTTTTGGTGCGATGGGCACCAATGGTTCCAGGGTACTCATCTTCCTGGCTAAATCAGAAATCTGCGCAGCCATGGAAGTGAGGTTCTTGGCGATCTCGTCGAGTTGCGTCTGAGTGGAACCCATGGACACGGAACCAGAAGAATCTGATACCAAGTTGTCACGGGCGAGGAGATTGGAAGGAGGATTACGATGAAGGGAGTATTTGAAGGCTGTAACAGGACGTGGTCCTGGACCTCGTCGGCGCGGAGGAGCCGTGTTCGGCACCGCACCGGCGAGGCAGGAATAGGTCTGCAGATTAATCTCACGTAATTGATTGATTCCAAAACCAAACTGTCTTACAGATTATATAGCAATTCTAAAGGATAGACTCCTAACAGCTTACGGAATAAGAAACTAACAAACTATCTAACAAACTCTGAACCGAATCAAAACAAAAGTAAAAACTATTCCTGGTCACGCCTTGCCGCCGCTGTTGTCCCGCCTGTTGCTGCGACGTTTGTATTGCAATCCCCACATGACAGTAATGTTCTTTGATTTATCTGGCAACCACCTCAGTGGGTCGATTCCTAGTTGGATTTGGAGTCTAAAGAGGCTGGTGACCCTCCAACTATATGCAAACCACCTGTCTGGCCAGATTAATGCGCCAATTGAAGCAACAAATTTGGTTGAGATTGATGTTTCATCGAATAACCTCTCAGGACAGATCCCAGAGGATATCGGTAAGCTTGAGGAACTAGAAAGACTGTTTTTGTCCAACAATCATTTCACTGGTTCAATCCCCGATAGCGTTGGCTTGCTCCCAAAACTTATTAATGTGCAGCTTTCCCAAAACTCCTTTGAAGGCATCCTGCCACAAGAACTGGGGAAGCATTCTTTACTCTTTAATTTGGAAACCCATTATAACAATTTCTCTGGAACGTTACCCGAGGGTCTTTGCTCTAAGGGGGCCCTTGCTTATATCTCTATGTCAGCCAACATGTTTTCCGGTGAGCTTCCAGCATCTCTCTTAAGATGTAACAGTTTGAATTATGTCTGGCTTTTCAATAATAATTTCTCAGGAACGTTTCCAGCTGGCTTAACCGAGGTACAGATCCAAGAGGTTAACTTATCTGGCAGATTGCCTAGCAACTGGGCATCAAATCTGGTAGAAATTGACCTTAGCAATAACAATTTCTCAGGTAGATTCCCAAACACAATTAGGTGGCTTAAGTCACTTGGAGTCCTAGATCTTTCAGAAAACAGATTCTCTGGCCCTATCATACCAGAAATTGAATTTATGAACCTAACTTTTCTAAATCTCTCTGATAACCAATTTTCTGGCCAGATTCCGCTTCTCTTGCAGAATGAAAAATTTAAACAGAGTTTCCTGTCCAATCCTGGGCTGTGCTCGTCCAACCCCTTTGCAGACTATCCAGTATGCAATGAACGACACTTGAAGAACAGACTTTTGATCATTTTCCTTGCCCTTGGTCTTACTAGTGTTTTACTGATATGGTTGTTTGGATTACTAAGGATAAAAGTGTTACCTAGAAGACAAAACGAAAATACTACAACACCGCGGTGGAAATTGACAGCATTTCATAACATCAATTTCAATTACCAAGACATTATCTGTGGTCTGGCTGATAACAATCTAATTGGGAGTGGTGGTTCAGGAAAGGTATACAAGATATGCCTTCATAACAACAGTTACAGGTTTGTGGCTGCCAAGAAGATAGTTAGTGATCGGAGCCGGTCCAATATGCTGGAAAAGCATTTTCAAGCTGAGGTTGAGATTCTTGGGTCCATCCGGCATGCCAATGTTGTCAGGTTGCTTAGTTCTATGTCATCCACTGAATCAAAAGTGCTGATCTATGAGTATATGGAAAATGGTAGCTTATACCAATGGTTGCATCAGAAAGATATGCGTAATAACAATGAACCATTAAGTTGGACAAGAAGGATGTCAATTGCCATAGACGCAGCAAGAGGGCTCTGCTACATGCACCATGATTGTTCTCCACCAATAGCTCACTGTGATGTCAAGCCAAGCAACATCCTATTGGACTATGAGTTCAAGGCAAAGATTGCAGATTTAGGTTTAGCCCGTGCGCTGGCTAAAGCCGGAGAGCCAGAGTCCATCTCAGCAATGGTCGGATCATTTGGATATATGGCACCAGGTAAAATTTTCTGATTTTCCTTTATTGTAAACTCCCTAGGATGGCCTTACTCAATTGATTCTCCTTTTTTTTTCAAGAGTTTGGAAGCTCGAGAAAAATCAATGAGAAAGTTGATGTCTACAGTTTTGGGGTGGTTCTCTTGGAGCTGACAACAGGGAGGTTTGCGAATGGTGGGGGTGGGTATGAGAATTTGGCACAATGGGCATGGAGGCGATTTCAAGATGAGCACTTCCAATTAATTGATGCAATTGATGGAGACATACAAGATCCAGCCTACTTGCAGGAGGTGCAATTAGTGTTCAAGCTAGGACTAATTTGCACAGGAACAAAACCATTATCAAGACCTTCAATGAAGGAGGTGTTGCAGGTCCTACAACGCTGAATAAAAACCATGCATGCAGCTCAGATACTATCTGAATTTAGAATGTTGTCAAATGGTAGAGATCAACACAAAGATGAAGAAAAGGCATTGAAATGCTTAACATGTTCGATGTTTTATCCAAAAGGGTACTACATGTTGCATATTATCGAACTACAAAACATAAAAGCTTCCTGATGCAGTTCCAAACTTGCAATGGAAGCAGAGGGTTTCACTTTAACTGCGCCAACTATTCCCCTATATACAAAGTAATAAACTGTAGAATATTTCTAGTGAACCAGTCTTGTAAATGAGCTGTGCACTGCATTTGTCTTTGATCTTTTTAGTTCCCAAAGGATGCTACTCTAACCGAAAGAGTCGATTCTAGCAGTCACTCAGGATAACATGATAAACCAAACCATACTCATATTGATCACAGAATAGAGGACATAAGAAATTGCAACAAAAAAAAAGAAAAAAAAACCCACATAATTATGGAGGAAACATGAAAAATCTTTTTGATGTAGCACCAACAGAACAGAAATAAAAAAGAAAAAAAACCCACATAATTATGGAGGAAACATGAAAAATCTTTTTGATGTAGCACCAACAGAACAGAAATGTACTAGTAGTACCTTGGGTTTTCTTCGTCGGCGGCAGGACGCCAACAGATAGGCCAAGGCGCCGGCCGAAAGGATGCTTGCCGTTCACCTAAACAGGAGCCTCTTCGCCACAAACCGCCGCCGGTGGAGGGGAACGACGAGGGCAACCGCCCGCCGCCGACAGGGGCAGCCGGCAAGAGCCCTTGGCGGTGGAGACGCAGGCCGCGCGGCCGGCCGACGTCCCCCGGACCGTGGCGGCGCCGGCGAGCGAGACGGCGCGCCGCGGCTTCCTCCGTTTCATCTCGATTGTGGTGTGAGAGTTGTGTGATGGGCCTAATCAAGAGAGGATTTGGGCCATGGGCCCGGAAAGCAACACCTGTCGGCCCATATATTTATTGCATCACTAGCTAGCCCAAAATCGATCACATGGTTGCATAAATCAAATCACCATTCGAAAGGAGGTATGTGGAGAAATAATTTTATTTTGGAACATGTTAGAAATATCTACATTTTTAAATGGAGATAGTACTAGGTAGTACTCACTCCATCCCAAAATATAAGTATTTTAGGACTCTAACACGGTCACTGAGATGCTACTTTGACCAATAATATTTATAAAAGTAAAATGTTTAAATAACAAGAGTTGCATATTATGATAATTTGTTTAATGATAAATATAGTAACATCAATCAATTTTACATGATTGATTTTTTTATTTTTTTGCTATTAATAGTCAAAGTTAAAAATTGTTGACTTGTTACTATTCTAAAAATGCTTATATTTAGGACGGAGGGAATATATTGTTTTTGTTTAGTAGGCTAGAAAATCAAAATTCGTTCCGTACCGCACTCTCAAAGATGATAGACAGTTGTAAGTAGAAGGACATTTATTGCTGGAATTAAAAATAGTGATCAAAATATGTTCTTTTTCAGAACATGATCAAAATATGTGGATTTTAGTTAATTGTTTCAAAGTATCTTTTTAATCAATATTATCGTAGACAGACGATATTATGGTCCGCCGCCTAGAAGTTGGAGATGTGCTCGTCTGGAAAAATTGTTTATGAATATTGTTATCAGTGATTATAAAATAAACACCGTATGTTAGTATTTTTAAATATGAATCTAATAGTAATACGTACATAAGACTTAACATATGGAGTACTTATAATGTTAATATAATTGGTATATACTTCCTCCGTTTCACAATGTAAAACTTTCTAGCATTGCTCATATTCATTTAGATGTTAATGAATATAGACATATGTGAGCGTTTAGATTCATTAACATCTATATTTATATGGGCAATGCTAGGAAGTCTTACATTGTGAAACGGATGGAGTAAAAGTTATAAAACATTGTTTTTTTAAAAAAAGAAACACCAACCACAATGTAAATCCAAGTACTTTTAGCTAATCAATTTCTTAGAAGGAGAATAGCAATTTAAAATTAAGCCAATGATCACGGTGACTGAAAGGGAATTTTCCGTTATCCTTATGGCCCGTTTGAGAGGGCTCAACATCTAAATCTAACTCTAAGAGTGGTGTCTTGAGCAGAGCTATATGTAGCAATATGAATCCCGTTCCACCCTCTAATTCATTTTTCAGATCCGCTCTACCCTCTTTTCGGATGAAGCTTAAATATATTGGTTGTGCTCCAGTGGAGTTGAAGCTGAAGCTCTGCAAAACATGCGTTTAGTCTTTAGTAAATAATATATAATTGTTTATATTTTAGATGGGAGGTAGTACCTAAACAACCCGATCATGTTGTAGCAATTGAATGACTCCCCAGTCCACACGACATATATAACAAAAAGCCTGAATCGGTTGTTGGTTGGTTTAGTTAGTTGAGGCTGCTACTACAGTCTACACTGCACATCATATATATGATCAGCTTGCATTGCTCATCAGTTTGCCAGCCTAGCTAACACAGTGCAAAGCATGCATGCACTATTTCCTTGTGTCTGCCACCCCTGAGCAGCAGCAAGTTAGCTCTCTGCCACCTCTCCCTCTTGTATACAACTAACACTAATAATCATCATGCAGACATTCATGAATCTGTCTGAGTCAGGGTAGCTCACATGCCCTCTGCCAAAGTCTCTCCATGCATAAAAACATAAACATACATAGCCACCCAAGTTAAAGCATGATCTGGCATGCATACAATGTATAAAATGCCATAATAATTAAGTAATCCTCCTTCAAATTTCCCTATCTAACAGAGGTTAATTAATTTCTAGTGGTGAAATAAATTGAGTACAGTTGCCCATTGGCATGATCATCAACGGTCTAGTATGCACCAGGGTGGTCATCTCTAGCCCTGATCTTTTCTACTCTTTCCATAGGGACATAACTTGACACATGATGTAGAGTTGGTTGAGCTAGCTATAGACTTGAACAGTTGACAGTTTGTCAGCCATCAAAAGGGCTAGCTCAATTGAGAGGAGACACAGGACCACCATGCTATCACCAACCATGCATAAACTGAAGAAAAAGATCGATTAACTTCTGTGGTTTAATTCCCATGCAGAGAGATATAGGAAAATTAAAACTGTCTCAACTAACCTACTATACGGCGTCGATCACAAAACAGTGGAATAGAGTATTATGCAGAGCACATGAAAATGATGTGGGTAGAGTTGTCATCATAGCATTACTTTAACTTTTTTTTATTAGGTTCTACAAATATTTTAGATTTAAAGAAATGGAAATTACAGGTCAATTAAAAGGAATTCGCGTTTGCGTTGATGCCTCTCTTACAACATACTTTTGTGACCAGATGGAGTATTACAAACTAAGTATACTCTTACCCTAATTTTGCAAAATTTAAGATATACCACCCGTATCTCAATGACATGTAGGACCCACATGAGTTAATGACATATGGGTCATGGTGGAATATCACAAATTTTGCAAAATTTGTGTGGCATGGTTCAAATTTTCCCTACAAACTAAGTATATTCATAAGGTTAGGCACTATTATAGAATCGGTTTTTGCATATGGCCAAAACGTATTTTCGCTGATGGTTAGCTGACCCCTCATGGGACTAAGTGTATGTGAAAATAGCAATTTTCAAGGGCAGCCCACATGTGATACACATTTTCACAGGGGTTGTTAGAGCTACCCAACAGCTGAGGGCATTCTATAGTAGCACTGAGGGCTTGTTAGAGCAAAGCCTGATAGCTATCCTATACTACACTCCTAATCCTAGAAATTTAGATTTCCGCGGAAAAATGTGGCTCCAACAGTACTGCTATAGATGTACCAAAAACTTGAAAACCTCATCTCTATAGTGTATCCTGCTCTCCACAACTCGAGAGTCCTCCTCGCTCCCGATCCATGGATCCGAGGGTGAAGCGTGTAGGATCGTGTTGGTAGGGAGGGGCAATCATGTTCAATGCAGGCTTTTGGTAGTTTAATAGAGCCCACTTATCAGTTTTATAAGCAATTAATCTGTTACAAAGATAAATATTTTCACGCCACAAATTTAGGATTGTTGAAAACAAAATTTTGAGGATAGATTTTTGGCTCTCTCTTGGTGATGCTCTTATACACTACTCCATATCCATTTCAATATATATAAGGATTTCTGCACATGTCCAGATACATTTTAAAAAGTGTGCAGAAATCCATATATTTTGGAACAGTGGATATATATATATATATATATATATGCTAGAAACATTAATTACGTGTAGTCCCTTTGTTGATTTATGTAATTTCAAGATTCAAACTTTGTGATATTTCATATTTGACCAATTTAATGCATAATCCAACAAAATTGTCAACTTACTCACCCAAAAGAAATACCATTCTATTCATATTTAAAAGCACTTTCTTGTGATGGCCATTATGATTAATTTGTATATTGTTTGTTTACACACTCTATATGTTTGTCACTAGCTATGTATAGTACTGATGTTAGCCGAAACCTGAGCTGTTCAAGGGTCCAACGAAAAGGATAGTTTACGAGGTATGGCAGCCATGTTTGCGTTTTCCTGCATGATTAATTTAGCAGGCCGGCACAGATGCTATGTATGTATATGCATGCACACGGATGGACTATATATATAGATGATTAACTATAGTTGTATATAGCATTGATAAGTAGGGGATAATTTTGTATATGTTCAATTATACTCCCCTTCCAGATGTAGCCAAGCATCCTTCCAAACATGCAAAAGTATTAATGGAGAGACAACAAACTAAAGCCTGCGAGCCTCCGGTGCTTGCAACTGCATATGTCGAGAGGTTGTTCGATTAATTTGCTTTTCGATTATATTCGTCGTCGTTGCCAATTGGGTAGATCGACATGCATGGATGGTCCCAAGTGCGTGGCTTGTCAGGGGAACATGGTGAGGCGTCACATCATGCTTAATTATGTGTGTGAATCGAACTGACATGAACATAACACCATATACGATCGAATAACGATAGATATATGCATATCTTTCATTAATTAAGTACCTAAACTCACAGTATCACTGAAGGGTGCATCATATCTAATTAATAAACAAAAGATCGAGTCGAATTGATATATATTGCATAACAAGGCTACCCCCTATCTTAAATACTCTTTAATATATCTCAGCTGACATGCCCGTCGTTATGATCAAGAGAGCCAATGGACAGATTGAGGGAGTCGTTCCACATCAAATTAATGGTGGTTTGTCTATTGTACAATGCACGGATGATACGGCATTTTTTTTATGGAACATGATGTACAAAAAGGCTTGAAAATTGAAAATATTGCTAAACATTTTTTGAACAGCTATTGGGTCTTAAAAATTAATTTTCATAAAAGTAAATTGTATTGTTTTGGTGAAGCGCAAGCCTTACAACCTCAGTACACCAAACTTTTCGGATATTTGGGTATTCCTATACACTATAGAAAATTAAGAAATTCGGATTGAAAAGGAGTGATAGAATGGTCTCTTGATAATTGTCTTGTTTTGGTGAAGCGCAAGTCTTTCAAGCTCAGTACACCGAACTTTTCATATGTAAAACATGTGAGTTTCATTTCCGATATTTGGGTATTCCTATACACTATAGAAAATTAAGAAATTCGGATTGAAAAGGAGTGATAGAATGGTCTCAGAAATGACTTAGCAGCTGGAAGGAAAACATCTATCACTGGGGGAGGGGGGGGGGTTGACTTACACTTATAATTTAGTACTTAGCAGTCTCCCAATGTATATGAAGTCTTTCTTTGTCATACCTGGAGGGATTCTTTAGAAGCTTGATCACTTCCGCTCTAGATTTTATTGTCAAAGTGACGGTCACAAAAAGAAGTATTTCATAAAAGTAAATTGTCTTGTTTTGGTGAAGCGCAAGTCTTTCAAGCTCAGTACACCGAACTTTTCATATGTAAAACATGTGAGTTTCATTTCCGATATTTGGGTATTCCTATACACTATAGGAAATTAAGAAATTCGGATTGAAAAGGAGTGATAGAATGGTCTCAGAAATGACTTAGCAGCTGGAAGGAAAACATCTATCACTGGGGGAGCAGGGGGGGTTGACTTACACTTATAATTTAGTACTTAGCAGTCTCCCAATGTATATGATGTCTTTCTTTATCATAACTGGAGAGATTCTTAAGAAGCTTGATCACTTCCGCTATAGATTTTGTTGTCAAAGAGACGGTCACAAAAAGAAGTATCGGCGTGCAAAGTGGGACATCATGTGTCAACCTAAAGATCATGGGGGATTAGGAATTCATGATTTGGAAGTAGAAAATGTTGCCTTACTTAGCAAATGGTTGCATAAGTTGCTTACAATGGTTGGTATGTGGTAACAAATGATGCGCAACAAATATTTGGGATCACAACCTCTATCACAAGTTCAATGGAAAGCTAGGGATTCGTATTTTTGGGTTAGTCTTATGAAGGCTAAACATGATTTTCTCTGTTATGGGTCCTTCAAAATTAAGGATATGGCTCCCAAATTTTATTTTAGGAAGACAAATGTTTGGGTAATGCAACTTTACAGTACCAGCATCCCTGCCTATACAACATTGTTAGGTACAGACAAAGCCATTTCAAAGGTTTTCCAAACATGTCTTCTAAGCTTCTCATGGAAACATTATTATATTGGCTCACAATTAGTGGTGTGGAATAACCTGTTGTTTCATACCGTTAGCTAATATATGAGGAAGATGAATTTAGGTAGAATCTCATCGTAAATGGAAAATTCTTGGTTAAATCTCATGGTCTTACTCTAAGTTCACAGTGGTGTCCCCAATCTAAGTAAGTGACTTTGGAAATAAAAAGTGCCTCTAAAAGTCAAGATCACTTGCGCCAACAAAGGATAATCTTGTCAGCGATATTGGCAAGGTAGTAGATATGTTGCTTTTGTCATAAAGAAGAAGAGAATACCAAACATTTATTTTTCCAATGTCAGTTATCTCGTTCGGTTTTGTTTTTCATCCAAATAGTTTCAAACACACGTCAATCCCCATAATGTTTTACATATATTTGGAAGTTGGCTTGTGGTTGCCAAAAGAGTTGAGGTCTTTGGTCCTACTAGTAGCGGCTGCAACATGCTGATTGTTATGTTTATATAGGAATGATGTGCTTTTTGATAGCAGATTTTTTTTTCCTTTGCACATTATCTCTTTGGTTACTCATTGGCTCCATATTCTGGAGCTATCCTTCCGAATATGGGTTCGCGGGATTTTATTGCTACGCCATGTCAGAGATTGGACCAGGTGGCCATGGTGTTTTCTACCAAGGAGTATGAGTGGTGATCTAGTCTTCAGATTGCTGGCCCTTAATTCTCCTTATGTTTAATGTTTTCTTTAATTAGTTTCAAAACTAGAGTGGGTGTGATTTGATTGTGTGCATTTTAGTTATACAGAGGCCAGATGTGTTCTTAGTACAATTGTATCACCTTAATATAATAGGCTAACTTCAATGAAGCTTCCATCATCTTAAGAAAATATAGTTGCGGGAACCAATACAACCAGAGGTGTATGAGTATATGTTAAATAGATCGAGCACAAAAGTTATTGTTCGGTCATAAAACTCTCCTCCATTAGAAGAACAGTAAAGATAGGTCCTTTCTATTCTCACTTGTTCTCCCTTTTTGTATTAATTGATATAGAGGTTTTACTGCAATTATTATATCAAAAGACAATAAATACATACTCCAATATTTACGTCTTGCATATATATCATAATTTTTTGTGGAAATATATCATAACTTTTTATTCCTCCAGAATCAGTTGATTACTTCAACCATTCAATTGAGATTCAGGTATAGAATTTAGATATAGCCGTGCTTAATTAAAGCAGGCAGCCAAACGACTTTTGGGCAAGCCAAACAAAAACAATATGGCAATAATAAATGGTTTTTTTTCTATTGCAAAATAAATGAGTTTTTTTTATAGAACAACATTGAATTTTTTACCAATATAATTCTGAGTTCAAACATTTCATGGAAAAGGACAAGCTAGAATGATGATTTCAAAAGGTTGCATGTAAGGGTTAGTTGACCTCGTACCTTATGTGTTGCTCCATCACTAATGGTGGTATGCTACAGGGTAGATCTAGTTGTGAGCAAGGGCAGACCTAACCATGAGTTATGGTTTGGTCACCTGAATTGCTCCATGTTGTTTTGGCCAGTCCTCGGACTATGAGCTGAATCTTATTATTTTCTTTAATGGTCAATGCTATGGTCTAACCATTTAAATATTTCTTTTGAGCCTATCTCTCTCATTTGATTCCCACGATCTATATTCAAACGATTATTCACATATTTTGCACTTGCATTTCTGTTAAAATGAAGTATTTTTTCTATACCTATGTTTTCATTTTCAATCATGTGTTTCAATGAAGCCCTTAAAACAGTATGGTAAAAATCAATAGGACATCATAATTGTTAAGCTCACAATACAAATGGGAGGATGAATTATAACTCCCAACGTGTAAAAGAAATTGAGAAATTTCGACCAAATATTGCCACCACTAAAAACAATGCCTTTAGTGTCGGTTGAAAAGCCTTATTGGTGCAAGTTATCACACTGGTACTAAACTTTACGTAGTGGTTGTCATTAATGCCAGTTTTAAAACCGGCACATATGTGTTTCCCCGAGTAAAAAAAAAGAGGCATCAGCTCAATGAATCAAGCCGATGCTTTTGTGCATTCTCTCAACCACAAGATTCACACCAACAAACAGATAAAGAACAGGAACATCAACATCCACCGATCAAAGAAAAGAATCCACGTTATAGATCCAGAGCAAACTAGTCCCACTGATTTAATATACACTGTGTGCATGCAGCGTCTCTAGCAATATATGTATTCATTTTGTTTATTTAACTATCATCCTTGACTCTCTATTTCAACTTTGACAAACGTTGTTACTGTTCTATACTATTACGTGTTATAAGCTGAAGATCACATTGTTAGATTTTCGTTAACTAACCATGCCAATTTTATTGAATATATGGTAAGAGAAAAACAAAATATACAAGAATGAAAGAACTATACAAGAAATAACAAGGCTAAGGGATAAACTTCGAGTCGTTTTGCTCCTGTTAGAGCTATCGTCGAAGTTCCTTATGTTCGAAAACTATCGAGTTTCTCTCATTTCAAATTTCCCATAACATTACAAGGATGAAGGTTCAGACTCATTTTTTAAGACCATTATTGGTGGCTAGCGCCGTCAACCATGACCATTGTAACGGTGCTTCATATTACCAGTTTGATTCGTTCAAGTGAGGTCCATGTTAACAACTTGTCCTATATTCTATTCAATTCATGTCTCTACATTCCGTGTTCTTTCAAATGTGTGTGTTTCAAATATTTGTGAATAATAAGAAACAAAGGGATATCTTCAAAATTCAAGCACGTAGTTCGCTGTCATACGAGTACTAGTCCTTTTTTTAATAATGGAATAGAATATAACCATCCTAGACTTAGTTCTGATAGCTACAACAAATTATTACAATGAAACACTCAATATGAGTACAGATCAATGAAACTTATAAAGGCTAATGCAGCCATTAAAGCAGAAACAAACTTAAAAATAAAAACTTGTCAACACCAAATAAAGAGTGCACAATTATTGAATCCTATTTGTAAATCTCCATCCAATGTTGACAAAAAGTTGCATACCCGTTGTCTCAAGATTACGATATGCAACTTTTAAAAACTCGCCATCAGCATCACACCTTTGTAGTTGAGCCCAAGACCGAAGCCAACAAGTTGCGCTGAAAAGAACATGCATATATGACATAGATGGTGAATTGTAAAAAACCATATCATTTCTACTCAACCATAGAGCCCAACATATAGTAGATGCTCCTATAAGTATAAGTTTTCTGATTTTTTTGTCAACCCCCAGTAGCCAATTTTATGAGATATGCTATGAGGAGGGTATAGACCAAACAAAAATTGTATTACTCTCCAAAGAAACTTTGCATAATGACATTCCAAAAAAAAGATGATGAATAGTTTAATTTTTCATGCAAAAAGAACACATTAAACTACCATTCCAATTCCTTCTTGCTAGATTATCATTGGTTAACACAACACCTTTAAGCACCACATAAAGATCTTAATCTTCAGATGTAATTTAAGCTTAATAACCATTGTTTATTAAGGCTAAATACATCGATCGAACAAAAAACTAACCATTCTGATGAAAATTCCATCTAAAACTGTAACTTTGTTGTGTCAACTGAATATGCACAATTGAAGCACACAATTCATGCCAATTTGCTAGATTTTGACCAACTAAAGCTCTCCTAAAAGAAACATTCAGCAAGTTACGTTAGCAATAGAAGGGTTTATCCTTCGAATTATAGCATTATCTTTAAAAGGCAAGTTACGTAATCATTTATCCTCCCAGAATCTAACTTGTTCCCCATTATTCACAATCCAAGAACCCATGTTTTAAAAAATAAACTTAACTTTCATGAGACCCTACCAAAAATGAGAATCTCCCTATTTCCTATCAACTTGGCATATAGAAAGAATAGAAAGACACTTCATTTTCAATAAGTCCTGCCAAACCCTTTGCTCATTAATTAACTTAAACAATCATGTACTCAAGAGACATTTGTTTTGAATTTCCAGGTTATGAACACCCAAACCCCCCCACCCTCGATCTTTGGGTTGGCAAATGATATCTCATCATGTGAGTATGTACTTTTTCTTATGATTATCTTCTTGCCAAAAGAACCGTGACCTATAATAGTCAATTTTTTGAAGAACCCCTTTTGGAATATCAAAAAAGGAAATCATAAACATAGCTAAACTTGAAAGTGCAGAATCAATTAAAACTAATCTTCCCCAACAAACATATGTTTTCCTTTCCAACGACTAAGTTTCTTCTCAACTTGTTCAATAGTCTGCCGATCTTTGTTACCAAGCTTTCTAGAATGCATAGAAATGCCAAGATATCTGACAGGAAAAGAACCCAGCTTACAACCAAACATATTAGAATATTGGTCATAATAATCCTTAGCCTGATCAAAACAAAATAATTAACTTTTGTGAAAATTTAATTTTAAGCCAGATAACTTTTCAAACACAGATAAAATCAATTTCAGATTCTTTGCTACTCCAACCTTAACTAGCCTAGATAGCTAGCCTAATAATTGGTGCACCAGTACTAAGATGCAGTGTGTGAGCCCGATAGGCAAGATAGCGTATGTCTACCATATATATTTATTACTTCCTCCGTAATAAAATAATACTAAGTTTTAGTTTTTGGCGTACGTATCAAGGATCAGTACTACATAATCGGATTATCCAAACTAGACCCCATTTAGGTTGCATGTAGACCATAACTGTTTCGGCATGCGAAAATCGCTCTTCCGAGGGTGGCTCAAGAATCACGCAGGCAGGACTGTTAAGAGGCCCGCATGCGGACATTTCACCTCCATCTACAGTTCGCGTAACCACTACCCCTCCACTTAATTATTTTTTCGTCCACGCATCCAACATATCTGCCTCCCCTTTTTCTCCTCTCCCGTTTTTCCTTCTCTCGTTAGTGCATCTTCTCCTTTATCTCCATTTTCCTCTCCTCTTACATTTCCTATTCCTCCTCATCCACTTCCCAGCGGACAAGCAGCCTCTGCAGCAGGCAGCGCCGGCGCAAAGAGATGGCTCCCTCGGGGACGAGCGGAGCCAGCACTCAGATTCGGCGGCCTAGGGGCGGATCCGTCGCCCCCCGACCTTGGGAGCAATTCCAGCGCGTTGATCTGGCTGCCTTGGGGGTGGATCCGTCGCCCTCGCTCTCGGAAGCAGCACCGCTGAGAGCGAGTAGCCGCGGCGGCAGTGGCGGCTGCAACGATGACAAGGTGGTGGCGGCTGCAATGACGATGATGGCGGTGGCGATTGCTACAACGACGATTATGAGCTAGGGTTTTTGGCAAATTTATATTTTGGTTTTTTTTTCTCAAAAATTATTTTCGCATAGGTGATCACCGCATGCGGAAATCCTATTTTTGCATGTGATTGCGTTGTCCACATGCATGGAAAAATATTGATTTTCGCATACACCTAGGTGTAGATGGGTTGCCCAGCGGCATGTGAAATCCTGTTTTATCCGTTTGCAAAAACGATAACTACCATAGAAATGGCCTTCAGTGCCGGTTTGGAAACCCCCTTAGGTGCCGGTTTTTCCAACCAACACCACGTTGGCAGCACTGATTAGAAGCCCTCAAAGGTGCCGGTTCCTAAACCGGCACCTTTGTGTATACGATTTGCAAAACAAAAAAATCCGGCTCCGATGCTTCAAAGCACCATAAATAAATCCAAGAAAAGAGTAAACAATCCATAATCAGACAATCAACAATAAGTTCATGGATCAAATGTTCATCAAAATTTCACATCAGACAATCAACAACAAGTTGATCAAATGTTCATCAAATTTTCACATCATTGAATCAAATGTTAAGACAATCAATAGCAAGTCGGCACAGGTGCTCACCAAAGGCGGAAGCAGGACACCACCGTAGGCAAGGGGAGGCGGACGGGGAGGCCGTCGGATCTGAAGCCCCAGACGTCACCGCCGCCGCCGCCGCCGCTGCCTCCCCTCCTGCAAGATCCGGCGGAGGGGAGGGCACCACCGCTGCCGCCATCACCCGAGGACCCGCCGCCACTGTCGCCCCGAGGATGGCCACCGCCGGGCTGCCACCGGGCCACCACCTCCACCCCTCCCACCGTCGGGCTCCACCGCCTCCCCTCCATTCCGTCCGCCGCCACCGCGCCTCCCCTACCGCCCCTGCCAGGCAGGCGCCACTGCCGCCGCCGGACCGCCACTACACACAAAGGAGAGCGAGAGAGGAGAAGTTGAGAAAAATCGACCTTATCTCCTCCGGGTGTGGGCCCTGCCAAGAGAAGAAATATCTCCTGCAGCTCGGCGCGGCTCGATTCTAAAGGTGTCGGTTTTTTCTAAAAACTGGCACTAAAAGAACGACACCTATAATAATTAAAGGTGTTGGTTTTACTAAAAAACCGACACCTATACTATAGGTGTCGGTTTTTTTTACAGAACCGACTCCTATAATCACTTAAAGGTGTCGGTTTTTTGTGTTTTCGGACCGCAGATGTGGGAAAAGGCTTATAGGTGCCGGTTTTAGCACTTCCGGCACCTATAGTGCCAACACCTATTTGATATTTTGTAGTAGTGGATGTTTGTACCAGTGGATAGAGATTAAAATAAACCTTGATTATCTCTTTGAGATCGGTGATTTACAGGGTTCAGACTAGTTGAGACTATATTAAAGCCAAAGGATACGTGGTATGTGCAGTTTTAGTAGTAATTAAAATATAACATTTACTTCCTCCATCTTTTAAAAACCCAACCTACTATTATTAGATATGACACATCATATTACAACGAATATGCCTATGTTTAAATTTGTTGTGCTATGATGTGTCACATCTAATTCTATATTTGTTTTTTTTTCTGGGACGGAGGAAGTATATATTATGTTTTGAAATAAAGAGAGTATATATACCTAGTACGTACGCATGCACGATCAATGTCGTCGTCGTGTTTCATGCATTGATATATATGCCAATCATCGATCGATCTAGATGGCTGGATAGATGATGCATGCATGCGTGAAAGGCAGGGATGCCTGTCATGAATTGAAGTGTCCTCGTCATCCCTGTCCGTACGTACGTGCAGTGCCTAGCTGGGGAACGCAGGGACAACCTATGAGATCGAGTTAGCATATATGCATGCACATGCAGCTAGCAATTAGCATGCACCGATCGATATGATCGACGACGGTGAATGATGAATGGTCGATCATCGATCACTGGATCACTGATCATCAGATGTGTTTTTTTCTCCGGCGATCGAGAAACACATGTGTAGCCTCCAGTGCAGTCAAGTACAATTGTCGCCAAGCCAGCCAGCACCCTGCATAATACTTTTTTTAAAAAAAAGAAAAGAGATATATAGTAGAATTCATTGTGATCTTTGCTTCAAAGAAATTACAACCAATTTTCGCTAAGTTTACAGATCGAATGGCTTTTTTTAAGATAATAGAAGTTTTATTTAGACTCAGTTAATTACATCAAAATGATACAAACAAACTGAGTCACCCCTGCCTCTGCATAAGACGGAATGGCTAGGAATCACAAAAATCATCATTGTATAGTTTAAAAACTACTTAGAAAACCAGCCTAGCTATAACACATTGCTAAACCTCTATCTATTGCTGATGAGGATCTAATAATCGTTATTTATCCAGTGACGTGTTAGTTGTATGTATAGTCATCGCGGAAACAAAATCTCTAAAAGCAGCGGCTGATTATTGTGCGCCGATCGGTGATATGGATCATCATCAAACCACAACACAGAACACAACGTCAGAGAGTAACTAATAAGCTATAACTCAGTCGTTTACCCAGATCTTGCTACCACCATAATTATCGAAGCCGATCTAGCTAGCGGGGACACCACCACCAAGGACACTGCACCGACATGGACCTCTAATGTGATCTCTTCAAGAAGGTCGCACCATCTAGGATGTCACCGTTGCTATTTCGGACATCTAGGACTATCTTTTCCGCCTGAAGAGTCCACCCGTAAGAACGTACGAAAGTGAGGTCGAATATCGTGGCATTGTCTTCAGGAAGATATGTAACACCCACATGTTCACCGGTGTCGGTCAGACACACTATCGTCGTCCCATAGCTAGTCATACCGATCCATGCTATCTTCATAATGGCGATTGTGCCACGATCGAACAGAGGGAAACAAAGAAGGCCTAGAGCCAATAAGGGCCGCCGGCGACTAACCGAAACGCGTCAATCTCCTCTCCATCGCCGCTGAGACTTTAAATCACAGAATTGTTGTATATCCAAGGCCGCCTCCCGCTGGCATCTGCCGCTAACTAGAGGAAGCTTCTCCGTCTAAAGCCGGAAAGCCTGGTTGGGGTCCATGTCAACTACTCCCTCCACTTGAAAATGTTTGACACCGTTAACTTTTTAGTATATGTTTGATCATTCGTCTTATTAAAAAAAATTGTGAAATATGTAAAACTATATGTGTACAGAAAAGTATATTTAAAAATGAATCAAATGATATGAAAAGAATAAATAATTACTTAAACTTTTTGAATAAAACGAATGATCAAACACGTACTAAAAAGTCAACGGTGTCAAATATTTTGAAACGGAGGGAGTATAACTGTAGCAACAGACCAACCAACTAATCCCTCAATTTTAAAATGGGTGACACCGTTAACTTTTTCATAATATTCGACCATTTGTCTTATTTAAAAATTTATATAAATATCATTGTGATTTTTTATCATCAAATAAATTATAATCTTAACTTATACTTTTACATTTTATACTATTTTTTAATAAAACGAATGGTCAAACGTGTGAAAAGTCAACGACGTCATACATTTTAAAAAGAATGTGATGCTATAAATAATGAATTTTATAATGGAACCACTTCTAGGCACATGTCACTATTACAATAGCTATTTTTCCGTGCGGTTGTTTTGCCCGTCTGGAACATTGCGTCTGGGAAAATCATGATTTTCTTGTGCGGGTGGCGCAACCGCACGCGAAAATCCGATTTTCGCGTGCGGCTGCTTATGCCGCCCGCATGGGAAAATAAAAATCCGAAAAAAAATAAATTTTCAAAAACCACAAACCCTAACCCTAGATCCGGATCCAGCACCCCACCGCCGCGCCAGCCACCACCGCCGCCAGATCCAGCCGGGGGCAGCCGCGCCGCCGCCGGATCTGGCGTGGGGAGGGCGCGCCGCTCCCGGCCGTGCCTGGCCGTCGTCGTCGTCGTCGGCCGCGCGCACGCCACCGGCCGCGGCCTCCTTCCACTCCCGGCACATGTCGTCAGCCCGCTCCCGGCGCCACCTTGCCGTCGTCGTCGCGCGCACGCCACTCGGACGCCACCTCGTCGTCGTCGCCGCGCGCGCACCTGCTCCTGACCGCCGCCTCGCCGTCGTCGTCGTCGTCAGCCGCGCGCACGCTGCTCCCGGCTGCCTCCCCACGTCCGCTCACCCTGCCGCAAGCCCTCCGTGCTGCCAGCCGCCGTTGACCCCTCCGCGAGAGCCGCCCGGAGGAGAGGAGGCGTCGGCGCCATGCGCCCGGAGGAGAGGAGGAGAAGGTGAGAGAGAGAGAGGAAAATGAGAGGAGAGAAAACTGAGAAGATAAGGGGGGAGAGAGAGGAGAGAGGGGGCGGGGGAGAGAGAAGAAAAGTCTAAATTTTTTTTAATAGGATGGGGGGAAGTGCTATTTTCCTGTGCGGTTAGATTAGGAGGCCCGCACGCGAAAATTAGAGTTATTTTTGCGTGCGGGCCTGTTAAGTGTGCGGGCGATGCTCCCCCATTTTTCGGTGCGATCCAACTTATGGACCGCATGGAAACAAAATAGGGTGGTGTTTAGGAAAATCAATCATGTAGTAGTGCGTACCTAACATTTAAGTGGCTAAAAAGGACATAGTTTTACAGATGGAGGTAATAAACAAATAATCAAATTTGGCCAGCTCAAGTGTGGCAACATACGGCAGCAGACCAAACTGATCCTAATTAATTAATTAACACTTCTCCATACATAAAAGCTTAATTAGTTAGACAGATCGATCAACTCTTAATTATCATTACGTTTTGGGGAAAGTACAGAAAAAGGGCCGCACGCATGTGATGATCTGATCGAAACCAAACATGCTGAGCTAACTAAAGACGACAAGTCGATCGATCGATCATCATCCAAGTTGTACATGTGTGCCGAGAGGCAGCTGTGTTGGTATTTGATACCGTTACAGATAAAATCCGCAAGCGTACGAATATACCGATGTAGCACTTTCCATATGGAGTATTCCAAGGGTATCGAATCCAAGGGAACGTGTGTGGTCAGATCTTCCTCTGGTTCATCCAAGGACACTAAGTAAAAGATAGGCCAGGATAGAGAGGATACACTAGTGAAAAACAGTGTTTAGGGAAAGCTTAACTTTAATTCTAAAGCAATACTTCAGGCACTGGCAACCCGTTGTTCCCAGATGTCGCTCTACTACGTACCCGAACAGGGAGGACTTAAGTGATCTCGAGGGCTGTCACCACCTCTACACCCACCTCAAACATACTATGGGATACGCAGCAATTACTGGATAATAATTACCTAAACACCACGTCTATGCAATTAATATCTACTTTAGTGTTTATAACTCACCAAAACAATCACTATATGTTAGTTGATTATAGTAAACAATAATCTTGTATGCTATTTAGGAACTAACCAAGAGATAATTCTCACAAGATAAATCTAAATTACTCAAGAAGAATATTATATTGAATTCAGAGTAATAAACAGAATAAAAGAAATAGGAAAAGATTACCGACAACTCCGGAATTCTTCCGACTTCTTCTACTCTACTCTCTTCCTATTCTAGTATACAATATAGTACAATAGAGCCTCTTATAATTCAGCTCAAGCTTGGAAGTGTGTGTGAGAGTGAATGAAGTGAGGTCCTTTTATAGGGCAGTTATGACGGTTGTGAGAAGGGGAAATGTCCGAACTGCCCTGTAACCGCCATCAGGGAGTGATCTGGGACATCCATGCCAAAACATGGGATCAACGGCGATCACCAGGGTTCGACCGAACCTGGGCTGGGCCCTCCTGGCCTGGCCTTCGGTCGGTGGACTCCCTGGACCTTTATCCATCCATTTCTCGGAGTTTTTGGTTGATTTATCGATGTTTTGATGAAGTTCACAACTCCTCCTTGTATGGATACATAATTTTCCTCACTTTAGTCTGATTTGCCTCCCAACTTCAGGGTTTATCATCTGCATACAACTATACACCAACACTTGTGGAATATGTGAGATTAAGCACATATCACTATGTTGGATGTTTTATTATCTAAACTTTATGCAGATGTTGGCGGTATGGAATCGGCATTTAACAACCGCCAACAAGCTGCTAGGTGCTAGCTAGAGCGTACTAACGATTATGGATTTGCTCGTTGGCTTTTCTATATATATCACTCGTGTAGTTAAAATTTAAAATTTAACTTTGTAGTTAGTTTTCAGACATTTTTCTCATATTTTATTTTTAAACATTCGATTTTAAATCACTAATTATCACTCCATCCATTTTTTAATAATGTATAACGCTATTGACTTTTTAAGATAAGTTTGCCCATTTACTTTATTTAAAAATTTATACAATTATTATTTATTTAATCATTACTTGATTTATCGTCAAATGTTCTTTGATTTATCGCCAAATGTTCTTTAAGCATAAATTAAGATTTTTTTTTATTTTCACATAAAAATTTGAATAAGGTGAATGGCCAAACGTTGGTTAAAAAGTTAAATATGTCCACTACTACAATAAGCATTTTCCCGTGCGGATGAATTCAATTTATGAGTGCGGAGATTTTGACCGTCTAGAAGAAATCGCTTGCGAAAATCTCGATTTTTTCGTGCGGGCGCTTAAGCCGCCTGCACGGGAAAATGAAAAATCGAAACCAAAAAAAAAAAGAAAAATCAAACCCTAACCCTAATCCAGCCACCGCCCCCCTAGCCGAGGCCTGCTGCCATTGCCCCTGCCGTGCGACGGGATCCGTCGCCCGCTACCGTCGCCGATGCCGAATCCACCACCCGCGCGCTCCCGTCGCCGCCGGGGAGGGAGGAGCCGCAGGCTGCCCGTCGTCGCCACCGCTTGTGCCCGCCGCCGCCTCCCCACGTTTGCCCGCCACCGCAGAGCTCGCCGCCGCGCGCACGCCGCTCCCGGCCGCCTCGTCGTCGTCGTCGGCAGCGGACGGGCGCCCGCCGCGCTTACCCACGTCCCCCGCCGCAGCCCGCTGCCATGAGCTCGCTGCCGCGCGCACGCCGCTCCAGCCGCCGCGTCGTTGTTGTCGTCATCGGCGGCAGATGCTGCTCGCCCGCTGCCGCCTCCCCACGTCGCCCACCGCGAGCCCGCTGCCACGAGCTCGCTGCTGCGCGCACGCCGCTCCCACCCACCGCCGCCGCAAGCCCGCCTCTCCCGCCACCCGCCGTCGAGCCCGGAAACAAATAATAATATTTGGTGAGAAGTAGAAGGTGAGAGAGAGAGAAGAGAGGAAAATGAGAAAAGGAATGTGAGAAGATAAGGGAGAGAGAGGAGAGGAGAGAAGGGTTCTGGGGGGAGAGAGAAAAGGAAGTCAATTTTTTTTTGAATAGGATGGGAGGGAAGGCCATTTTCCTATGCGGGTGGATTAGGAGGCCCGCACGTGAAAATAGGGTTATTTTCGTGTGCGGGCCTGTTAAGTGATCCGCACATAAAAATTGATTTTCGTGTGCGGACGATGACCTGGCTTCGCTCCCCCTATTTTGCCATGCGGTCTAACTTACGGACCGCATAAAAACAAAATGGGGTGGCGTCCTGGAAAATCAATCCTATAGTAGTGGTCATGCATTAAAAAAATAGAGGTAGTAATACATATATAAGCGTTTTCGAGGAATCCTTCATCAGTGGTTGTGAATGGCTGACTTTTTCAATCCTTTCGACCTAAATATTAGTAAGTCGTAAAAACTTATCTGCTTGGTGCATGCAGCGTGTGTGCAGTAAGTTGCAGGAGGTAGAGAAATGGAATTAGAATTGGAGATGGAGACGGGTGTAAGGTAGGAGGTGACCTGATTAATTAGCTAGCAAGAAGGTCGGGGCTGGGGGCCGGGGGTCTTTGCCGGTAGGAGGGGAAGCCAAGTCACGTGCACCCATCGCCCTCCATAGACTGCTCTCCCCTTTCCCGAAATGGACGTCCTAGCCTCCTCTCCACCTGGCACATGCATATACACATATCCATTGCCCTCTCTTTTGTAAAATGCTCCCCCATCCTTCTACCCCCTCCGTTCTAAAATATAAACATTTTTAAACTTCGACATGGTCTTCGATATACTACTTTAACCAACAATATCTATCAAAGTAAAATGTTTTAAATAAAAATAGTTGTATATTGTGATAGTTTGTTTAATAATAAATCTAGTAAAATCAATTTTACATAATTTATTTTTTTATTTTTTGGCTATTAATAGTTAAAGTTAAAAATATCTGTCATATGTTACAAATGCTTATATTTTGGGACGGATGGAGTACATTTTTATCTCTTTCTTTTTATTCAACATAAGCTTATTTTTTAAAGTAATCGTTACACCGAAGTTTATGACAGTATTAGGAGTAGATAAAGAGAGTGAGGATATTCATTCTAGTCCTTTTGTTTTGTATTGACATATGTAGAATGGGTAGAAAAAATAAATGTGTTTTTGGACGAAGGGAGTAACCACTTTTAAATTTTATTTTAAAATATGCCAAATTTTTCTTATTTCAGACTATCGTAATTTTCTCTCATTTAATTTGTCTACTTATTTCCTCTTCTCAACTAATCATAATCATATCCCATTTAATTTCATGTACTTTTTAAATAACCATTGTGCAGAATAGTAGAAATTTTTATACATTTTAGATGGAGAGAGTTTTTTTTCTTCTACTCCTGGTTCAGTCTCTAGTTAATAAAATTTTTAATAATATATTTCATTGTAAATTTATCCAAAAATAAAAATTTAACGGTTTAAAATTGTTTTCCAATTACAGATATAGTTCCATCCCTTCTATAGGATAAATATAGTGAGATTGTAATATCATTTTTATGGATCAAACAATAATAATATTTTTACAAATATTAGTGATTTAAGATTCTTATCTATTTGTTGACCAATCGAGAATGCACTAATATAATAATATATATAATATATATATATTATAATATAATATATATATATATATATATATATATATATTATATATATATATATATATGTATGTATGTGTGTGTGTGTGTATATATATATATTCTTTTACATCTTTGCAGATAAAAATAAAAATATTATGAACGTCATGGTGCAAAATGGATGTGACAATTAATATGTTGGAATTAAGTTGGGATCTTGGATCAGCAGCATGGCAATGGATCGCGAGAAACACTATCGCTGTCCCAAACAAAGATTCCCTAGCTATTGTGTGCTGCATGTTGTGATTGTAGTTAATTGCCGGCTAGCATATATATCAATATATGTAAATATATATATATAGCTCTGGGCAATTCGAAGTGAACAGAAATTTGATTATTGAATGCAATCGATAGCGCTGAGGTGTAGGCAATAGGCTTTCATTCGATGCATCTAGGGTTGTTCTGTGTCCGAAAGAAGACGTTGACATGCATATGGACACTTGACAAAATTGAGTGCCAACTATATCTTTGATAGCATTAATTATTTTTATTAATCTTCGTTTAGTTACTAAAAATAACTTCAGTACTGGAGCAATAATTAGAACTTAGAATCAATAGAAACTGTCGGCTCAACTTTTTGATGTGCTTAGATAGTGTATATGTTCATAGAGGTGAGTGTGCACACGTTATGAACATGTGCATTTGTCCTGTGTTTTTAAAGAAAAAAAAACCCCAAGCTGTTGACCTGTAACCAAATTATATTACAGTACTAATCGGTAAGGTGTCCATAGATGCCTATTGATTTTACATATATAGATATTTTATAATTTAATAATTGGTTATGAATATGGAGTATGTATGTTATCTTGTTACACAAAAGCAATGTAGTTATTTCTAATTCTCCTTTCTCTTGTGAAGCCATGCTATCTGAATTATTAAATTCTTTTGTTTGGATGCATGTATGGTTTTGATGTAAATTAATTAAATGTGCATATTGTACATAGGCATGCCCTATTAGTTATCTTATGTTTAGCATTTCGTTGTACAAAATTTCTACAATATAATGCAAGGAGTTTTCATCTAGTTTTAATAATACAAATACCCAGACATACGGATGCTAAATACTTTATTGAAATATTAGTTTAAAAATATGATTGCCATAAATCCAATATAGGGGCCTTTTGAAGTTCAGGATTGAGAACATATGATTTTCATAAGAACACAATTGTAAAACATACAATTAAAAAACAAAAAAAGAATGATCATTTGAGTAGATTATAGGAAAAACACATAAACTAGAGGAGAGAGAGACTCAATAGAAAGTTTCCACCAAAATCAACCTTTCTTGTGCCATTTCAAATATAAGAATTCATGGCATTGTTAGAGTTCCTTTCAAATGGCCTAATAGGAAATTACCTATAAAATTCATCAAATCCTACAAATTCCCATTCAATTATATATTTCCCACGTTTTCAGTACAATGGATGGTATGTAATACTTGTAATTTATGCTATACTACTCTCAAACAACCTTATAGTATAAGTCTGACGATGATATTGATCCTCCTTATGTGGTACCAAAACTTCGCTTTAATATATCACATAATAGATAAAGATATTTTTTGCATAGATGAAAAATACAGCTATCTATTCCTGCACACCCGACGGATCTACAGTGCAAACGCCGGTGACAGGCGACACTGACAACTTTTAGCAAAACTTATGATTAAACTGCTTGTTCATGTATTATAACACTATGGTCTAAGTATAATTAGCATACTATAAGACTGATATATACATGTTATACACTAACGAACCAATTTTCTGGATCCGCCAGCACACCCATGTGTTGCAGATCGTATGCACTCCCTTCATTTTGGAATAAGTGACGCTGGCACTATTTAAGTTTAAGTTTTGCTACTTCTTGCCTTTTAAAGAAATATATAAATACTTAAAAGTATATTATATTATCGATGTGCACAGCCTCACAAATATAACCATACAACTTTCGTTATTCATAATATAATCATTTAAAAGTATTTTTTACATTCAAAATGAGACAAACTGTGATAATTATTTTAACTACTTTAAAAACACAGTCGTCATCTTTCTCTCCAAAAAAGTCGCTCTAAAAAGGAAAAAAAACTAACCTATCATGAAAAACTGGCATGAATTAAAACTGAATCATATTTCTTCCTGAACCCGTTGTAACTAGGTAGATTAAGATCGAACACAGATGGAATATATATCTCGTTGGAAGAATTGAAGCATGCAGCAGGTTGCATCCAAACGAGGGGTCAGTTTCATAGTTCCATCAGCACATGGGCACACCAGGTCGTGAAAGTGCACCCTCATTTGCACTCAAGGATCACTCATTGACTCAACTCACTGCAATTATTTGTACATCTACTAGCTAGCATGCATGCATTCGATTATTTGCAACTTAAACCGGCCTTTTTTCATGCATCTATCCCAATTGGGTGGTCCAGTACGTACGTCTAATGGAAATGACAAAATCACAATTAACAGACTCGGCTTTTGGTTAAATAAAATTAATTTCACATATTCACACCGATTTCTAGCTAGTTCTCCTGCCATTTGCGTTTTACGAACCCCAAGCCAAACCGCACCATACCTTAATAAATTAACTTACAAACTCTTATCAACAGGCCGTCCATATTTTTGTTCAGTTTACAGCTGGGAATATATATGCATGCTATTTTACTTGTTTACACATGACTCCATTTTAAGTTTGAAAAAGAAAATTAATTTCATATTCATTTTTTTCTCAGAAGATCTTGAATTAGAGAGTCACCTAATCAATCGAAATAAGTTTTTATTTAGTTGTTGCATGCACCAACCAATTTAGCTAGAGTTAACACTTCAAACAATTTGGACATATAATTTTTCTATTTAACTGTTCCGGCCGGTCAGTAAGTATTTGAACTAACACCTCTAACTCTGATATAATATTGATTAGTTCCATACACCAGCCAATTCAACCAAGAACTTAAGATGACAGGGAAAGGTACATAAATCACTTGTGCTTCAACAGTTTTAATGTAGTGTGTTTAGTGTTTGTTCATTATATTACTACACTTGAAATAACAACAACCCAAACCCACACATTAATTCAGGAAGCATAGCATATTTGGCCTCAGGTTAGCCATGCCTTGCTTGAAAACCACATTCGTCGTGGCAACACATCACTTGAGGCATGTTTACTCTCAGTTATTGGCGAAAACGGATCGGATAATGGTATGAGTTTTTTGAAATCAGACAAATATGGATGCGGATATGGTATCTCTAAAATCTAGCAAATGTTGATTATTCAATAGGTTGTTTACGGGATAATCCGAAATTATCAACCCATGTAACTACTTTATCTATTGCATATAACAAGAGTTGGCCCATCCAATGGCCTATTTCATCATTAACATAGATTCCTTAGTTCGAGGCTTTCACCATCTCATCTCACACTTGTTTAGCTACATTTTTCTATTATGGACATCAAGTATTCATGTTGTTTATCACTTAAGCCTATAATTATTACGATGGATCGTTCATTGATTACTATATTGTTGTAGCTTGCGTTGCTAACTTGATGTTGTATTAATTGCATACACACGTAACATCTGATAAATTTAATTGGTTTCCGAACAAAGTCTGTATCGACTCCGCACCTTTCCGACATCCGAAACAATCTGCTCCACATTCACATCTGCACACTATCTGCACCTCGCTCTAAATCCGCTTAAAAAATACCCTTTAGAATATGTTATGATCACTATATATCCAAATCCACTCCGTTTTCACTCCTTACTCTCAAGAGTGACAACAAATTATCGTTGACGATGGTTGAATTATCTTGGTTGAAACAAAATAAGAGGATCGAATGAGTAGAGCAATGGGAACCGTTGATCAAAAGAAAGAATCTTGAGGAAGGGGAGTAGTTAATTTGTTTTAGAAGATCAAAATTAAAAGAAACAGACAATAAGAGGATTTCCTAAGAGTTGAAATCACTACATACAGAGAGACAACAGACCTTTTTGTCATACATATATAACCCATGCATGACTTTAATTTCTAACTCATTTTGGTCAAAAGTAATTGACCAGAGTTTACATTACCATTTTAGGTGAAAATTGTTAATGACCAGTTTGCCAAAAGCTAGTAAAACTGATGACCATTGGTTAACTCTACAAAATTCAGCTGAAACCACTAGTTTTCACAAATCGATCTCCAGCTGTTTAAGAAAAACCGATCGAGCCCGTGCTCGTATTGCGAACCTTGTGTATGATACTTTGGGTTAGATTCGGTCAAAGTTTTAAAATTTAAAATACATAGTAGGCATAAAAAATAATATGTATAGATTTTCCTTGAAAAATATATACTTCCATAATTTCTTAAGCTTATTAGATTTTATAAACTTACCACAATATAAAATTATATATAGCCATGTTATAAATCCAAGATCATGCTAAAACAGAGTGGAGGGAATATTGATAGAAAAGTTACTTCAATAGTGCCAAGGAATTTCAGCCCCTCATATAGCAAAATTCTGTGACAATTTCTCCATCACCACTATTGGGAAGTAGCAAATCCCTTACTCGCATTTTCATATAATATATACTCAAGAATATACTACCTCCATTTTTATAAAGGTAAACATGTGGTGAAAACCCAACCTAGATGAAAACTCGTATAAACCCAAACAAAAAGCTAGTCGTCTGAATTTGATCACACGTGCATGTAGATGATGTTATAAAATATCTTGTCCAAATTAACTGGACTTCATTTAAATATATTAGTGGGATATAAAAATAACAAATTTCGGAGAAATCGAAAGTTATCAGCGTTGAAATTTGATATTTTATATCTCACAAATGACACTAAGTTTGAATAAGATTTATTACATGGTCGTGTAACATTATGTGTGTGATTTTTTCGATGAGTTTAGATAACTTTTTATCGAGGTTTACCTCACCTGAGTATTCACCTAAGTTGAGTTTCCACCACATATTTACATGTTTTTAAATATATTAGATTGCTTATTCTTGATATACGTTGATCATTAAAAAAGTCAACGGCGTCAAACATTTAGGGAAGGATGGAGTATTTGGCACATAGCAATACAAGTTAAAAAGCCTTGTCAATCCTGCGAAATATTTTGTCCACCAATCCAAACAAAAATTTTGCCAAAAAAAAATTTGTAATGGCCAAATCTTACCATTGCTCCAAAAAATATTGGCAAGGCTAATAATGGCATTGAATCAAACATTATGCCCTGCATCTTTGTTAGTCGTTCTGTAGGATTAATTAGTGGTTCAGTGGTCATTAAGTTGGCATTGTCGGAGTAGAGATCGACAATGCGCATCACCGGTCGATGGAAATTGAGGAAGGAGGTTAGTCCACGCAACCATGAACAATACTAGGAACGATGGACACAATTATCTCTAATGTGCTGACAGTGATTTGCATAGCTATAGTGTAGTCAGTACTCAGTAGTCACCTCTCAGGGCAATCCATGCTATTATTGCAGCTAAAATTATACTAGTTTGTTCACTTGAAAACCATTTAGAAGAATGTTTAAGTTAAACCTGAAAATATAAATCATGAATAACTGTTAAATTGTTGAGTTTGAAAATGTAAAAATTATATGAATAGATTTGTCTTGAAAAATAGTTTCATAAAAATATACATATATCACTTTTCAATAAATACTTTTATAGAAATAATAAGTCAAAGTTGTGTTTTGGAGACCGTGTCACTGTCCAAAATGACTTCCTTTATGAGTACGGAGAGAGTATTCAAGATTAGTTTTTTATTTAAAAAGGGTAGTGAAACCTATGTCCACCAGTCTCAAATTTTGGATCCCATCACACAAGTGTTAAGGTTTCCAAAGTTATCCTTAAGGCTGAGTTCGACACTTCATCTTCCCAACCCACCTCTCATTTTCTACATGCACGCTTTTCAAACTACTAAACAGTATGTTTTTTTAAAAAAGAAATTCTATATGAAAGTTACTTTAAAAAATTATATTAGCTAAAAAAACTAATATTTATTAATCATATGATAATAGACCGCTCTGTTTTGCGTGCAGGTGGAATAGGTTCCCATCCTGCACGCAGCCTAAATATACCTAAGAATCAATTTACAGCACCTTTTAGCAAAGATGAGAAAAAAGCCATCCACCGGATTCAAAACCTCGTCACAGTTGTTCAGAAGGACACCTTGATCTGAACTTGAAGGAACTCCCAATCGTTCCAGGTTTTGTGAGATTCTAGCTGAAACTTTTGTTTCGAAATTTTCCAAACTCAAAACACAATTACTTAAACTCAAAGAAACATGCTACCACTATTCCAACTAAGATATGTTACCAATTTTGTAGCACTACTTCTTTATTATAAGCAATATATAACCCGCAATGCCAACTTGGTCCTTGATTCGGAAAAAAACTGATTGTTGACCTAGGGGTGATAATCCATCAAAGAATAATCTTAGGGTAGGAATTTTACAATTGCACTTTTAGTTAGCGGCTTAAAAAAGCCTAGAAAATATGAAACGATAAAAATAATTAACATCTAGATTAATTCAAAAATAAGGTTTAAAAATAATTAACGAGCAGATAATGGAACACTCATATACCTTACTACCTTCATCATTGTCCGGTAAACCAGGGAGGAAAGCCAGTTGATTTGTCATCTCAGCTTCATTTCTAGTGCACAAACTACACCAGTGTCGCCCAAATGATGTTGTTTTATATACCTTGCATCAGTTATTGATGTACCATAGAGAAACTAGGTTGACTAATCTTCTCCCATCCCCTTTCCAAGTGTCCACTAATAGACTCACTTATGTTCAGGATTGAAAAATTGGATTCGTTGACAAGTTAAGGGACCTCAGACGAACTTATTCCCAAGCGTTGTCGTGCCTCTTCATCAACGGCAGCAAGCAAACGCTACAGAGCTCCATCGGTTAGTCTAGGGCCCGTTCAGATTACTACCAAAATCAACCTTATCAAAATTTGGCAAAGCTAAATTTTTGACAGGTTGATAGAATTGCCAAATTTTGGTAGCATGTAATAAATATGTTGTGCCAAAATTTGCTGTGTTATATTGGTAACAAACTAAATATACATATATATTTGTCAATTTTACCAAACAGTAGTATGATTTAAAATGGCACAAATCCTCTAATAAGCTAAAGTAAAAGTCAAATGAAAATTTAGCGTTTGACTTTTAAATCGCGACGAATAAATATATAAAAGTTTTACCTATAAATTAAATTTTATTTACTAATAAACAGTTTTGGCTTAATAGGAAATATATGGCCAACCAATCAGGAGCGAATCTAGCATAGGGTGGCGGGGTGTCGAGCCTCCACTACTAGGGCGAGAAACAGAGGAGCCCCCACAAAGCCCCACTAAATCACGAAACGCGTGAATGGTCACACGAGGCCACGAGGGGCGTGTACTGCTACTGCTTCAAGGCCATCTATTCGACTGGAGGTGCATTTCATTTCCTCTGTCACTAGCTGCCATCGATCCAGGCAGAACGGAATTGAACACACTGCCTGCCGGCTGTAACTCGTGTACACTACAGGGAATCTTAAAATGTAAGGATTGATGCATCGATCATGTCTGGATGCATTTTTTTTCTTCGAATGCAAAAGCTTTGCACGTCAAATATACTTAGTAGGAAAATAAAAAAGCACATCTGAAACACTCCTAGAAGGAAGAAGCTAGGCCATCGGAAGGATACGTGGGATACAGAGAGATAAAAAGGCTGTCAAAGATAACAGAAACTTGTAGAGGATATGCATGCTAAATTAAGCAGACTAATTAATCAATCGGATAAACTTAGGGTGCGTTTGTTACATGGACATTGAGTGAGATAGCACATCATTTTCCGCGCGCACGCTTCCCAAACTACTAAACGGTGCGTTTTTTGCAAAAATTTTCTATATGAAAGTTACTTTAAAAAATTATATTAGCTAAAAAAACTAATATTTATTAATCATATGATAATAGACCGCTCTGTTTTGCGTGCAGGTGGAATAGGTTCCCATCCTGCACGCAGCCTAAATATACCTAAGAATCAATTTACAGCACCTTTTAGCAAAGATGAGAAAAAAGCCATCCACCGGATTCAAAACCTCGTCACAGTTGTTCAGAAGGACACCTTGATCTGAACTTGAAGGAACTCCCAATCGTTCCAGGTTTTGTGAGATTCTAGCTGAAACTTTTGTTTCGAAATTTTCCAAACTCAAAACACAATTACTTAAACTCAAAGAAACATGCTACCACTATTCCAACTAAGATATGTTACCAATTTTGTAGCACTACTTCTTTATTATAAGCAATATATAACCCGCAATGCCAACTTGGTCCTTGTTCGGAAAAAAACTGATTGTTGACCTAGGGGTGATAATCCATCAAAGAATAATCTTAGGGTAGGAATTTTACAATTGCACTTTTAGTTAGCGGCTTAAAAAAGCCTAGAAAATATGAAACGATAAAAATAATTAACATCTAGATTAATTCAAAAATAAGGTTTAAAAATAATTAACGAGCAGATAATGGAACACTCATATACCTTACTACCTTCATCATTGTCCGGTAAACCAGGGAGGAAAGCCAGTTGATTTGTCATCTCAGCTTCATTTCTAGTGCACAAACTACACCAGTGTCGCCCAAATGATGTTGTTTTATATACCTTGCATCAGTTATTGATGTACCATAGAGAAACTAGGTTGACTAATCTTCTCCCATCCCCTTTCCAAGTGTCCACTAATAGACTCACTTATGTTCAGGATTGAACTTTGTTTTAGGTGTCCTTTGGCTAATCCAAAATGATTTTAAGTGACGTGTTCGTTTCCTGATCATGAGGAAGTGTAGTTTTCAACTAGTGCACTTGCATTTAGCTACATTATTTGTAAATAGGGTTGGCTCTTTATGAATTAACTCCACCTTTTTTTCCTATTAACAAGTTGAGCAAAAGGATAATGTTGTCTTAGGTGGAGGGTGAAGAAATTCTTTGCAAGAACCAACTATGTTACAGAAGATCGGATCAGGGCCCTTTCAAAAAGTGACAAGTGTTGCAACATGGTACAACCCTAAGATTAAGCAAGCATGGATCCTACCAACGGGTCATATATTTAACAGTAATCAACTCTTAGACCTGGCTGGGATTGGGGGAAACTGTGGGCTTTATGATTTGGTACTTGTGCATGGTTTGTGGAAGACCACCAATGATCACACAACTCGGCTGTCCTGCATCTTTCCATCTTCTATTTTCTCGTTTTCTATGAGCATGTTTTCCGAATAGATAATTGGTGTGTTTTTTTTTCAAAAGTTTTCCATACAAAAGTGACTTGAAAAGAACAATATTAATGTATTTTTTTATGTTTTAGCTACTAGCTAGGCTACGTTCGAACCAGGAAGTTCAAACCAGAAACGTTTATACCCTTTTCTATCCTGCATGAAAAACGGGATGACTCATTAGCGTATAATTAATTAAGTATTACAAGTACTGTGCTAGCTACTTAAGCCACAACCATGTATATATATTTGCTTTTTATGTAGTACTGTATGTTACAAAAAGTATTAACACAACACAAGTTGCGCAACATGCCATTGCTTGTGCACTATATCCCTATTTTTTTTTTAACCCTACTTTCTTTCGTAGTGCACTTAGCTAGCTTTACAATTGCAACCACTCGGACACAGTACAACCAAGTCGCATTGAGAGTTGAGGACTTGAGATCCATGCTCTCTCCATGCACATTATTGGCGTAGGTGACATATATATGTGCTGTTGAAACATAATGGCACTTTTGTGATTATTTGAGTGTACCTAAAACATGATAAGGTAAACTATAGAATATATAAACTAGACATAACTGAAATACTCCTATGTACTCCCTCCATATTTTAATGTACGACGCCGTTGACTTTTTAACAAACGTTTGACCTTTCGTCTTATTCAAAAAATTTATGTAATTATAATTTATTTTATTGTGACTTGATTTATCATCAAATGTTCTTTAAGCATGACATAAGTATTTTTATAATTGCATAAAAATTTTGAATAAGACGAGTGGTCAAACGTTGGTTAAAAAGTCAACGGTGTCATACATTAAAATACGGAGGGAGTATTAGCATTTGAGAACATGTAAAAGGTTTGCATGTCCTCATTACCATGGAAACTCTTACAATTCGCAACCACTTTTGAATCGAGTGGTTTTTTTTCTTCTCTTTGTTATACTTTGATTTGGGAATCCATCTTTCGGCTCAAGAATTTCACGGGACTACACACAGTGGCGGAGACAAGGCCCGGCTACCATGGGCAATGGCCCGGGCTCCATCAGACGCATGCAACAATTTACCAAAGAATTAATGCCTAACTACCATGCTTAGTCACCGGCAAGGCCGTATGAAGCAACACCACAGCAGCAAACGTGCTTAACACAAACTTTTAAAGCAAATACTCCGGCTAAAATGATCTATGAAACATATATAGACTTATATATGCTTCACTTGTTGCTAGGCTTGTCTAGGATGATGAAAATTCTTGAATCCGCCACTGAGCACATATGAATATGTTTGTATTAGGAACTTAGTGAGATTATCGATCCATTATTCACCTCCTAATTAGAGCAATAGCCTCTCCAAATAACTCTCGAAGCTAAATTTTGACAATTCTCGAAAAAAAACATACTCCAACATTTTCTCCATCCGACTTCCCAAACTATCCGGATTGCCAAACCCCTCCCCTCACTAGCCAAACTCACTTGTCATCTATGGGTCCCACCTATTCCCCCTTCTCTCTCTTTCGCATCTTCTCTCTCTCTCTCGTCTACAGGTCATAGGTGGTCGCCACCGTCCCAATCAGTCATATCGAAGCATCATCGTCTTCCGCCGCCATCCCTGCCACTGTTGTTTGCCGCCCTCCCCTTCTCCCCTTGCATTGGCCTCGAGGAAAGCCAGGGGTGCTCGAGTAGGACCTTGTGGCGGGAAAGAGCTAGCGTGGGCTCGGGCGCGGGCTCGGTGGCAACCGCCTCGTTGGTCGTCACTCCCATCGGCTCCGTTGCCTCCGCACCCCATACGCTCCCATCAGCCCGCATCGAGCCAAATCGCGACCTCCACAGCTCTCGTTGCTCCCGTGGCCTCATCACATCGCTCCCGCCAACCTCCACAGCCCGCTTGTGACATCCCAGCCCAAGGCTTAATAGGATTACTAGAATACTCATATTAACAAGTTGCAACTTCTTTTCCGGAAGCCGATTTCCAAATAACTCCAGGGTTAAGCGTGCTTGGCCTGGAGTAATTTGGGATGGGTGACCGACCGGGAAATTCTTCCCGGATGCGCACGAGTGAGGACAAAGTGTGCAGAAAAGACATGTGTTGGTCTGTGAGGGCAGTCTATGACATATGAAAGCTATCAGATGTAAGCGGGCCCGGCCTGGGGAAAGGCGAGACGTTACAAAATGGTATCAGAGCCGACCTTCGCGGTTTCACGGGCGCGTGTGTCGCAGTTGCGCATGGCTGGTGTGGACCTGGAGTGGCCACACAGCATGGCACATACGCTGGCACTGGACACATGGACGTGGCCAAGAGGGGACGTTCCTGGCCTGGGGTTGATCGACGGGGGCGTCGATCTCTCTTAAGGGGGTGAGGGTGTGACATCCCAGCCTAAGGCTTAATAGGATTACTAGAATACTCATATTAACAAGTTGCAACTTCTTTTCCGGAAGCCGATTTCCAAATAACTCCAGGGTTAAGCGTGCTTGGCCTGGAGTAATTTGGGATGGGTGACCGACCGGGAAATTCTTCCCGGATGCGCACGAGTGAGGACAAAGTGTGCAGAAAAGACATGTGTTGGTTTGTGAGGGCAGTCTATGACCTATGTAAGCGGGCCCGGCCTGGGGAAACGCGGGACGTTACAAAATTGGAAAGGCGGGACGTTACACCGCTGCTCCCGTGGCTTCATCGCATCGCTCCCTCGGTCCTCCACCGCCCATGCCGCTCCCTTCGGCATGCATTGCATCCATCACCCACGTCGTTCCTACTGGCCTCCACCTTCCGCATGCGTTGGATTCATGTGTTTTTAATCCTCTGTTGTACGCATTTTTATTTTATTGATGTTATTTTTCTACTTCTATGTTTTTACGGTCATGTGTCCCAAATGAGCTCTAAATATCCATTAAATTCCACGGGGTCGAATGTTCATTAAATTCTACTGTCTCCGTCTCAAAATACAACAACCTAGAACTGGTTGTGACATATCCTCATCTTTCCAAATACGTTTAGCGAGAATGCGTCGCATCCAATTCTGGATCGCTATATTTTAGAGCGGATGGAGTACGTGATAACGAGGGTAAAAAGGTTTGCCAACAATGGAAACGTTTATTGTAAATCTTGTCTTTTGTTTTCATCTACTCCAGCTAGTACTTGCACTACTGGCAGGCAGGATCTGACAGAATTATTCAGCCTGCAAATCCCCTCCCTGCACAGAGAGGGCTGGCCCACTGTCCGACCAGTCAGACGCTGCCACCTGTACCTGCAGTGGCCGCCACGTCGATCGGATCCAGCCTGGACGGAATCCGCCGCGGCTGCGCTTGGGTTTTCCCGAAATGGTAAAATGAAAATCCACACGTGGGGGACCCACGAAGGAAGGAAATGGGGTGGGGTCTGCCACTGAGCAGTGGGCCCGCGGCTGGGCTGGCTGACTGGCCTTTTGCTCACATGGGTGCTGTGCAGGACCCTGTTGTTTGGCTTTGCACGGACCAGTGTGAAAGGTCAACCTTGGCAGGTTTTAATCTGCTGTAGACTGTAGTAACGAGGGTGTTTTTAGTTCACGTCAAAATTATAAGTTTGATTGAAATTGAAATGATGTGACGGAAAAGTTGGAAGTTTATTTGTGTAGGAAAGTTTTGATGTGATGGAAAAGTTGAAAGTTTAAAGAAAAAGTTAGAAACTAAACCAGGCCTGAGTACTAATTGGGTTTGGTTAAATTTTTTTTTAGTATCATTAGAGTTTTGGAGTCCAGTCATGATCAGTAGGGGCTGAATATATTTGAGAGAGCTCCTCCATTTGATGTCATGATTAGTTTTGCTTATGTACACAAATTTAGAAGCAAATGTTAAAAAATTACTCCATCTGTCCTAAAATATAAGGGATTTTAGATAAATGGGACACTTCCTAGTATAAAGTCTGTCCAGATTCATAGCACTAAGAAATTAAATGTCCCATCTGTCCAAAATCCCTTATATTTGGGACGGATAGAGTAAATTAGATTTTTTGGTTGAATGAGACACATCTTAGTTTTGCTTAAGTGGTCCACCGCCACCGCCCGAGACCGCCGCCGCCACCCCCAGATCCGCCGCCGAGCGCCGAGCTCCACCGTAGGGCGGCAGATCCGGCCCTCACGAGATGAGGACATCCTCCACTATTACCCGCTGGCAGAGATGCTAAAGTCGGGCGGCGACCGTGTGAGCCTCTGAATAATCTCACCTTGCTTAGCTTGGGAGGAGGAAGCCACCTTAAAAAGGGAGAGCCACCCTTCCCCTACCGGACTAGTCTTTTAGAGAGATTGGGCCTTTCCCTGAGTGGGTGTGCCAAAGAACTGTTGGGGTCCGGGCAACCTTAAGTTATTGGGCCTCGGCCGACCCCACCTGGGCCGGATTGTTATCATTTGGTATCAGAGCTGGGCCTTTATTAAGGGGTGGGGAATGATGAGTACATCCTCCACTATTACCGCTGGCAGAGACGCTAAAGTCGGGCGGCGACCGTGTGAGCCTCTGAATAATCCACCTTGCTTAGCTGGGAGGAGGAAGCACCTTTAAAAAGGGAGAGCCACCCTTCCCCTCCCCGGACTAGTCTTTTAGGAGATTGGGCCTTTCCCTGAGTGGGTGTGCCAAAGAACTGTTGGGGGTCCGGGCAACCTTAAGTTATTGGGCTCGGCCGACCCCACCTGGGCCGGATTGTTATCATCGAGGACGGCGCCGCGGATCCGCCGTCGTCCGAGACCGACCGCAACCGCTGCCACTCCTAGATCCGCCGCCGCGCCGCCAGAGACGCCACTGCCACCCCCGCCCCCGATCCGCCGCCGAGTGCCGAGCACCGAGCTCCTCCTAGGGCACGGATCCGGCCCTCCCGAGGACGGCGCCGCGATCCGCCGCCTCGCCGCCGCCGTTGTCATCGCCATGCACCCATGCCCGCTGTCGGCGAGAAGAGAGGAGAGAAGAAAGAGATAGGAGAGGAGAGGAGAGAAAGAGAGAGGAGAGAGAGAGGATAAAGAGAGAAATTAAATGGGGTGGTTGAAAAATTTTGAAATGGTGAGGAGGGAAAGAGAGAGAGAGAGGAGGATATGAAAATGCCGGTATTTTTACATGCGGTCCACTTAACCATCCGCATGCGAAAATAGATTATTAAAAATATTTATTTTTTTATAAAGAACTTCGAGTCGAATTTTAAGATGCTAAATGAACTCATGTAAAAAAGTTGTCAAAAAAAGTTGTAGAACTCATTGAGATATACATTTTTCTTTGGTCATTCGCATCCGAGTTTGATTGGACTATATAAAATTTAAATTTTAAAAAAAAAAAAAAATAGAATATAAGAAATTCAAATAATTTTTCGGGTAGTAAATGATTTGAAATGAAAAAAATTGTCAACAACAAAGTTGTATAACTCATCAAGATCTACAAATTTTGTTTTGGTCATTTTTTATATGACTTTGTTTTGCTTACACACAAATTTAGAAGCAAATGCTGAAAAATAAATTACTACTCCATCAGACAAGATTGAACACACAAGATTGATGTTACTGTCAATAAAACACACAAGATTGAACCCTGAAGAAATCGCTCAACTCACAAGGTCTGACGCTTGAACGTTTGTGAACAGTGGAATGAATATCTGAAGAACAAGACAGAGCAGAGCGAGACCGCACCACCCCACGATCCGATTTCAGTTCCATCGCTTCTAGTTCTGCTTACTTCCTAGCCGAAGCATGCAAAGGATCCCAAAGTTTAACATGCATAGCTACTTCTACGTTAATGCAAGATAAATAACAGAAATAAAAGGACAATGCGCACAAGATTACATTTATTTTGTAACGGTCACTAGCTTCATCACTAGGTAGCACCCAAATCAGCAAAGAAACAATCTTTTTAAAGGTAAATAGGTTATGTCAAGATTTTAGATCATTAATAAGAAATTCGAACGTATTTCAATATGCTACATTACTATTTTCATAATTACAAAAAGGCATGTGCATATTTTCATATACTCCGTCCAGTTTCATTTTAATTGACGTTTTGGATAATGACACGGTCTACAAAATATATCTTTGACCTTATTTTTCTATTATAATATATACAATAAATAAATACATGTTTACTTTTATTATAGTGCTTTGAAAGATAAATTTATATATGTTGTTCTAATTTCTTTAAACTAAATACTTTTAAAGTTATTGTTGGTCAAAGTTATAAAAGTTTGACGTCAACCTAGGTCAAAACATCAATTAATATAGAACCGGAGGGAGTACACAACTATGCTTATACACGCAACAACTCGGTGCAAGTGCAACAGCTCGATCTGGTTTTCTTAGTGCAGCAAAACAGAAGCGAGCACCTTCCTTGCGAAAATGCTCTAATGAGGATGTCTGATCCGAGCGCAAATTAATATCGGGTGCTCATGCCCACACGCGTCCTAGTCGTCGAATGTTGCCGATTTGGATCCAACATACCTTACTCCTCTACCTCTATGCTGTATAGAGGGAACCAGACAGCCAACCTTATATCTCCATTGATCATTCTCATCCACTCGATCCACTCATTTCTCTCCCGTTCTCTCTTCCCCAAGCGCGCGCCTAAGTTGTATGCAAGTCCAAGCACCTGGGTTGCTGCAAGCTCCAAGGAGAGGGAGGTCCAGCGCCAGGCCTAGGTGGCACACGATAGCAGTGCGGTGGACGGCGTTAAAAAGTACTTCCTCCGTTTCAGGTTATAAGACTTTCTAGCATTGCCCACGTTCATATAGATATTAATGAATCTAGACATGGAGGTAGTACGTTGTGTGAGGAGGTGGCATGCAGTGACCCTCACGTCGAGCGGATCGACCAGCTGGCGGTGGCAGCCCTTCTCCACTCTCGTTCAAGGTGTCAGCGTGGACGTCGGCACCTCACCACCGGGAGCATGCAGGAGAGGACTATAAGAACGGGTGTGTTGAAATTTATTTTTGATGTTTCAGTTGGTAATTAGTTTGATGTTTCTTTGTTTGGATTAAAATGTTGCAGTGGGATTTTAGATGGTGTTTCATAACTTGGTACTCTATTTTTTTTATATATTTGACCTTAGCAACTTAAAAGTCAATAATAAACAACTATGTAGAAAACCCAAAATTTGAAAATTTAAATTTTGGCGCTAGGCTTATAAGCAGAAGGTTAACTATGGAGCAAAATAAAGTATAAGATAGATTGGCTTTTAGCTAGACGACATAACTTATATACTTGGTCCAAGTTGCATCCTTATTCGATATCAGTAAAAATCTTTAAATAAATAACTAATATGGGGTGTTTTATGACAGTTTAGATCATATATGATGATCCGAAAGGAAAAAAAAAACTAAGGTGATGTAGCTTGATAGATAAGGTGATGTGAGTCAATAAAAGTAAAGAGAAATAATATTAATGCACTTAGCCACTTACACTTAGTGGGATGAAATTATATAATCCGTAGGATATATTGAGGGGTTCTCTCCCAATCTGTCCCTGTCCCGTTTTTTGGTTCTAGAAAACCATATAAGGTAGGGACATGGGTTAGTATACAGGAAAGTGGTACCAACAATATTAATATTAAGATAAATAACTATTGATGACATAATTAGTATTCCCTCCATCGCAAAAGATAAGGCTCAATCACTTCTAACGCAAAGACCAAGAAGAAATTTAATCACCCCCTTGATTGGATCACATCCATATACATGCAAGCAATGTGATCGAGGGTTTAATGGTAGAGAATTAAAAATAAATCAAATTTAAAGGACTAAGTGATAATAGTTAACTTATGCATACATGCATGTTTTATATTATGAGCTATGGGGAAAAAAATATTTGTGTCTTATATTTAAGGATAGAGGGATTACTAGTTAATTTCATATGACAAATGTCCCTAAAAAACTCATATGGCATATATAAAAATTAAACTAATACTCTGGATATATCATTGGTCATTTAATTTTCTTGTTGATTTCATATGAAAATTTTTTTGAACGAACTATTGGAAACAACATGCACAAGACAGTGCGACATTTCATTTTGATAGAGCAGAAAAAAATTACTCCCTCCAATCTAAAATATAAGACATCCACCCTTACCCCAAAAAAACCAAGAAACAATCATTATCACCTTGTAATTTTATCAACCAATAGAATTAAAGATATTAAGGGGGGAGGATTTTAAAAATAATAATAATTTAATAGAGAAAATATGCTAATTAATTGCATACATGCACGCTTTATATTATGAAGTATAAAAAAATAGTTATGTTTCATATTACGGAATGGAGAGAGTACAGGCTAGTCTATAGCTCTGGAAGGGTATAGGCATGAAAAAAAGCATATGTATACTAATTGGCTAGAAAATAATCCAATAGCACATATGTATTCATGAATAAGATGCAGAGTGGACATAAACGTAATTACGTAAACAAGACGTATGGCATACATAAAGGCATATGCATATATGAGCACTAACGACTCTCGTGCGTTCATGCTGGATAGCCCTACACTTAATTAACTCCAGCACTAACTAAAGTGTGACATTAATTCTCCTTGACTAAAAAGAGTCTTTTAAGTATATGACCGTTGAAATTTTGATTGAAAAGAGCGCAGCACTCGTGTGCAAATATACGCACGCACGCATGCTTGCACGCGCGGCTAGCTAGCTTTAATTTGGAACAAGTCTAATTCGGAGCTTGAAAGGCAATTAATGTTCTCTAATGATCAAAATTAGCCGTCTTTGATCTCTCCTCCTTTCTGATCCCTTTCATGCGTGCAAGCATTGCATGCTGTTTTCTCCAAAGAGGCAGATTCAGTAAGAAACCATTATGCATATGGATATATATAGCTCATCTTGCTTGACTTCAATTCTCAACATATTAGGTACTACATCATCATCTATATATGTTTCTCCCATACTCGTCCCCAGAGAGATTTCATATTCAAACATTGATCAATCCTGTTATACTGTAATAACAAATTTGTAAATAATGATTCTGGTGTACCATAAAAAAGTACTATAACACATCACCTCATTTTTACTAACGGACAACGTGAAAACCCTTCTACGAGAAATGCATAGGGCTCCCCAGGTCAAGACACCCACCTAAGAAAATTACTTTCACATACGAACCTCATAGGTAGCGTCTGTAAAAATATATTTTTATTAGACGGTCCTATAATTGAATGCTTGAAAAAAAATTCAAAAATACCAACGCCTGCAATTTTAGTCGTCCGTGATTTGAGAAGTCTCAATGCTATTTTACTCCCTCTCCCACCTCTCCCCACAATGCTATTCCTATTTTGTTCCTTCTCTCAGCTCTATCTCCTCCCCCTCCCACATTTTTCTCCTCCACAAGAAGCTCCATCAGAAGTGTGATGGCGCAAACTTTACGAGTTATTGTGGCTATGGCAAATTGGACATGTTGCGGCAGTGGAGGCACCGGATCTGGTGCAGTGTTTCTTGGGAGCACTGGATCCGGCGACGTGACGAAGGGGACCAGAAGGATGGCTGTGCTGATGGCGTCGGATCCGGCGTGACATTGCTTGGTAGCCCCAGATCCGACAGTGGCAGCGAAGGGGACAAGAGGAGTGACAGTGGAGGAGGCAGATCTGGCGCAGTAGTTCTCATGACGTTCTAGACCTCGACCTCGACAGTGACGGGTTGATTCAGTGATGACGGCACCAGGACTGGTGGATCCGGTGATAGCGGCCTCGAAAGGAGCAGATCCACCTCGGCAGCCTCCAGAGATACGGATCCGCCACAGGAGGTCTCGGTAGCTGCTTGGGAGCCGCGGCGATGATATTCTTTTTTTTTTTTTGCTAGGAATAGGAGCTAGGGTTTCTGCATTATTGGTTTTTGGATTTTAATTATTTTTTCACCAAAATTATTTTTTAGACGGGCGGCATAATGCGCCCGCGTGTGAGAATTTCGTTTTCACGTGCGGTTGGGTTGCACGTCTAAAAAAAGTCCTGATTTTTGTAGGTACCTAGGCGTAGGCGGTTGCACGACCCACATGTGAAAATATGTTCTAGTCGTATGATAAAATGGTTTCTCTAGTAGCATATCTCTCTCACACACATTCTGGTTGGATTATTGTGCGGCACTCCCAAGAAGCAAGTTCTAAATTTTCAGGCGAGACAAAAGGTAGCTAATAACTTTGGTCCTCTACTCCGATGATCTCTAGCTAGATGTGTTCCATGTATATATCCACGTGCAAATTAATATATATGCACGTGATATGATATATATCACATATATACATCACTGCAAAAAAATTAGTTATGAGAGCCATTATATTAGGTGGCGTTCAATTCGCTAGCTTAATTAGCTATACCTGGTTAGTTAATTGTCGATCGCCGATCCAGATCTGCAGCTAGCTGCATGCTGTGCTTCCTACAGTACAAATCTGTTTCTGCTCCATGCAACATGCAGGAACACCTTCATGATTTATGCACATACCACATTCCTACAGTACAAATCTGTTTCTGCTCCATGCAGCACAGCGTGCAAATCTGTTTCTGCTCCATGCAACATGCAAGCTACAGGCCGCAGGGAGCATATATTTGTAGTACATGGTTAAACTAGCTAGCTAGGCTTGAAATTAAAATCACCAAATTAAACATATATTGTGGATTTTTACAATGGCCACTACTACATAAACCGTAATAGGGGCCAATTGAAAACTCCATATAGGTGCTAGATTTCCCAATCGACACCCTTCAGGAGGCACCGACGAGGAGAAGTTAATCAAAGATGCCAGTTTAGGAGCCATCACCTTTAAGGTTTCACGGATGAAAAAAAAAACTAGTTCGATGCATCGGCTCGATCGAACAGCTCCCCATCACCCCCAGACCATTCCACATCCAGGAACACCTTCATGATTTATGCACATACCAACATCGATCCAACCAACAACAACAACAACAACATGCTCCCACACAAATCACCATCGATCCATCCAATGTATCGATCCATCCATTGATACATTGGCGTGAAATCATCAATATCGATGTATGTACGACATGAAGAGACGAAAAAAAGGAAAATCATGTTGAGAAGGAATTCAAAAAGGAAAATGTTATTAGTATAACGAACCATATGCCATATCCTTTTAAGTTTGTACACCATGTGTGGAGATTATGAGTACCGTACACCCACAAGACATGGCTATCCGACTGGTTATAGGGGATAGACTATGTAAATAGAATATATGTTAGATAAGGACGCAGGTATTATGTTAACTTGTATATCTGGAAATATCCCGTGGTATTAGTCAGTTATAATTGTAAAATATATGGGGAGATCTAAACCATAAGGGATAGGATCTATATCTTGTAATCCTAGTTCCTCCGGCTATATAAGGAGAGCTAGACGCCTCTTCAGGAATATAACCACCTGAGATCATCACCAGATCAATACCACAATTGGTGGAATATTTTCCCGGACAGGAGTAGGGTATTACTTCTCATTGAGAAGGTCTGAACCTGTATAAATGCCTTGTCTCACAACCCATCCACTTTTCCTGCTTGTTCGCTACCCCATTTTAGTATTGCCGAAATATTAGTTTCGACACAAGGACACCATTCTCTTCTAAGGATCTTCTTTTCAAATCTCGCCTAGTATTATTTTTGCAAGCATGCGTGCCATGATCCTCTTTCTTTTGCATATGTCGTCCTAGTACATTTTTTCCATCATGAAGTGCTCTACCTGTACCGTGCACAATTGAATTAGTCGTCGCCCTTTGCATAATAAAGCTATGATTATACCAGATTAAATTAGTATGAATAAACACTAGATAATGTGATTTTTGATCCGTAGTCTTTGAGGATATGGGTACGGGACCAATCCGTAGGTACTATAGTTTCTTTAGTTAAAAAAATACCTGTGGATTGTCAGTGTCTATAGTAGTGCTTGTACTCAATTGATCTTGTATACATTTTCCTGTTTGTACATGGGTATCAACAATTGTCAATGGAAGCAATGAGTGGCATATTTTTACAATAAAGGTAGAGATGCCAATTGTTCCCTCCATCAAATATATATCATTTTTCACTATATATGAAAAAACTAGCTAAGCACTTGGGCATATATATATGTATGTCCCTACACTTTGAAACAGAGCAAATAAAATACATGATCAAACTGCATAATTATTAATCTCAACACATCGCAATCATGGTGTGTGCCGAACATTACAGAAAGTGCATGCAATCTTAGCATGGTTAAAAAGGAGGCTTATAGCTGACTGAAAGAGAATGATTTCAGGTGTAGCAGTAGATCAAAAGCATGCATGCAGCTAGCTAGCGATGGTTAAACATTACTTTATTCTCGGGGACAAAGCAAATTAAATTAATTAGTACTCATGCATATATATGGTGGGCCGGCTTGACGCATGCAAATTTATATGTGCCTACATTAATATATCTTTGGTCATGTCTTAGTGAATGGTTTTCGACTTGATCTTGGATTCGTAGCCGAAATTCTTTTGACAGTGAAGTTCTAGAGTGTCGGCCGGGTGGCAACAAAATGGCCGGAAAGGGTGCACAAATTAATTTCGGCTGAGTAGTTAATTTGTGTTCTCACTCACACGACCAAGATGACATCACTCGTGAGCTAGCTCTCTATCTCTCTCAGAAAAAAAAAATAAAAGAGAAAAAAAGACAAGTTCCATGAGCTTAATTGCTCAAGATCTATGTAATAAGGGTTGCAACAATAATTAAGCACACATCATGTAGTGTAAATCTCCCTTTGTTTTTTAGCAATATCTAGAAAGAGGGCTATTTATGGGAAATCTTTTAAAGGAAAAACAAATTAGGTACTTTTTTAAAAGTGCAATATATTCCATTTTACCATACATGCAAATTTAGGTTACACAACAACATCCATATTCATTTTTCCACCTCAGAAAAAAACATTCATTTCCATTAAACACATAGGAGTATTATTTCTTTTAAGGAACAAAAACAAATTAATTATCCACTCTTCCAAAATTACATTTTTTTAAAAAAAAAGATAATATTTATACCCAACATACGCTACTGGAGAAACCATCTTTGCTGGGTATGCCAAAAATCACATTAGCCCCGGTTCCAATAGAAATCGGGACTAAAAATATTTATACTCCCGGTTCAAATAGTAAAGCGTTACTTTTTGATCTTTACTTCCGGTTGGTGACAACCAACCAGGACTAAAGATAATTTTTAGTCCCAGTTTAAAAAGTATTAGGCCCCTTATTATCTTTAGTTCCGGTTGGTGTTACACCAACCAGGACTATAATCCACGCGGCTTATATAAGCCACACTTAGCGAAATTCTCAATCCATATCTGATCCAATCCCCACTGCTCACGCTCTCTCTCTCTCTCTCTCTCTCCTCTCCGCTCTCTCTCCGTTCGCTCCCTCGATCTCCCTCTCTCTCTCAGCGGAGGTGGCCGGCGGTGGGAGGGGAGGGAAGCGGCGGCGGCGGTGGGAGGGCAGGAGAGCGGCGGTGGCGGGCTGGCAGCGGCGGAGCGAGCCGGGCGGCGGGCTGCGGCGGCGGCCTCCCCTCTGCTGGATCTGGGAGGGGAAGCGACGGCCAGCGGTGGAGGGAGGAGATGGTGGTGGGGGGGGGGCAAGCAAGCCGGTGGCTGCGGCGCACGAGGAGGTGGCGGGCGGGAGGGGCTACGCGGCGGCCTCCCCTCTAACGGATCCAGGAGGGGAAGCGGCAGCTGGCAGTGTGAGGGGAGGAGATGGCGGCGGGGCGAGCAAGCCGGCGGGCTGCAGCGCGCGACGCGCTGAGATTTTGTTCTTTTTTTTTAAATGTGTGGTGATGTTGTAATTTTTTAGAGATGTTTTTTGAATTTGTCAATGATTAATTTTGTGATGTTTTTGTGAATTTGCATATGATTAATTTTTTTGTGTGAGTTTGGCCTGTAAATGTTTGATCTGTGAGAGTTTGGCGCGAAATCAATATGAATACAACAAAAAACGAACGAAAGAAAAGAGAAAAAAAAAACTCTTTGTTCCGGTTAGTAACACGAACCGGGATTAAAGATGCGCCCATCTTTAGTCCCGGTTGGTGTTACTAACCGGGACTAAAGATAGCGATCTTTAGGCCGGATTCGTAGTCCCGGTTTACTACCCAGGACTATAGGGGGTTGCAAACCGGGACTACAAACGGTTTGTGCAGAAGTGATAATAAAGTTTACAACAAATTATTACATTAACTTTTTTAGATAATATAGGATTAATTAAAAGTACAGGTTTTTTCCTTGGTCATAGTATATCTCTCAACTAGCTGTGTACATGTCGACACGGCCATTAATTTGCAACATGTGTGTGTTTGCATGTTAACATCAAATCCACCACACATCTGATATGATATATATCTGCATGTGTATGTGTCGTCCTTTTCTTTGGTCCATACATATGCATGAAAGGCCGTGAGACCAAACGGATCATATCGATATCCAAGAAGAAGCTGATCATATACTCCCTCCGCCTCATTTCAAGCGTAGCCGTGAGTTTCCGTCTAAATTTGATCTTCTGTTTTATTTTAAAAAAATTATGATTCGTTTTTTATTGTTATTAGATGATAAAACATAAATACAGTACTTTATGCGTGACTTGTGTTTTTAAATTTTTTTAAAAAAAATAAATAAAACGGACAATTAAAGCTAGACACGAAAACTCATGGTGTGTTTAAAATGGGACGGAGGGAGTATATTTTTTATAGCTTGGATTAGACGTACGTCGCGTGCTGTCGTCCACGAATTATAGCTAACTACTCTTCCTTTTCTCCGACAATTAAATGCACACTTGACCACCGATCTCTCCAATATCGCCATTAGCATATATCAAAGTGTGACCATAGCACGTGCATCGGCGACTATACTTCCATCGACTTGCTCTCGTGAAGATACACACGCCAAGTAAAGGAAGGAAAAGCTCTATATATGCATGCACTTTGGGAGCATATCGATCTCTCCGGTGCAGCTAGCCCACGGTATGGGTTGGTGCATATCCCCACACTAAAAATATGGTGCACTACTTTTCTCTAAAGAAAAACAGAGCACAAACGCAGACGCTCACCCATCTCCATGAACTCATACACACCCCATCCTACATCTGTGAGCTTCTCCGAAAGTCTGGGCCGACATATCTTATGCGGTGTTCTTAACTTGAGGTTCACAACCTCACTCCCCAATTTACCGCACGCATCATTACTGGAGAATGCATCTTTGATGGGTTAGGCAAAAACCACAGTAGTTCCAGTTCCAAGATTTAAAAGTGTAAGGGGACTTTATGATCAACTGGGACTAAAGATCATTTTTAATCCCGGTTCAAAAAGTTGTTAGGCCCCCATTACCTTTAGTCCCGGTTGGTATAAACAACCGGGACTAAACATATCTTTAGTCCCGTTGTTTATACCAACCGGGACTAATACCGGAGCCGCACATGCATCGATCATATCCCTTGTCCTTACCTATCTACCGCGCGCCTCGATCTCCTCTCACAGCGCCTCGGTCCACTCCTCCACTACTCTAACTTCTCCACTCCTCCTCCCCCTCCCCACATCCCTTCCCCTCTCGATCTGAGGCAGCGGCGGCGGTGGCGTGCAGGAGGCGGCAGCGGTGGCGGGCAAGAGGCGGCGGCGGCGAGCGGCAGGCGGTGACGGCGAAGGAGGCGGCCGAAGGGAGGCGGCGGGCTGCGGCGGTGCCCTCCCCTCCCACCGGATCTAGTGGAGGAGAAGAGGCAGGCGGTGGGCGGTTAGATTCATCTTTATTTTAACTAGGACTAAAGATAGGCATCTTTAGGTATCTTTAGTCCCGGTTGCATAACCGGGACTATAGGGGGTTACAGACCATGGGTGAAAACCCTTTCTCCAGCAATGCACGCTTCCCAAATTACTTAACAGTGTATTTTTTTGCAAACAATCTCTATAGAAAAGTTGATTTAGAAAATCATATTAATACATTTTTTAAGTTTTTTTAAGCTAATACTTAATTAACCATGTGTTAATATGTTGCTCCATTTTACATGTGGAAGGGAAGGGTTCCTAACCCCTCCAAAAGAACACGTGATTGATGAAGCAACAACTAGCGTTTCGCTGTTGACGAGTACGTCATCTACCACTGAAAAAAATTAGTCGTAAATGCAAAAATCCGTGTCAAGTTTAGGATTTGAACCCGGTGGGCTGGTTCCACCACAAATAACATAACAAGTTGAGCTATGCTCACTCCGTAAAATATGGTGCACTACTGATAGGGTTATGGTTGAGCTATATTTATTTATTCTTTGTCTGGAGGAGCTGGAGATAAGAAAATAATTAACAGAATATTTGAACATGTCAGAGGTATACCCAAGAATTTGTGACCCCACGATGAGTAAAAACGAGGCGTCCTCATACAACATTTTTTATGCCGGCACCAAACGTTCACATTATCGTCACGAGATAACAGGTTCTTTCTATTAGCAAAGATTATTATCAAAATTAACCTTCTTGGGGTCGAAAAAAACATGCTTGTTTTAGCCAAATAAGTGAAGGAGAATGAGGGAATGAAATAAGGATGTTAATTTTGAAACATATTGAAATAAGGCCCATTAAATTTTAGGGGGAGCTTGTGCCATCACCCATCTTCGTCATGGTCCAGTCCATATGACGCACTTACAAATTAATTGTATATTTGTTTCTGGAAGTTATGTTCCTTGTTAGTGAAACATTAGTGGCAAAAGAGGAATCACACGAATTTGCACAAATAAGGAACCATACTTTAACTTTAGGTATTCGTACTAAATTCAATGCACCACAACACGTCCGTAAAAAGTGATAATTGGTGACAACAGTTGGTCAGGTTCCTATCCTTCATGTTATTAAGTGGACCAACTACTATATGGGGAGAGAAATTAAACTAAAATCCCCACCATTCTAATAATTTGCATAATTACCAAACTAACTAGATCTGAAAAATAGTATAAATGTATAAAAAAAGAGTATATCGATGCCAAAACAACTAGCCGTTAATTAGGTAGGCTTAATTAAGGGTCTGTTCAGATTGGTACCAAAATAAACCTTAACAAATTTTGGCAAATTGACAACATTACCAAAATTTTGATGGGATTGGCTTAATAATATTACCAAAATTCCATACGCATTGCCAATATTTGATAACAAACTAAATGTAGCCACAAAATTGACAATTTTACCAAATAATGGTATTGTTAAAAATGTCATCAATCTGAATAGCCCCTAAGTCAATCTAATTTATAGTAATAATGAATGGTTGAATGCATGCCTTATATAGAGTAAATTGTCCCCTTTATCTCCACTCATATAAAATATGGTAGTGGCGGCAGTGAATCTGCCACCACCCAACTACCACGCAAGGCCCACAACACACTAAGACAAGATTTTCCCTATTTTCTAGCCCCATATGCCATAGATAGCTCTAACTCAGTAGGTACATAGAAAATGATCAATAAAAGTAAGATGACAGTAATATATTTAAGAGTAGGATTAACTTTCTTTGTGAACTTTATAATATATACAATGAGCTATATACATTGGTTTTCTAAAATATTCGTTGTAACAAACATATAAATTATGCTTATAGTATATATATGTCTAAAATGACCGGGTTCCACCGTACGTACCGTCTGCAAGCAGTACTATCTGCAGCTAGCCTGGAAATTAAATTCAGATCGATCGACCTGATGATAGAAATGGCTTACGTGAGCACATATAGATGCAGTGCACGAAGTCGTCTGGTTTCTTTGGAATTTCTGCGCACTGACGTGCATCCTTGATTTGATTCGATTCTATCCATGCCTGCCGGCCGCGACAACTACGTTTCAGGGGAGATTCAGATAATTCATACGTCAAGCTCTCTTGATCATTCGTCAACATTGTTGCTTAGTCCCATCAACAAAAAAAGGGTTAATTAAAGTTGTTCGATCGATCATTCGATGTTCCATCTTTCATCAATATGATCCACTTGATATTGATATGTATAATCATCATCAATTAGCTATAGCTAGCTGCACTGCTGGAGAAAGAGTCTTCACCCAAGGTTGGTAGCCCCTGTAGTACCGGTTACGAATCCGGGACTAAACATGTCCATCTTTAGTCCCGGTTGAAATAATCGGGGTTAAAAGATGGAGCCAGGTCCGGTTGATAGTTTCTTTTTTTTCTTTTATTGTTTTTAACTTTGAATATTGATTTCACTACATCCCAAATCATCCCCAAATCGATCATCTCCAAAATCACATAACAAAAGGATCATCTCCAAATCCCAAATGGATCATCTCCAAATACATCACAAATTCTAAAAAAGAAAAACATCACATATTCACATCACATACAAATCAAATACATCACAAATTCTCAAAAGAAAATTCATCACAAATCTTTAAAAAAAACAAATCCACCGCTGCCGCCCTCCGCCGGGCCGCCGCCGCTTCCGCTGCCCGCGCCGCCACGGCCTCGTGCGCCACTGCGTGCAGCCACATCCCGCCTGCGTCAGAGGGGAGGGGGAGGGAGTCGCCGCGCCCGCAAGGGAGGAGGAGAGAAGATGAGAAGGGAGAAGGATTGGAGAAGATGATAAGATAAGATTGGAGAGGAGGAGAGATGAGAAGATAAGGCCGGGAGAGGAGGAGGCGCACGGCTCGGGGCGCCCACGATTTTTTTATTTTTGGTCCCGATTGTTATAAGCAACCGAGATTAAAAATGAATATTTAGTCCCGGTTGGTGTTGCCAACAGGTAATAAAAATAGTGAAGGCCCTGACTCATTTTTAACCGGGACTAAAAATGATCTTTAATCCCGGTTGATAACACCAACCGAGACTAAAGATAAAAAAAATTGGTTGGGCTTTTTAACCGGGAAAAAAAGATGTTAGTCCCAATTCCTATTCAAACCATGATTAATATGGTTTTTGTCAACCCGACAAATATGGTTTCTCCAGTAGTGCTGGCTACTAGAGTTTGTTGGCTCCAAAATTAATTAATGACCATGTAAATGAGATATGCGTATATAGCGTTAGATTTGGAAAAGCGCATGGGCGATGATAATTACTTTGGACCACAGGTGCACTATACCAGCTAAAATAGGGAGTGCTTATCTACTCTTCCCGCAAGTAGAAAGCACATTTTGTTCCAAACATGTTTAAACGTAATGGCGCACTAAGGAAGTAGCACTCAAATATATACACTGACCTAACATGTATATGCATCATGCATGCATGGACAATATAGATTCCGGTACAATCATTGCTAATTTGTATGGAAGGGAATTAAGTAGAAAACAAAAATCTAAGGCATGATTATTACCACTGTAAACCATAAGAGAAGCGAAACAGATGATTAGGAGTAATTAATAACTAGTAGTTTTATGGGTGTAGAAGTCGGACACAAATTTATTTGTTTTGTTTCAATTGTAGATAGGGTTCATACTCAAAATCAGACTAATACCCAGTGGCGGATCTAGAAAATTGATTCACTGGTGTCATAACATGTCTATCGGTGTCATAGTATACTAATTATGCTTGCAATATGATGTTATAATATATGGATAAATAGTTTTGCTATAGGTTTTGCCGAAAGTCGTCGGTGTCGCCTGACACCGATGACTATACTGTAGATCCGCCCCTGCTAATACCATATTACCATATTCAGTTGCATGCAAATGCACATGCCAATCTCGTCCAAAAGCTTAAGCTGATGAGATAAATGAGAGGCTGACCAATAAACTTATACTTAAATATATATATAGTCATCAATAGTTATGCTAATACGAATGCACATAGATACATATTGATCAATCCTTATGAAAGCCTACTAATCTGGGAATGAGATAGAATCTAGTAGTAGGAATTATATATCCAGGTCTAGTTTACAGACAGCAGTAAAGTTCCCCAGAAGAGTTCTTTTTGATAAGATTGATTAAGCCAAGCATGCATGCAGGTACCGATGTCCTCCGGCCGAGTACACATGATTAGCTAGATAGTGGCACATCGAGCTCCAAATTACAGTCTTAACTAACACAAGTGAAGTGTGGAAGATGATTATATGATATAAACACTATTCCCTCGGTAGAGCTGGCAGACACGTGCAACAAGTAAAGCCCAATTGACACCGCCAAGAAAACCAGTAACCTGGCAACGAAGAGAAATCAATAACCAAACTCAAAAAGAAATGTTACTGACAATAATGACAAGAATATACTTACATTAGAGTAAACTCCTCTTTTTTTCGCCCAATACTTCAAACACCTTAGCGTTGTTCGGAAGTTCTACCATTAAGCATATGGACATCATTAGACTGCTATCCTAGAAGAACAAAAAAAAACATGCATATACTGTACCCATAATAACCCCAACCTCAACATTTGGAACAAGCCTAAGAATCTGGTCAGCTACTCTGCACCCATTAAGACTGCGAACAGTTACTTCATCAACATCATACAGTACTGATCCTTGCGAGATATCCAAGTCCTGCAGCAATACATTAGACACAATGTATATCTTGATTCTTGAAAAGCTAGCATAACAACGGGCAAAATGGATCCCTAGAAAACTTTCTTCTTTTCATATTTGAAAGAAAGGGCAACTGTAGGAAAGAACATGGAGACAAGAATCAATAGACTTGTGACAAGAATATTCAAGCGCTAACCACTCTGCTAAAGCTCAACACCAAGAAGTTCAACTTATCTTAAAAATCCAGAATGTTGCAAATAAAAATATAGGGTAAATGACATGATTTTATTTACAAAAGGCATAGCAGAGAGAAAGATCCCTTCATTGCCTGAACTGATTTCTTATGGATGGCAGGAGACCACCCAAGGTACAAACAATAATGCAGTCTGGATAACTTCAACAATAAACTTGTGGTTTTATCATAAAACTATTGCATAAAATTCAAAGAGCAGCAATAGTGATCTTCGTACCATTATCCAAGGTATCAGAAAATGACAATTCTGAACAGAACCCTTAACTAAAATACAAAGTAAAATGCCATATATAGCATGTGACGAAAGAAAATCTTAGAACTATTATGCGGCATACAGAAACAGGTAAGCATATGAAAACATTTATACTTTATACACTTACTGGTGGTACTACTAAGAGAGAGACACTTGCATAAAGAAGGTCAATTGATATTCGATGGAATTTAAATTTCATAACAGGAACATGTGCATCAGGTACAGGTTGCAACTCAGTAACTTCCTCTGTTTGTGCCAATATGTCATGTAGTACAATAAAGAAATCCTCCTGCAGAAAGAGTATCTATGTTAGAGGGCACTCATGACATCTCTAAACTGATATTACATGATAGAATTCAAATACGTTGTCACCTCACGATTCACATATGAAGGCCCAACACATAAAGTATCAATGTCAGCTCCAGGGCCATGAACCTACAAAAGCAGAAACATCAAATTATGTAAATTTGAATCAATCTACCATAAGAAATTGATAGAAAATAAGAAAAACGTGCACCAAATAGAATAGAAGCATAGAAAGGAAAAAAAATGCTTTGCAACCTAGCACCAACACTGATGTTTTAGGAGTAGCCTTACAATCACTGTTCTGCTCATATTTACATTATATACTATTAGTTCAGCGTGTAACAGCATCATATTCATGACATCACTAGTTCTGAAAAACTTTATCTTTATCAAGCTACATAAGGGACAGTAAATAAGTGAAGCTAGAAAAGTTAAAGGGGCTAGACAAAACATGACCAAATATTGACTTCAAAGATTACTATTAGTTCTCAAAACTGTTGGGGGTCTACTTCAAAGAACTCATGTATTATTTATTCCTATATTAAGTTATTAACTAACGTAGCTACTAGCACCTACTTTTTGGAGCAATGAAATAAACATTGAGCTAAAAAATTAGCACGGAATGACAGAAAATAAGAAACAGGCCTAATTATTTTAACAATGATATGATGCTAAGCTCATAACAACTAACACTGGTGGAGCATGACCACACAATAAGAAGCACATGATATAGGATACTAAGATCATACGACCCAGGATCCAGGTTGTATACAACCACAAGCTGTACTCTAATCACCTTTAGTGTTCCCCACAACCTAAAAGTTTTACTAAGAAGCTGTTTCTCATTACAATTATGATCAAATAATTTGTGGCAGCCATGTCAAAGGTTGGTAGTGGACAAAATTATTTTTGAACTCAGAACTAAATCACTTAGATATGAAATCCCTATCATTAGAACTGCTCCTATCCGCCATCAGTTGCAACCAAATGGCAGGTGGCTTATTTATAGTAATTTAATCCTGCTCCTACTATTAACACAGATTATATTGTAGACCGAGGAAATTCATATATTACTCAGGCACAAGGAAATTTAATCTCTTCCTCTGTTACTAATGTTGATGCACAAGGAAATTTAATCTCCCTTTACCTGTTAAATGACAGGAAGTTTATATTAATATTAAGGCACAAGGAAATGTAAGAAATCTCTATTCCTCTATTAAATGGCAGCAAAGGACACAATAGCTCCCACTAATATGTAAAATGATAAGAGTCAGACAAGGCAAACAATACTACAGAAAAAACTATGGAGGTGTATGTGGTAGGAAAATAACAGAAACACGGGATATAATGTAATAGTTACCCCTAAACGGTATGACCCAAACGTGAAGAGTACAGCATTTGCTTCTTCAACCATCTGATCAGTGTAACCTCTCTGGCTGGTTAACTGCTTCACCCAATCTTTTACAATCTGCAAGTCCAAACAAGAACGATGCTTAGCAGATGATTTTCAACTTACAACAATATACCGTAGAAAAAAAAATGGCGGAGCTACATTATGAGGGGGTGGTGCCCAGGAACCCGGTTAAAGTTCGTCTATTTCACCATATGTGCACCCTCCCTAAATCTACAAACTCAGGCACCCGCATCAGCTTAAACTCAGTCAAAGCAGAGTAAAGCAAGCGAGGGGCACCCCTCTCCATTTTGTTCTAGCTCCGCCCCTGGTACAAGGGGACGAGCGCTAATAGTGCATTTAGAATAACAACAACCTTCTAAGGTAGACATCAAAATGTATCTTCTTTTTTTTCTATCCATTAAAGCAGGACACAGTTAAACTAGCATGGTACCACAAGTAGATACCTTATCGAGCTCCCCTAGCACCTCTTCTCGCCTAGCCGATTCCTCCGAACTCTCATACAGACCGGCTTCAACCAAGAACTGCAATTATGATCAACGAAACAATAGCATCATCTTTACGAAATAAGGCAAAACAAGCACAGTAATCAAATAAGGCAAGAGGATTTTGTAGAAACCTTCTCCAACTCCGCCGTCTTCTGGAGGTCAACCTCCGCCGGCTCGGCCAACGATATCGGTTTCGTAATTCCGTACACGATCACCATTTTGAAATACACAAACACAAACAAAAAAAACATATCCTTTTGCATTGTTTGAAGACTACTACTACTAAAATATACTGTATTGTCAGATTTAATCGAGGTCTATTGCGTAAACAGAAGTTTTTCCACCGATAATTCCAAGCATGTGACATTCTCATTGATGCATGCATGGTCACTGCTACAAATATAATTTTTCCAGACACCCCCTTTAATTTTACAAACGGACTAAAAGATAATCCGACTACGAAAAAGATTTAGGGGTATCCAGTAAAAGATCCACCTGCGATGTTCGAGAGGAGTAACAGTATCCTTTCCATTGCACACCAGTAAATACTTCTCCTCACCTCTCTCCCACTTCAACTCCTCTCTTCCTCGATCTCCCACTCTTGGCCAGCCTCCTCGTCTTCCCCAGCGGCGATGGCGGGCTTCAATATATAGCGGTGGTGGCCACAACTGTGATGGAGAGCTCGGCAGTGCAGTAGGCTCTGATAGTGACGGTGACTATGGCAGCAGTGGATTTGATGGTAGGGACGTCGACGACAACGGATCTAACAGCTTTGAGCGACGGCGACGATAGGACCACGGGATCCACCGCCACCAACCTCGGGAGGGTGAGTACGTCGTCGCTAGCCTTGGCTAGGAATGATTGCCCTCGATCGGGAGATGCGGTTGAGAATGAAGCTAGGGTTCTGGATTATTCATTTTTGATTTTTTTTTTATTTTTTTCGCTTTTTTTTTTACGGACAGGGAATCGGTAGGAGTCGGACTCTTTTTATTTTTTTTCACTATTTTAACGGACGAAGGAAGCATCTCTTATTTTTTTCATCCACAATAATAACTCCCACAATGAATTTCATCTTAACTAAACCTTATAACAATAATAAGATTAAAATAGACTTCACCTATTACAACGCACGGGTACTTTTTTAGTAAATAAATAAATCCTAGCTACGAACTTATACACGTATATGTCCAGGTTCATTAAATCCTAGCTAGGATTGTATTCTTTTTTGAACGGACGGGGTACAAAAATTTTCTACCATTACTATTTATCATAAATCTGGGTGGATGTCACACCAACTCTTTCAAATTTAAAATCTTGCCTTACTCTGTCATGATTTCTCTGTCAAAGCACCGAGCAACTTGATGTCATATGGATTGCATATACATGCAACGTCTAACAATTTAAATTTGTTTTCAGGCTGAGTCCGCACCATTCTGACATTCGAAAATATCCACTTCGTATTCGCACACCGTTCGCGTCTCATCTGAAATCATTATGATTCTAAAATTTCAAAATGCCCCACTATATACATGTGAAGAACATAGAATGTATATGAATTTTTTTAGTTGTTTTAACTGTTCTTCTTTGAAAAATAATTGCTTTAGATATGCTGAAATTAATTAGTCAAAAGTGGAGTTGTATGAAATATTTAGACCATAAAAAATGTATGCCACACGTCATAACATTTGTCTTATTTTTACAACTTCAACTATATAACATTGGTTTTCTAAAATTTGCTCAAAATCAATTTGTTCATTGTGAACATTTAAATAGTAGTATGAATATTTGAAGGGAAAAATTCACACAATGAGTAAAGATGGAACTATGTGGCACAAAGGTTAAGAGTAAATGAAAGAGTAGAAAATACAAATGTGCTATATATGATCACAAATTCTCCTTAGCAAGCATCTTTGTCCATATGGTTTTTGGAACCAAGAGCACTTTCTCATCATCATAAATATGTTGGTAGTTGTCCTCCAAATTAAGAAGACATTGATAATAGACAAATTGTACATCATGTGTACTAAAATTAGCGCCTAAAACGATGCGGCGACACATGTGTGCAGGGCGAGTGCGATAGCGAGGAATGGATTCGGCAGCAATGTATACATCTCTAGTCAAGAAGAAGAGGTTGTCTCCCAGCCAAAGGAAGGAGGAGGAGGACGAAGGAAGAAAAACAAGGTCTCCGTTCGGTAGGAGCTCATGAGCTGCGTCGACATGGTCTCCGGGAATTATGCGGTGATGCACTACGTGGATATGCTGAACGGCGTTGCAAGCTCGGCAACTACAGTAGCACTCGGTGTGCCTATGTTAATGTCAAAATTTGCGGATTTTTCGTCAACAACCTCGTGGAGGTTGTCCAACACCCGCTCGTCAGTCTACGGCAGAGGAGGACGAAGCACCGCAATCGACATGGGTGCGGGGGCCACCGTGGTGTCGAGGAGGAGAGCAGGCTGGTGAGGAGGAGGCGATCGGCAACCACCTTCTGACCTTATCACCGTCCCTAACCTCATCGTGTCACTATAACTGCTAGACCCGCGCCTCGTCACCATCCCCCTATCTTGTTGTGTTTGGATCTGCTTGCGCTGCCAATCGGTCCCGTCCCGAGCTTTACAGAGCTCGTCGACGCTGCCACTAGGCCACGTCTCATCGACACTCCTCTCCCTAGGTCGCTCTGTCGGCCGTCGCCGCCATTCTGGTAGGTTAGGGATTGCATGGCAACTGGGAAGGTATTACAAAGTGATGCTAGTGTGTTTTGGTCTATATGAAATATGAAAACACAGTAGACAAAGAACGCTTCAAAACACATATCACTGTGCAACTGTTTTTAGTGACATAGCTCCAATTAGATAAATTGTAATGGTAATTTTTAAAATAGGTACAATTTATAATGATATGATCCAATTAACCCTTACAATAGATGTAGGAGTTTAGAAACTTTGTTGGAGCTGGTTTACCGAAAGCAAAGGCCCCAGCATTATTGATACGTGCAGCCGACAAATTGCCTTTTTTTTAAAAAAAAAACTCGCCGACAATTGCCATTGACCAGCCTGAAAAGGAGGAATGATGCCTCAGTCCAATTCCCTGTTCACCAAACCGAAGAAAGAGAAGTCAAGGCAACACATTTTTTTATTTAGTGATGCAAATAAAAAGAAATTGGTTTGTTCTACTCGGTTGCTAAAAGTATTTGTGCTCAAAGCTTAGATGCTCCATCCTTTGTACCACCCTACCACTTGCTACTTTTGAACAACGCTTTTAGTGCGTAAGAAGTGATTGCTTAATGAACAACATGTTCAGCTAAACGTGTGATATATATATTCGCCTCCGTCGTAAAATATAAAGGAATTTAACTATGCATTTGTATTATCAAGATACCTTGTGTTTTATAACGGAGATATGACTACTTAAAAGGGTTTTCTTGAGTTTTCCTTAGTAAAACATCAGCGCAATGTGAGATTATACATTCTTAGATATTACATACTATTAGTTCTTGAGAAGGAAAGAGGAAAAAAAATAAAAGACTAACTATATTTGTGGTGCCACATTTTTCATAAAAACAATTAAATTATTTTACACTTTAAATTAAATCCATTCACATGGTGAATTTCAAAACGTAAGTTGTAAATTCCAAAACTTACACTATAACTTTTCTAGTACATTATATATAAGAGAATTAAGATAAAAACAAGTGATTACATGCTTATTGCTTAATAGAGATTAGAGAGTATACGAGAGATTGAAACAAAAAGATAAGAGAAGAAGTGGCAACCACATAGAAAAAAATGACTAGAATGAAAAAAAAAATGTGACGGTATATTTTTTGTAGAACTGAAAAAAAAATCTGGAATTGCATAATTACATAGGTTGGACCTTTTCATTGTTAAGCAGGAAAAAGTACATTTTGACTCCTTCAAATAAATCTCGGATCTGATTCATATCCCTTAACTATAAAACTAGGTTTAATGACTCCTCAACTGTTAAAATCGGTACAAAATAATTTCTAGGGTAGTATTGAAGGTGGTATTAAGCTGATGTGGTTGTCTAGTCGTCATGGAAATTAAATAAAAATAGAGTGGGACCACATGTAAGTGATAATAGAATAAAAAAAGATTTGCTTCCGCCTCCTCACCGCGGTCGTCCGCGCATTCCTCTCCAGGGACTGAGGACGCTTCCTCCACGACGCCTTCCGTTTCATCACATTGTTGCCCACGGGAGGCGGTGGTCTCGTCCTGCCACCATAGTGCCCGCGCCTTCGTGTCGTTCTCCATAGCAGAGCTCCGTGGCACGGGATGCCCTCGCGCTATCCTACAACCTAGGGTTGGCGGACTGCCAGCTTGATATGTCGTTGCAGGCCGTCTCACACCGTCCTACTATGCAATCGGCTTTGTGTTACTTCGGTGATGACTCCCTTGTATTTTGCCACCATTGATGCCTCCACGGCCGGTTATCCACTCTAGATCCACTACACCGCTGCCAGCCTCACCACACCTTCCCAATCTCTCCCAACATAAAAAAACAATTTCCTCGTCACTAGGAACGCATGATGACACCCTTGTAAGCCCAAGACCCTGACATGAGTTCGCTTTCATCTCTTCTCTTTTAGTTGGACCGAGCTCCTGATGGCCGCGCTTTCACTATCGTCCTCGCTATCTCCATCTTTTTAGATGAGCCAAGCCATGGGACATGCTCACTCACTGTCATTCCATTGCCGGAGCGCTGACGCCCAAGCCCCATCTCCTCTGGCCTACCATGGCTCCTCCATTGAGAGATGTCATGGTACCGAGAGCGTTAATAGGAGGGGAGAGGAAGGAGGACATAGACATAGTGACTTACATGTGACTTAGTGACATAGGAGCGTGAATATGTGGGCCCCACAAAGACTAGACATAGTGACTTACATGTGCACCTACATCTATTTTATAATTTCTGTGATGATTACGATGTCACATGGATGCCACATCCGCGAAAACCGCCTTCGAAATAGCCTACGGAGTCGATTTACAAGGTTTTAATAGTCGGATGAGTCATTACAACCGGTTTTACGGTGGAGGGATATGAATAGGATCCGACCTATATTTGAGGGGGTCAAAGTGCACCTTTTCCTTGTTAAGCATGCATGGGTCCAAGTTGTATTAAAAGGCCGGCCCATCTGCTACCACAGTTTCTGGAGTAAATTCATGTCTGCTCCACTGACACTTCCAAGGAATAAGTCTATTTTGCATCCTTCATCTTCTACGCTTCATAAAATCGCCTCCTACAACCGTAAAATCGGGTATAATACCTTCCCCATCATCTTTGAAAACTGATGCAAATCCACTTCTTTTGGTGGTTTGAGAAGCGGTTTCTGTAGGTGAGACCTATATGTCAAGTCTTTTTTTCTTCCCCCACATCTCCCTCCCCCTTCTCTGTGCGGTGTACGAGCTGCACCAATGCTCGCGTATCCAATCTCACTAACATGTGGGCTCCACCCAAAGAAACCGCTTCTTAACCCATGGAAGGAGTTGAGTCGATAAGGTATAAGATGAGGGAGAAAAGTAGACTATTTCTCCCTTCAAATGACTTGGACCCTTGGATGGCAATTGCTAACGAACATATTTGGGTCGTCGTGTAATCAATTCATGGGCCGGCCCAAGTAGCCATCAGCATAACCACCACTTTTCTTCCGTGTATGCTCGTAAGATTGGTTTCGGGCCGTGGATTTCTATTATTCCCAACTTCTCAGTTCCTCCCGAAAATCGCCTTTTGCACATGCAAGTAAATTTGAAAGATAGATAATTCCTCCGGTTTCAAATATCTGTCACCGTTGACTAGTACGGTTTTAACTGTGGCCGACAATAATTTTGAAAAGATCTCTACTACTTAAAAAATCCATAGTGGTGGTCTTGATTCCTAACACAGCAGACGCATCTGACATACACGCATAATCTGAACCATCCGATTGCCATATCCAACGGCATCAATCTCCTCCCATCACGCGATCGCTCCTCTCTCGGATCGATCTCCTCCCCACGCCCACTCCTTTCCCCCACGCCGCGTCCTTCGCCCTCCTCCCTGCGTCGCCTTCTCGCCCCGCCACCGCGTCGCCTCCTCACCAGCCACGCCTACCGGCCTCCTCTCCAGACGCTCCCTCGCTGCTGCCCTCTCCAATCTCCTCACCGGCCGCCTCCCCTTCCAACCTCCCCTAGCCATCCGCCCGGCGCTCCCATCGCCGCGATCAGGAATCAGCGGAAAAAAAACGGCGCTCTCCTCCCCAACCTCGCACCACCCCACATCGCCGCGCCCGCACGTCCACCGCCGGCGCCCCCATCGCCGCCGTCTCCTCCCCGACTCCCGGTCTCCATTGCTGCGCCCGCTTCCTCCACTGGCGCTTCCTCATGGCCACCACCTCCCTGCTGCTCTCCCCCCACCCCATCCACCACGACCAGGAGGAGGCTGCTCTTCTCCTCCACCTGCGGCACAATCGCCGACGCCGCCATGGAGGGTGCCCCCGCTGCTTCCGGTTCCGGCGGCAAGGGAAGCGCCAGGAGTCGTCGACTCACACCTCCACGTCTGGGCCTCCCCGCGGCAGGTCAATTTCTTCTTCTTCTTTTTGTACTTTTACTGTTGGTTTTGGCGGTGGACTGGACTAGACTGATGATGACGCCACCGCCGGCGCCCGCATCCACGCCTGCCCAGATCACGCCGCCGACGCCACTCCCCGATCTCAACTGACCAACGCTGTGCCCCTACCCCCAGCGCCACATCCCACCCTCTCCTCCCCCTTTGGCCTTCGAGGCTTCGCTCCGCGCCGGCACTCAATCCAGCCGTCGCCGAAGGCGGCTCCCACACCAACATGAGGTACCGCGGCTGCAGCGCCACCGCTGTTTTCTCAGCTAAGATTTGGAATCCTGTGTGCAAGGAGTGGCTGATGACTCCATCCTCAATTTGTTTATTTAGACTTTGGATGCTTGGTGTGCTTTGCTTTGTTATTTAATTTGTTGTTCCTTATTTTTTTAAATAGATCCATTCCTGTTCAGGAGCAGGCATACGGGGCAGAATGGTTCATTCATAGAGAGGCATAATGCACAGTTAATTTCAATCACTTTCCATTTTCACTGTAAGTTCTAAGTTGTTCCAGGAAGGCCATGATGATATTACTATTATAGAATGTTAGATTAAAAATGCATGCTCAGTAGATGTTTTTATTAAATGCCTTTGAAACAATCTGGATGTGATTTCAGCATATGTTTGTGCAATCTGACCCTTTAATTTGATTGTGTAACAGTATCAGACGATGATTTTTCAAGAAAATCTACTGAGGAATTTTCATAATTTATTTACAATCCACAGATGAAATTGTACTCTTTAATCTATATAACAACTAACAATAATCTTTTGCCCAGGGGTATTTCAATCCTTACACTAATCTATTTACTGTCAGTTAAAGAATGTACCAAAAGAATTTTTGTTTTTGTTATCAAATGTTGCACGTTTCATGATAATCTATATTTCTTAATACTGTCTGTACCTTTTGTTTGCAAGCTCCAAAATGTTAAAAAAAAAACCCTTGACTGCAAACGTGTTTACAATTGTTTGGCCAGCACAGTGGGAGCAGGGTCTGATCGGGTGCTTCCTGTGCATAACTGCTATTGGTTCATTGTTGTTCCAAAGTGAGCAATAGTACTTTGAAATGAAAATATACCAATATAAGAGGTTTCCAGCCTCGATATTCAGATGTTCATGTTTCAGGTCAGGTTCATAATATATCTGACCAAAGTAGAGACAGGTTTCAGGTTCATATCTCTGATCAAAGTAGTGCCCTTGTCAAATTCAGTTCCAGAGCAACATGCAACTCCCACTAGGTGACCCAAAAATTTCATTGTGGTTCCACTACAACCAAGTTAAACACGTCAAAGTGAATTTCTTCTTCAAGTTCAGACAGAAGTGCATAGATAGATCAAGATAAGGCAACCCAATAGTTAGATGACTTGAACATAGCCTTATAAATAGCACGCAAGCCTATAGGTATATATGTTAATTTGATTGGTTTTCCTGAAAATATTAACCAAAATACATTTTTTTGGTTTTTATGAATTTGGTTAATTATTTTACATGACAATATTTCCACGTTCGGTCATCAACTTATGGTTGTTGCACCCCTGACAGAATGGCTGGGCAGACACCGGTGGCTGTTGGGTAAAATGAGAGCAGGTCAACCGATCATTTTCATGAGGAGATGCATTAGATGGAACAGCAGAGCCTCATAGGTATGAATTAGTTGCTGGCAATGCAGACCTGGCATTATAAGAAAATGAGGGTGTTGAGGCAAGTGTCAAGCACTAACTTCTTCCACAACAACCCTGTCTTCCATGGGGACCATTATGTTATTTCTTTTGCTATGGAATGAGAACCATTGTGTAGAATTTTGTAAACAACTTTAGCCATTGCTTCTCTGCATGCAAATGCAGATCCATTCCTTTCCAAAAGGATTAGTTACCATTTCTTTTTTACACATGACTAGCAATTGTCTATAAGCATTAGGAATGAGAAGCAGATGAAACTATAGACAAACTTTCCAAAGTAGTATCAATATGTGGTCAATAATGTGCTGTTCCATTCATTAATTTTGTTATATGTGGTACTAGCATGTGAATACTATAAAGATGTGAAAATTATAAATATGTGACGAAATTATTATTAGTTCTATATTAAAGTTTTTGTTATAGCCGATTTACACTCAATGATTATTTAACATCATTTCACTCAATGTGATTTTTTCCCGTTGCAACGCACGGGCACCCTACTAGTATAAAAGATTTATTTACTAATACGTATAGCGCCTGCCTTTATTTAGGTTGGCTATTACATCAATGATTAGTCGACTGCGGGCTTCTCTATTATCCATGCTCTTATGGGGGTAGTGGCGGAGAGACAGGCATCATCGAAGCTGAGATCCAAAGAAAGCAGATATCATGGAGCCGACAAACATCAGATCAACGACTATCGTTTTTCTCCTCCACGGTAGAGACAATTCGGAGATAGCGGAGCTCGAACTCTAACAGCGGAACTGACGACCCCGATTCCAATTCCACCTTGCCATCACCATCACCCTCGATCGTCCCCACGTGGTCTCCTCGTCGTACTCCTACTTAGTCTCCCACCATTTTGACCCCTTCCCCTCTCCTTCAGACCGTGCTATATAGTGATGGGGATCCCGATGTGCAACTCTAGGGATGGCCACCGTCGAGTAGCGAGGAGGGGGTAGAGGGGTCTCTCCTGCTTAATGCGCTCATCCTCGCCGTCTTCTCCGCTCTGATCTCATCCACTACCCCTGTTGTTGCCCGGCTTAGATATCCAGCTTGATGCCCATCACCTGGGGATGCAAGCGGGGCGGGCAAGCGGGCTTTTTTTGTCCCGCGTATCCCACTTCTAGTTCATTTTTTCTTCTAAATTTTGTACTACCATGCGAAAAATATACTAGCAAGAGGGTTTTTATGCGGGTAGCGGGACTACCCACTTGCATCACGGCGTCACCATGGCAATTGGCTCTCAGCTCCCTGCTCCTCTTGCCTCCAAGCTCCTTAAGTTTGACGGGGCTCGATAGCTACCATCGTCTCTCCCCACTACAAGAAATATGACCTTCTGTGACGAATTCCTCGTGACATCGGAGCTATTCGTCACTAGCATATTCCATTTTATGACGATTAGTATGAGATGGGGTGGCTTAGTGACGAAAAAAAAGTGTTCGTCGTTAATGCCAACTAGAAATCGTCATAAAGTATTTCAATGGGACATCGTGACGAACATTAATTTGTCATAAGGGGCACAAAGAAAACGTCATAAATTTATATAATGCATTTCTAGAAAAATATATTAAAAGTTAAAGCAATTTAATATATAATGCATTTCTTTTGAAATGGGCTTGGCCCACTTGGTATTTGGTACTGCTAGTCTGCAACAAATGGATTAGCAAACTGGGCTGAAATAGTGTATAAATTGCTACGTAATTGGATATCAAGGGCTGAAAACAGTATGGAAATTTCCCGACCGTACCGATACCGTTTCCGCAAAACTAATATAATAATAATATTTTTACCAATGGTTATCGTTTTTAAAATTTAGTTTTTTTAATTTCTGTCATCGTGGTATTGAAGTTGACACTAAATTGATGATTCATAAATATGGAAATTTTCCGACCGTTTCTGTTTGTTTTCGAAAAAATAATAAAATAACGATACCGATTACGACCATTTCCGACAGTTTTCATCCCTTTTTAGTTAGAATATCTGGATCAACGATCCCATCGAGCATGGGGTGAGATAGAGGGAGGAGAGATGAAGGGGGAGAGCCTGATGCATTCCCGTTATCTTGTTATCAGCAACCCATATAAAATTATCGATCTCTAGCAAACCCGGCCTCTTCATCACCTATGCTCGATGACGGTACGAGATTTGCCACTGGCATGACCGGCAGCTGCAATGAATGCATGAGTGAAATGGCGAAAGAAGAGAGTAGAGAGGAGGGGGTAATAGACACTACCGTCGACGGGGATACCCGTAGACTGGATATAGAGGGTATTGGGATACGCTGTTATAAGGATCTACGTAGTACGACATCGAGCAATCAAAAGACAAGAATTATACTGGTTCAGGCCCCTTGATAGGTAATAGCCCTAATCCAGTTGATATGGGATTATATGGTGGAAACACAGATTACAAAGGAAAAGACGGAACTCACGGGGTTTGGCGAGATTGTAGTCGAGATGATTCGACTAGCTCTCGTCAACTTGACTCCTTGCAGGCTCCGACTTCGTAGGCTGTGTGGGTTATGTTGGCTCTGAGATTCGATGATCTATGCCCTCCCCGAGGGGTCCCATTTATACCGTAGGTTGGGTGCTCTCCAAGTAGGACTTGAACATACCAGACCTGGCACGATACGCAGGTAACCCAATTCTTGTCCGAGAAGGTGTCTCCTCGTTCATTGACTTTACGAAGAGTTTACTTAGATGCCAAAGGATTTATCCGTGCACACGTGAATAGGCCTTATCGATACGTGACGTATATCGAGGGGTAGAGGGTATGCCTGACCCGTAACCCTGACAACTACTACAAAAGTAATTTTGCTGTACGAGCCCCCATGATTTTTGTAAATGGACCATATGTGTAGCATATGAAAAAATCGTAGGTCATTTTTCCATACAGCTCCTTGAGTGACCCATATGGAAAAATCGATTTTTTCCATATTGGCCTCTTAAGAGGGCCGCATGCAAAAATGAGCTTATTTTTGTATGCGGCTCACTTAAGCGCCCGCATGGAAAAATCGATTTTTCCAAACGGGCCACTTAAGGAGCCATACGTGAAAATAAAATTCGAAAAATTTGAAACTAGTTTATCACACTCATATGAACTCCAAATTAGATGATTTTTTTTCCTAAATATTTCTAAAATCATGCTCTATCATGTTATTGCGTTCTTACTGCTATTATTTTGGCCATTTTTTCTTGTGACTTTGTTTTATCAATTAAAAATTTGAATTTCAAAACTTCAAATAATATTTTGAAGCAGTAAATGATTTCAGCTGAAAAAGTCATCAACAACAAAGTTGTATAACTCATCAAGATCTATAACTTCTATTTTAATCATTTCTTCATCCGACAAAGTGATAGTAACAATTTCATAAAATTTACATATCTCTCTTATAGTTTATGAAATTATATATAAGAGATTTGTACATTTTGTGAACAATGTTATAAATCACTTTATCGGATGAAGAAATAACTAAAAAAAAGTTGTAGATCTTGATGAGTTATACCACTTTGTTATTGATGACGTTTTCAATTGAAATCATTTAGTATTTGAAAATATTGTTTGAAGTTGTCATATTTTGAAATTCAAATTTAAAATGTTCAAACAAAGTCATATAGAAAAATGACCAAAACAAAAGTTGTAGATCTTGATGAGTTATACAACTTTGTTGTTGATGACTTTTCAATTTGAAATCATTTACTGCTTCAAAATATTATTTGAATTTTTTATATTTTAAAATTCAAATTTTATATAGTCCAATCAAACTTGGATGGAGAAATGACCAAAAGAAAATTGGTAGATCTCAATGAGTTCTACAACACTGTTTTTGGCAACCTTTTCACATGAGTTAATTTAGTGCTATAAAAATCAATTTGAAGTTTAAAGAGCCGCACGATTTTTGCATGCGGATGCTTAACTCATTTTTACATGCTGGACCACTTAAGTGAATTAAAGAGCCACACGATGTAAAAATGAGTGTGTCTGCATGCAAAAAAAAATTACATGCGGGGCCTCCTATTTCCCTCTCAACAGTTCAAAAATTTTTCAACTCTCTCTCACACGCGGCCTTATCTTCTTCTCTCTCTCAGTACTCGCTCTCTTCATCTCTCTCTCTCACAAATCTCTTCTCGATCTACCAGCGGACGGCGGCAGGCGGCCGTCCCCGGCGATGATGACGACCTCACGAGCGTGGCGCGGGGTGGAGTTGAGAGGCGCGACGCGGGGCTCGGGAGGCGGCGGCGGTGGGCTCGAGAGGCGGCGCGCGGGGACGGCGGCGATTGCGGCGCGAGGGGACGCTGGGACTCCTAATTGTTTTACAATTCTCGCTATACTATAAGAAAACAACGATACATGATATGATTCATTCCTGATAAAGATTCCGAATTAGATATCAGTGCTGTCAAAATAAAAATCCTATATATACTTTTAGAAAATAATATCTATCAATAGTACGATTAAAATAGCTTTTGCCCGTTGCAACGCACTTAGCACGGTCATTTTTTATAGTAAAGAAAAAAGTGCAAAATCGACCATTAGGAAATATTGGTTACTGTCTCACTAACTTGATTGCATATTGTGAATTCCAAATTAAATAACTATTCTCTCCATCCCAAATAAACAAGCTAATACGACATGTGAACATCCTATTACTACGAATCTTAGACAAACATTTCTCCAGATTCATAGTATTATGATGTGTCAAATCTCGTACTAGCTTTATTTATTTCGGGACAGAGACAGTTTGTTTATTTCGAAAAGAAAAAAGAAGACAAAACCGTACGATATTATGTCAACTTAAGAATATCACTTCTCCTCGCATATATACCATGCCACCCAATAATATCACTTAAAAATGCAGCCAGCTGCAGGCATTATCCTCTCTAAAAAAAAAAGAGCATGGGTGATGAGATAATCCAGCCAATAATGACGCTCACCTACAGGAATGTTATCAAAAGTGCATGCATGAGGAAGAACTTTAAATGCAACATGCATATGGTGATGAGATTGAAGCCCCCCAATCCTATCCATTGCTACAGATCGACGGGCGGCAGAGAGCCAGAGAGTGATGCCAATCTATGGAGCCTAATATTGTCGTTTTCGTGGATATATGTCCAATCATCGTCGCACAGGATCGATCACATGTACTATACGTACTACTCCACATTTTTAGAGCAGGTACAATAGCAGGCTATAAGCAGCTACAAAACATATTTTAAAGAGATAAATGAGGAGAGAGTGAAAGAGCAATGCAGAACGGGGGGACCTAAACCAATATTTTCCTTCCAGCACACCCCTACCAACCCACAGTACATCACGGCCGGCGATAACCGCTACCTAGTGATGCCCCCTGTATTTCTCCTTTCTGTCTGAGCTTCTGATCTATATAT
>CM020183.1:25157772-25283284 GCA_009805545.1 Oryza longistaminata
CGCTTCCTCATGGCCACCACCTCCCTGCTGCTCTCCCCCCACCCCATCCACCACGACCAGGAGGAGGCTGCTCTTCTCCTCCACCTGCGGCACAATCGCCGACGCCGCCATGGAGGGTGCCCCCGCTGCTTCCGGTTCCGGCGGCAAGGGAAGCGCCAGGAGTCGTCGACTCACACCTCCACGTCTGGGCCTCCCCGCGGCAGGTCAATTTCTTCTTCTTCTTTTTGTACTTTTACTGTTGGTTTTGGTGGTGGACTGGACTAGACTGATGATGACGCCACCGCCGGCGCCCACATCCACGCCTGCCCAAATCACGCCGCCGACGCCACTCCCCGATCTCAACTGACCAACGCTGTGCCCCTACCCCCAGCGCCACATCCCACCCTCTCCTCCCCCTTTGGCCTTCGAGGCTTCGCTCCGCGCCGGCACTCAATCCAGCCGTCGCCGAAGGCGGCTCCCACACCAACATGAGGTACCGCGGCTGCAGCGCCACCGCTGTTTTCTCAGCTAAGATTTGGAATCCTGTGTGCAAGGAGTGGCTGATGACTCCATCCTCAATTTGTTTATTTAGACTTTGGATGCTTGGTGTGCTTTGCTTTGTTATTTAATTTGTTGTTCCTTATTTTTTAAATAGATCCATTCCTGTTCAGGAGCAGGCATACGGGGCAGAATGGTTCATTCATAGAGAGGCATAATGCACAGTTAATTTCAATCACTTTCCATTTTCACTGTAAGTTCTAAGTTGTTCCAGGAAGGCCATGATGATATTACTATTATAGAATGTTAGATTAAAAATGCATGCTCAGTAGATGTTTTTATTAAATGCCTTTGAAACAATCTGGATGTGATTTCAGCATATGTTTGTGCAATCTGACCCTTTAATTTGATTGTGTAACAGTATCGGACGATGATTTTTCAAGAAAATCCACTGAGGAATTTTCATAATTTATTTACAATCCACAGATGAAATTGTACTCTTTAATCTATATAACAACTAACAATAATCTTTTGCCCAGGGGTATTTCAATCCTTACACTAATCTATTTACTGTCAGTTAAAGAATGTACCAAAAGAATTTTTGTTTTTGTTATCAAATGTTGCACGTTTCATGATAATCTATATTTCTTAATACTGTCTGTACCTTTTGTTTGCAAGCTCCAAAATGTTAAAAAAAAAACCCTTGACTGCAAACGTGTTTACAATTGTTTGCCCAGCACAGTGGGAGCAGGGTCTGATCGGGTGCTTCCTGTGCATAACTGCTATTGGTTCATTGTTGTTCCAATGTGAGCAATAGTACTTTGGAATGGAAATATACCAATATAAGAGGTTTCCAGCCTCGATATTCAGATGTTCATGTTTCAGGTCAGGTTCATAATATATCTGACCAAAGTAGAGACAGGTTTCAGGTTCATATCTCTGATCAAAGTAGTGCCCTTGTCAAATTCAGTTCCAGAGCAACATGCAACTCCCACTAGGTGACCCAAAAATTTCATTGTGGTTCCACTACAACCAAGTTAAACACGTCAAAGTGAATTTCTTCTTCAAGTTCAGACAGAAGTGCATAGATAGATCAAGATAAGGCAACCCAATAGTTAGATGACTTGAACATAGCCTTATAAATAGCACGCAAGCCTATAGGTATATATGTTAATTTGATTGGTTTTCCTGAAAATATTAACCAAAATACATTTTTTTGGTTTTTATGAATTTGGTTAATTATTTTACATGACAATATTTCCACGTTCGGTCATCAACTTATGGTTGTTGCACCCCTGACAGAATGGCTGGGCAGACACCGGTGGCTGTTGGGTAAAATGAGAGCAGGTCAACCGATCATTTTCATGAGGAGATGCATTAGATGGAACAGCAGAGCCTCATAGGTATGAATTAGTTGCTGGCAATGCAGACCTGGCATTATAAGAAAATGAGGGTGTTGAGGCAAGTGTCAAGCACTAACTTCTTCCACAACAACCCTGTCTTCCATGGGGACCATTATGTTATTTCTTTTGCTATGGAATGAGAACCATTGTGTAGAATTTTGTAAACAACTTTAGCCATTGCTTCTCTGCATGCAAATGCAGATCCATTCCTTTCCAAAAGGATTAGTTACCATTTCTTTTTTACACATGACTAGCAATTGTCTATAAGCATTAGGAATGAGAAGCAGATGAAACTATAGACAAACTTTCCAAAGTAGTACCAATATGTGGTCAATAATGTGCTGTTCCATTCATTAATTTTGTTATATGTGGTACTAGCATGTGAATACTATAAAGATGTGAAAATTATAAATATGTGACGAAATTATTATTAGTTCTATATTAAAGTTTTTGTTATAGCCGATTTACACTCAATGATTATTTAACATCATTTCACTCAATGTGATTTTTTCCCGTTGCAACGCACGGACACCCTACTAGTTAGATCATAAATTCATAATAGTACCAAGTGACAAGTAGTGGAAGATGGAGGGAATATATTACAGTGGGGTTTTTAATTTCATTTCTCCCTATTCTGTATTTAGAATAAATATCGGTGCAAAGCGCATTTATTTACGTTGCGAAAGGAATGGCAGAAAGCTAGAACATTGGATAAACGAAGACGATATATTTCCCTTGCATAATAAGTTGCGGCGAAGAACGTTTTCTGAATCTTTGTGATTTCGTTTCGAAACTCCCTGCTTGCTTCCGCCCCTGGAGATATATAACCGTCTCAACAATCATATACGATGTCACATGAATTGTGACAATATTAGAGCATGTACAATATTAAACTATTAGCCGGCTATAAATATATTTTAATGAGATAAAAAAATAAGAGAGAAGAGCAGCGGGCTACAGATCTGTAGCCAGTTATAGCACGGACTTCAAGACGTAAGTGGGACTATATCTTAATAGTATAGTAAATAAATATTATATGAATTAGCTATTAGATCGATTATAGATGAATTGTAACTAGCAGTGAGCGGGCTATACTATTAAACTTGCTGTTATGCGAAGAAAATGCCGCCGCCACCGCTACATGCCACATATAATAAGTGCCTTGGAAGTTGGAAATACCAGCTATGCCCACAGGAAAAGGAGGCCATTGTTTTCGCCTCTCTACTCGTCTCTACAGTGTTTGTGTGTGTGTTCGTCCAAGAAAAGGGAAAAGCGCGCCAGGAAGGGGACCCCCGTCTCGCAGATATGACCATGTGGATAATATTAGCAGCATCTAGCGTGGCCATCTCTATCCACTGCTGTTTTCATTACTCAATATTTTCAATTACACCTCACTCGTTTTTCACACATGCATTTTTGAAAGTATTAAATAATATGATTTTTCTAATATATATATAAATAGTTTTGAAAATCACATTAATCTATTTTTTTAAAAAGTAGCTAATATTTAATTAATTATGGGGTAATGAGTCGTTTTGTTTTACGTGTGCGGCAAGTGTGTGGCAAATGAGTTCCCAACTCATTGAGAAAAACACAACCAAGCAACTTATGTCAAGTAGTAGTACTCTATTTCTTTTTACATTAGTTTAGTTTAAAATTAAACTAACCGATGTCAAATATTTGGAGGAGTTAGTATATCAAGGGCTGAAAACAGTATGGAAATTTCCCGACCGTACCGATACCGTTTCCGCAAAACTAATATAATAATAATATTTTTACCAATGGTTATCGTTTTTAAAATTTAGTTTTTTTAATTTCTGTCATCGTGGTATTGAAGTTGACACTAAATTGATGATTCATAAATATGGAAATTTTCCGACCGTTTCTGTTTGTTTTCGAAAAAATAATAAAATAACGATACCGATTACGACCATTTCCGACAGTTTTCATCCCTTTTTAGTTAGAATATCTGGATCAACGATCCCATCGAGCATGGGGTGAGATAGAGGGAGGAGAGATGAAGGGGGAGAGCCTGATGCATTCCCGTTATCTTGTTATCAGCAACCCATATAAAATTATCGATCTCTAGCAAACCCGGCCTCTTCATCACCTATGCTCGATGACGGTACGAGATTTGCCACTGGCATGACCGGCAGCTGCAATGAATGCATGAGTGAAATGGCGAAAGAAGAGAGTAGAGAGGAGGGGGTAATAGACACTACCGTCGACGGGGATACCCGTAGACTGGATATAGAGGGTATTGGGATACGCTGTTATAAGGATCTACGTAGTACGACATCGAGCAATCAAAAGACAAGAATTATACTGGTTCAGGCCCCTTGATAGGTAATAGCCCTAATCCAGTTGATATGGGATTATATGGTGGAAACACAGATTACAAAGGAAAAGACGGAACTCACGGGGTTTGGCGAGATTGTAGTCGAGATGATTCGACTAGCTCTCGTCAACTTGACTCCTTGCAGGCTCCGACTTCGTAGGCTGTGTGGGTTATGTTGGCTCTGAGATTCGATGATCTATGCCCTCCCCGAGGGGTCCCATTTATACCGTAGGTTGGGTGCTCTCCAAGTAGGACTTGAACATACCAGACCTGGCACGATACGCAGGTAACCCAATTCTTGTCCGAGAAGGTGTCTCCTCGTTCATTGACTTTACGAAGAGTTTACTTAGATGCCAAAGGATTTATCCGTGCACACGTGAATAGGCCTTATCGATACGTGACGTATATCGAGGGGTAGAGGGTATGCCTGACCCGTAACCCTGACAACTACTACAAAAGTAATTTTGCTGTACGAGCCCCCATGATTTTTGTAAATGGACCATATGTGTAGCATATGAAAAAATCGTAGGTCATTTTTCCATACAGCTCCTTGAGTGACCCGTATGGAAAAATCGATTTTTTCCATATTGGCCTCTTAAGAGGGCCGCATGCAAAAATGAGCTTATTTTTGTATGCGGCTCACTTAAGCGCCCGCATGGAAAAATCGATTTTTCCAAACGGGCCACTTAAGGAGCCATACGTGAAAATAAAATTCGAAAAATTTGAAACTAGTTTATCACACTCATATGAACTCCAAATTAGATGATTTTTTTTCCTAAATATTTCTAAAATCATGCTCTATCATGTTATTGCGTTCTTACTGCTATTATTTTGGCCATTTTTTCTTGTGACTTTGTTTTATCAATTAAAAATTTGAATTTCAAAACTTCAAATAATATTTTGAAGCAGTAAATGATTTCAGCTGAAAAAGTCATCAACAACAAAGTTGTATAACTCATCAAGATCTATAACTTCTATTTTAATCATTTCTTCATCCGACAAAGTGATAGTAACAATTTCATAAAATTTACATATCTCTCTTATAGTTTATGAAATTATATATAAGAGATTTGTACATTTTGTGAACAATGTTATAAATCACTTTATCGGATGAAGAAATAACTAAAAAAAAGTTGTAGATCTTGATGAGTTATACCACTTTGTTATTGATGACGTTTTCAATTGAAATCATTTAGTATTTGAAAATATTGTTTGAAGTTGTCATATTTTGAAATTCAAATTTAAAATGTTCAAACAAAGTCATATAGAAAAATGACCAAAACAAAAGTTGTAGATCTTGATGAGTTATACAACTTTGTTGTTGATGACTTTTTCAATTGAAATCATTTAGTATTTGAAAATATTGTTTGAAGTTGTCATATTTTGAAATTCAAATTTAAAATGTTCAAACAAAGTCATATAGAAAAATGACCAAAACAAAAGTTGTAGATCTTGATGAGTTATACCACTTTGTTATTGATGACGTTTTCAATTGAAATCATTTAGTATTTGAAAATATTGTTTGAAGTTGTCATATTTTGAAATTCAAATTTAAAATGTTCAAACAAAGTCATATAGAAAAATGACCAAAACAAAAGTTGTAGATCTTGATGAGTTATACCACTTTGTTATTGATGACGTTTTCAATTGAAATCATTTAGTATTTGAAAATATTGTTTGAAGTTGTCATATTTTGAAATTCAAATTTAAAATGTTCAAACAAAGTCATATAGAAAAATGACCAAAACAAAAGTTGTAGATCTTGATGAGTTATACCACTTTGTTATTGATGACGTTTTCAATTGAAATCATTTAGTATTTGAAAATATTGTTTGAAGTTGTCATATTTTGAAATTCAAATTTAAAATGTTCAAACAAAGTCATATAGAAAAATGACCAAAACAAAAGTTGTAGATCTTGATGAGTTATACCACTTTGTTATTGATGACGTTTTCAATTGAAATCATTTAGTATTTGAAAATATTGTTTGAAGTTGTCATATTTTGAAATTCAAATTTAAAATGTTCAAACAAAGTCATATAGAAAAATGACCAAAACAAAAGTTGTAGATCTTGATGAGTTATACCACTTTGTTATTGATGACGTTTTCAATTGAAATCATTTAGTATTTGAAAATATTGTTTGAAGTTGTCATATTTTGAAATTCAAATTTAAAATGTTCAAACAAAGTCATATAGAAAAATGACCAAAACAAAAGTTGTAGATCTTGATGAGTTATACCACTTTGTTATTGATGACGTTTTCAATTGAAATCATTTAGTATTTGAAAATATTGTTTGAAGTTGTCATATTTTGAAATTCAAATTTAAAATGTTCAAACAAAGTCATATAGAAAAATGACCAAAACAAAAGTTGTAGATCTTGATGAGTTATACCACTTTGTTATTGATGACGTTTTCAATTGAAATCATTTAGTATTTGAAAATATTGTTTGAAGTTGTCATATTTTGAAATTCAAATTTAAAATGTTCAAACAAAGTCATATAGAAAAATGACCAAAACAAAAGTTGTAGATCTTGATGAGTTATACCACTTTGTTATTGATGACGTTTTCAATTGAAATCATTTAGTATTTGAAAATATTGTTTGAAGTTGTCATATTTTGAAATTCAAATTTAAAATGTTCAAACAAAGTCATATAGAAAAATGACCAAAACAAAAGTTGTAGATCTTGATGAGTTATACCACTTTGTTATTGATGACGTTTTCAATTGAAATCATTTAGTATTTGAAAATATTGTTTGAAGTTGTCATATTTTGAAATTCAAATTTAAAATGTTCAAACAAAGTCATATAGAAAAATGACCAAAACAAAAGTTGTAGATCTTGATGAGTTATACCACTTTGTTATTGATGACGTTTTCAATTGAAATCATTTAGTATTTGAAAATATTGTTTGAAGTTGTCATATTTTGAAATTCAAATTTAAAATGTTCAAACAAAGTCATATAGAAAAATGACCAAAACAAAAGTTGTAGATCTTGATGAGTTATACCACTTTGTTATTGATGACGTTTTCAATTGAAATCATTTAGTATTTGAAAATATTGTTTGAAGTTGTCATATTTTGAAATTCAAATTTAAAATGTTCAAACAAAGTCATATAGAAAAATGACCAAAACAAAAGTTGTAGATCTTGATGAGTTATACCACTTTGTTATTGATGACGTTTTCAATTGAAATCATTTAGTATTTGAAAATATTGTTTGAAGTTGTCATATTTTGAAATTCAAATTTAAAATGTTCAAACAAAGTCATATAGAAAAATGACCAAAACAAAAGTTGTAGATCTTGATGAGTTATACATATGAAAAACCGATTTAGGGACCATTAAAAATGAATCTTTGTGATTATCGAAAGATATTGGTTCCTAATTAATTTACTCATAATTCTAATGGTTCACAACTATCAACAATTAGAGCTAGCTTGGGATAGTAACTGGTATCGTAAAAAATCTATTTACATCAGAAAAATCCGTCCAACTCTCTTTATTAAACATCTTTGTTCCAAACAATGAGAGGGACAAAATTAGCCTCTCATCCCTGAATAATTACAGGGAAAATAAGTTTTTCTTGTCATCTCAAGGCAATACACGCAGGACTAAACTTTAGCGGTAGTAATAAGAGACTCACCCTAAGAGCAAGTTTAATAGTATAACCAACTATTGGCTCCAAATCATCCATAGTCAATTTAATAGCCGATTCATACAATAGTTACCTATAAACATGTACTACATAATTAGGGCTGGTTTGGTTTGAGGTCTAAATTAGGCTTACAATATTTGACAATTTCAATAGTGTTTAGTGTCTATTTGGTTTGAAACCAAATTTTGGCATATCTAAGAAAATAGGCCATTTCAATAGTGAACTTAAGCTATTTTGATTTCAATCCAAACACAACTTTGCCTTACCAAAATTAGTCATGCTAAAACTTACAAAAATTTGGCACTGACAAAATTTAGTAAGGCCTATTTAGGCCACAAACCAAACCAACCCTTAATGTCTGGTCCCACCTGTCATACACACATGTATCTTGGAGTCCGTGCTGCAGCTGGCTACAAATCTGTAGCCCGCTACTTTTCCTCTCATCTTTTATCTTCTTAAAATATGTTTATAGCTGGCTTGTAGTTTGTTATTGTACTTGCTCTAACAAGCCGGTTCAAGAAATGCCTTAACACTGTAACCCTATTTAATAACTTAAAACATAAACTTCACACAAATTTAATTGGTTTCCATAGCTGGGAAACCGGGAAATAAAATTCAAAATGTTCCAAACCCCTATTGGTTCGTACTTTCTCATAGAACTAGTGCTATATATGCCCGTGCTTTGCAATGTGACTGGAAGAACCACGAACGAATGTTTTTTTGGAGTCCATTTAGGTTGAGTTTTGTGTGGAAAAATATTGTTTTTAGGTGGGACATTTTTCTTTTTTGAAAAAAGGTTTGAATTAGCCCTTTTGTGGCAGTATGAATTACGTACCCCTCAATTAAGAAACCAGACATTCTTCACCCTCAACTTTTCATAATGAACAAATTACCCTCTTGCCGACTCTGGAGCAGTTTTGGTCCTACGTGGCGCACATGTGGTAGTGCAGTTAGCATTAAAAAAATGGCGGGGACCTACTTTTCAGTTATGCCTCTTTATTGGGTTACCACATGTGGGCCCTACCATTTTTATATATTTTTATGCTGACTGGATTGCCACGTGTGTGCCACGTAGGATCAAAACCGCTCTAAAGCCTATGGGGGGGGGGGTATTTCGTTCGGTGTAAAAATTTAAGGGTGAGGAATGTTTGTTTGTTTTTTAAATTGATGGGGTAATTGATACTACCACGATAGTTTATGGAGTAATTCTGAGTTTTTTTCCTTTTTTTGACATGGTGGTCTTTTTACTTGGTGGGTAAGAAAAAGGACTACTCCATTTTTACGAGTTATCTTAGTTGATAAGTGTGTGTACAACTTTTATATAATTTTTTTTAAAAAAACACATCATAGTTTGAAAAGCGTGGTAATGAAAAACAAGAAAGATATTGTTTAGAGCTGAAGAAAAGAATATATTTTGCACTAAAATTTTGAAAGAATGGTAGATGCATTATAATTGGCATCTCAACATTGCTTTTAGATTTTTTTCTTCTCACTTTTTACATAGGTTGAAAACACTTAAAACTGATTTAAACATTAAGATTTTAAAGTTCAACCAAACAATCATGAAAAATTTTAAAACTATTTATGAACTTAGATAAAGGTGACATATATGGCTTAAAAAAATTCAGCCTAGAATACAACTTGTACAAAGGGTAATATAAAGAGAAATATTATCAATTTATGAGTAAAGTGAATCATTTTCAATAGTTTATAGGTAAAATAAACAAAAAAATAGTATAGGGGATTAAGTGATGTAATCAATTAGATCGGAGAAGTAAAATGGACTTTCTTTTCTATACCAAAAAAACTCCATTTTACAAATGTTAGCTGTTGAGTATTCCTTTGAGTCAAGAATGCTTTAATCAGCTAAGTGAGTGAAGCTTAACTCGTTAGGTTTTCTGTGCTAAAATAAATCCATCTCCTATACTTAACACAAATATTTGCATTTATGACTAATTATTCTTTCAGTGGTAGACGATGTATTCGTCGACAATAAGGTATCCATAATAACTTTCGTCAATTTTAAAATATATTTCGAAGCTACTAATAGGGATATGATCATGTGTGCATTTACATGGTGAGTGTGTGTTCTGTTAGTAACCGTGTTTTTTTAGAAAAAAAAAGAATGTTTTAATTAGTTAGGGATGCAACTGTAGCGACAGCTATCTGCTGTCTCAATTACCAATTAATCCTTGTGTATCTTTGGCAGCTTATCCACCGGTGAGAGCGGATAGGCTTTTGGTTCAGTTCGTACGCACACTGACATCCACGATGGAGACGCCCTCATGCACACGCGTGCCTATCTCCTCTCCGTCCGCACGCATTGCGTCGTCAATGTTTATCCGTGTGCCATAATTACCAATGTTTATCCGTGCCATAATTACCGTATTTACCACTCACATAATGATCTACTGGTATGATCTATTCGATCTAGCGTATGCACGGCAACAAATCAATTCAATTATAGTACTATCCCAGAATTAAAACAACAGTCCAGAAAAACGGCAATGCAATTAACTGCTGATATTAAACAGACGCGGTACGGTGACACCACGAATAAATCGACATTGATTGAGAATGTGATAAACATGGGGCAAAAGATGAACAAGAATAATACAATATCAGTACTTTTTTAGTAAAGATATGAGAGATTAAAATTGCGGCAATAACCATATGAAATGAAACACTCTCAATTTGGATTCGTTGAAACTAAATTAATTTCCACGGGAATCCCATGAAAATTAATTTCGATCCTCTTCCAAATTAAAGAAAACATTTAAACAAAAAATTATATTAACTATATACTCCTATATATAGCCGACACTTTTTTTGAAACACAGTAGAAACGCAAGCGCTCATAACGCGCGACACTCACCCCTATGAAACGCATACACGCACAACCTACCCTATGAGCATATTGATCATTATAACTAACATTTATCATATTTTGAATTTTTTAGTAAAATATTTCTATATTTTTTTATAAATTTAGTTAAATCTAAAGAGGTTAGACTTATATAGAAAATAAATTCAAAATGACTTATACTTACTAGCTTTAAGTTCATGTATAATAATATTAGAGCTACTCCCTCTATTTCAGGTTACATTTCAGGTTATAAGACGTTTTGACTTTAGCCAAAGTCAAACTGTTTCAAGTTTGACTAAGTTTATAGACAAACATAGTAATATTTATAATGCTAAATTAGTTTCATAAAATCAATAATTGAATATATTTTCATAATAAATTTGTCTTGGGTTGAAAATATTACTACTTTTTTCTACAAACTTGGTCAAACTTAAAGCAGTTTGACTTTGACAAAGTCAAAATGTCTTATAACCTGAAACGGAGGGAGTAATTATTTACCATTCCTGGAGAACTGTTTTAGATACCGTACTTTCCAATATAAGAAGTCCTGAACATATCTTTTAAATTTTTTAATCACCAGGCTTAATAAAATTTGGAAGGCATGTGTTGCAAACTTATTCAGCATCGTGATCCATGTTTCATCAAGCTTTAGTGTGTTGATTGTGGAATACATCAAGAGTTTCATCTTGGCTTTCTAAACCACAACTGCACTTCTCTGATGCTATTGAATATTGCTGCTACTACAACAGTCCTATGGCTACCTAATTTTTCTGATAGTTATCATTCTTCTTTTGTTGTAGCGTGTGCTATATGTAGACATTGATGTCCACCATGGAGATGGCGTGGAGGAAGCTTTCTTCACTACGAATCGAGTCATGACTTGTTCCTTTCACAAGTATGGGGACTTTTTCCCTGGTACTGGGCATATCACTGATGTTGGAGCAGGCGAAGGAAAACATTATGCTTTAAATGTGCCCCTGAGTGATGGCATTGATGATGATACCTTTCGTGATCTGTTCCAGTGCATCATCAAAAAGGTAATGGAGGTTTATCAGCCAGATGTAGTTGTTCTCCAGTGTGGAGCCGACTCTTTGGCTGGAGACAGGTTAGGTTGCTTCAACCTGTCTGTGAAAGGTCATGCAGACTGCCTCCGTTACCTTAGGTCATTCAATATTCCTATGATGGTTTTGGGAGGTGGGGGTTACACCATCAGAAATGTTGCTCGCTGCTGGTGCTATGAGGGAGGAGGAGGAGGAGGAGGAGATGATGCAGCTGGATGGTGGCGGGCACGCCGCCGGCGGGCCGCTCTACGAGCTGGCGGCGCCGCTGCTGGCGCAGCTTCCTCTCAGGTATTTTAATTTGACACCGAGTGGCTTTCTAATTATTAGTTTTAATCTCTGAAATTGGCGAGAGTATAGATGTTCTTTGATGTTTTGAGAGAGGTTGGAACCTGAAAAACTTGAGATCCTACTTGCTCGGTTTGCTCCAGCTGTTTTAAGCAAATTGAACAAAACTAGGTTCAAATTTTGAAAAAAAAAATGTTAACCTTCCACTGTTACGTAGGAGTAACTACCGCACAGGACTAGCAGGAGTAGCTGAAGTGAAAATTTTGCTGCCGGAATAGCTGCCAGATTTTGCATTTTTTTTAAAAAAAAATAGAGAAGGGTATTTTTATCCTGCCTATACATCCAACCAGATATGTAGCCATTTAAATTGAGAACTTAGCCATGTAAATAACTCAATCTGAAATTCATTCCTATTGAGAAGTTAGCTAGTCTTTCATGAACTTATCATCTGAGAGACAGAGTATGCAAATAGTGTGTAATATTATTCAGTTCATGATCTCTGACAATTGAAATCCATATTGAACTTATCCTTTAGGAGACAAGAGTGTGCAAATTGTGTTAGATGTTCTTGACTGCTCAGTCTATGATAATATCTGACAAGTACATTTCACATGCTACAGGACAGGGCTATCCAAGTACTACCAAGGGAAGTCCCAATCCTTCACATCGCTCTGCAACGCCAGGTGCGTCCAAGACCTTGCAAAGAAGACAACCCCTTACATCACCAGGATGAAGCTGCAGCTGCGCAGAGGCCATGGCGTCGCGGATCGGTTGTCGAATTCGCGTCGCGCTCCAGGGCCCTGCAGCAAGACGATGGCGAAGAAGGCGACGAGGTGCTCGTCCGATCGATTGCTGTCAAGAGCAAGGGAGCACAAGCCTCTTCACAGCAGCAGCAGAACACCTGCACAACAGAGCAAGAAAGAGCTGTCAAGATGCTAGTTAAAAGGCAATACTGGAGCTGTCAAGAAAGTACTGAAAAAAAAATGGAGATGAGGTTTTTCAACAAAATGAACTCTTCAGCAATCAGCACTCAGCTGCACTGGAGCTAGAAATATAGAATGTCTCCAGGTCTCCTCCAAAGGATGCTTTCAGAAGGAAGTTTTGCTCAGTTTTCCTTTCTTCTGTGGATCATTATGTGTCATTTTACTTGATAAAATGGCCGAGCCAATGTTAGATACATCATGATCAAGCCAACATAATCTGGAGACATTTCATCAAGTTTGTACATAGATGCAATATGCATAAGATATATTATTTTGACTAATACATAATTATTTTGACTTTGGGCAAAGGATATACATTACAAAGCCATCATTGGGCATGGTCCCAAACCCCACTAGGGGTTCAACATGTCTAGAGATAAATCCTCGGCAATTATGTCCAAAGAATGATTCTTGAATTCATTACGAACTTAAAAGAAAGAGTAAAGGAGGTTCCAAAGCGACATGACAGATTTTCTCCACTTTTCACTAATAAATTCAACTGATGAAATACATTGGGTTTGGAAGTTTGAAGGATCTCGTAGCCATTGGCAATCCCAATAAATCACTCCACTGATCCCCAGAATTTCCAAGTATCTTGAATCCCTCGGCTTCCAGTGCTGCTCGTCTTTCTGACTTGTACTGCACGGCTGTCTTGCCAATATCAGGGGATTGCCTGTACCAGAAACATCATTTCGATTAATGAAAAGTAATGTTGGTGCCTTCAATTATACTAGATGCACAAGTAACTTCTGCAGTTTCATGTTTTGCTGCCAGAAAAAAAAAACTATAGGATGCAGATCAGCCTGTATATCACCGAATAAAAATGTCAGTAACATTGACATGGGAAACATAACATTTGGAAGGGAAAGCGGGCACTTTGCCACTTCCAAATGGTGTATAGTAAATCAAATGGTGTATTGGGGAAACATAACATTTGGAAGAGAGAGCGGGCACTTCGCCACTTCCATTCATAATTAGTGTAGATGCCTCGGAAACATGGTGTATTGTAAATCAAATGATACTTTGAGAAATATTGCCAACAGTTTAGTTAAGCGTAATAGTGTTGTTAAGGCGGTTTAAGGCAACCACTGCCTTAGCGCCATAGTGCTGAGGCGTAAGGCGTTGCGACGCCATATGAGATGGTTGAGGTGTGATTAGTTGGAGAATATGGTAGAGAAATTAGGAAGAAAAAAATAGGTATTTGGTAAAAGGCCCACAGAGCCAGGCAGCCAGCCCACCAAAGCCCAACATAGGTCTTCATACCCATGCTTTCTATGCCCTAAGAGGCATCTTACTCCACCAGGCACCAGCCGCTGCGACGAGGAAGAAAGTGACTGCAAGCCAACTAGGGTTCTAGGATGAACTTACCCCCTTTCTTCTTTCCATTTTTCTACTGGTTTTGCCTATAAGGCCTTCTTCTTTCCATTTTTCCACTCGTTTTGCCTCTAACTCTCTAAGGCGGATGCAACATAAGGCGGAGTGGACACCTTGACCTATGCTACCACCTTATCACTATGGTGATGATATAGCGACGCCTTGATAACCACTAATAATCCCCTCTGGCAAGATGACCAATGGACATGATGATGTTTGATGTTATACAATAGTTATGTGTCTAAACTCTAAACTAAGAGAGGAAAAATTTCTTGAAAAAGATTAACATATTCATCACAACAGAATCTGAACTCTGTAGTTCCATGAAAATCATGCACCAGTCCTTACATTGAAGAGCAGTTCTACTGGTAACTACCGAAGGGTAGGTCATACTGAGTTGTTGACAAATTACAGGGCACCAGTTCATAAAAATGTATAGTAAAAGATCCAATTTATCATTTAGAAGCAAGGGCCATCTATAAACTGTTTTGATCCAAACAGGAGACATCCTATGCAAAATAATTAATACTAATCCTTTTGCGTCAAAAATTAATACTAATCCGTAGCCAACTCATTGATTCAAGGGTTCTATGAAATACCTCAGGATGAGTTTTTCCCATGAATGGTAGCCTGCAAATAAAAGATTCACTTGTGTGGCGTTACGTTGGAATTCACTTCGACCAGTCAAGAGGATGATGTGGATCCCAAGACCCTGAAGCTCATTGTACAGTTTCAAGCTGGCTGGTAATGCAGGTGCCTTTGCTACATCTACCCATTCATCGAATGAGGTCTCGTTGAACTCTAGTGATCTACAAATCAGAGGAAGCATGAAAAAAAATGAGGCAGTGATAATTTTCAGTAGAAATATAAACATGATTAAAACTTCAGAAAGAGAGAGATTATACAATCCCTTCAAAACAAGAAGATACCAGTGGGTTTTCTTTAACTCCATGATTTGAACAAAATTGATTACTATTTCATTAGAAAGCAAGGAGAGCTGCTACACATACAATGTTTGCTTACGATATCCTTACGACCAAACATTTCTGTTAACAGCTGCATATGTTCCAGTCCTAAGAAGACGTTTTCTCTCCTAGGTGGATGGCACACGGCGTTAGATCGTAGAAAGACTGTAACCAAACACATCGTACGCATAGTAATTTCCGAAAGCAATTCCATGTCGCATGATATTCTAGAGGAAAGATCGTAAGCCTACCACTTAAATCCAATTAAATATAGTATAATCTTTTGATAATTATAAATGACTAGAATCACATATCTTGTTGCTATGTGGGATACTAAAACCAAATCCACCACAGAATGGCAGTTGTGTTGGTACTTGGGCACATTATCTAACCAAATATTGCCACATGCTAGAATACCAGTATCAAGAATAGTTTTCACCGATTAATACAAATAGTTTTCACATGATCTCAGTTTACACGAGTAGCAAAGCACACACCATTCCAAGTGTGGATATATTTTTTTCCTCGATCCTATGTCTAGACGTTGCAGCAAGATGTAGCGACACAAAGGTGCTAGCACAAACCCACGCAACAAAGATCGCTGGAGGTTGTTCCTCTATGTTGGCGCCCTGCACCACGTCGACTTTCCCCTTGCTCACCGTCTACCAAGACCACCAGCGCCCTGTACCACATCGGTTTCCCCCTTCCTTACCATATCTTTGCTGTGTCGTTTCTTCGTTGCCATGCAGCCTCTTCCCCTCACCTGCTTGTTGCCGCGCCGCCTCTTTGTCACCACATCACCTCTACACCGTGCCTCCTCGTGCCGTGCTGCCTCGTTGCCTAACTGCCTCGACACCTTGTCATCGCACTTGCTCGTCCGAAGGTCGTCGCCATGCGGGTGCGGAGGGGGCTCATAAGGGTCGCTGCGGGAATTGATTTCCACCCTCTATTCACTTTGGGCTAGGTGCAGGGATTGACTTTGGGGCTAGGGCCAGCTGAACTTGCATGGGAGCGGGACGAAGACATTCCTGTTCAACCAACACCACCCCATTCACTCCTAATTTTATCTGTTTAATATCCCTCACCTGCAACTGCAACTGACAATACTCTGAATCTTTAATCTTTCCTTTCGCTGCTAAAGTTTCTTAGGATGACCAGATCAATTTATTTTGGGACTGAGAGTAATGCATATTTCTTACTCTAAATTCTACCTCGATCCTAAAATGTTGCTACCTAGTATTAGATGGAACACATTCTAGTACTACGAATTTCGAAGTAATACTGGATGTGACACATTCTAGTACTATAAACCTAGACAACCTCATGTTCAGATTCGTAGAACTAGGATGTGTCCCATCTAGTATTAGGTAGCAACATTTTGAGATATAGGTAGTAGTGATAATGGCGTAGGTTTTCTCCGTCCACAAATATAATGGCTTTTTTTGAGAGATTGAGGATGAGGGAAGAACCGATAAAAGCCTATGAACATTTTGCATTATTTTTTAATAATGGTATTCAATCCAACAGTTGCTTCAAAGAAGTTACAATGAGGTTACGGGTCAAAAGACTATGAATTAAAAATCATAATTTGACTAAAAAAATACTAACAAAACTACTTAGAATACTAACCTAACAAAAATAGCACTATACTTTCATCTATAGTTGGCGAGGACTACTTAACTGTTATTTCTCATCTTTAAAATTTTTACCCACAATTAATTGCCATTTACTCGCCCCTGTAATAGGATCGGTGGCAACAATAAATCAGGAAGAAACAGTAGTAGAGCAATAATACATGAAATCTTAGTGGCAAATATTTAAATGTCACTTATATTATAGTAGTACTTAAAAAGACAAACATATGGTCCGTGCAGGTGCTTGTCTACATGTGGTATCTGAGACAGACGATGGATCATGGAACTTGGAAATTGCAGCACAGAATGCAGAAGTTTTTTTTTTTAATAAACCATCTTCATCATACTACTCAGATTATTCTTTTCTTGAGTTAATTTTACTTTGGGCCACCTTTTATTACCGATGTTTCGCTTTGGACCACCTTAAGACTAATGTTTTCACTTTGGACCGGGTATTTTTACCTTTATTTCACTTTGGATCACCCTTACTCTTTTGTCCATCTACATCCAACTTGTAATATGTCGAAGAAATAGTCTTACATATAGCTGTGGCAGTTCATTAACGAGTAGGGAGACGATGTAATCGAAATGGTTCATATGCTTGAGAAGAGGGTCGGGTGGTCCAAAGTGAAACAAAGGCAGGTTTACCCAGTCCAAAGTGAAAATATTGTTTAAAGGGTGGTACAAAGTGAAACATCGATAAAAAAAGGTGGCCCGAAGTGAAATTTACTCTTCTTTGTTTAGGCCTGGTTTAGTTCCCCAAATTTTTTTCCCCAAAACATCACATCCAATCTTTGGATACATGCATGGAGCATTAAATATAGATTAAAAAACTAATTGCACAGTTAGGGGGGAAATCGCGAGACCAATCTTTTAAGACTAATTAGTCCATAATTAGCCATAAGTGCTACAGTAAACCATATATGTTAATGATAGATTAATTAGGCTCAAAAGATTCATCTCGCGGTTTCCAGGCGAGTTATGAAATTAGTTTTTTTATTCGTGTCCAAAAACCCCTTCCAACATCCGATCAAACATCCGATGTGACATCCAAATATTTTCTTTTCGCGAACTAAACAGGCTCTTAGAACTTAGAAGGTTACACGCAGATTCTTTAAGCCCCATTTGGTGCATTCTCATTTTTCCGGATTACCATGGAATCGAATCGTTGCTCCAAACAAGGATTCAACTGATTATTATGGACAAAGAATTCTTCAAGCCCCAGATGGATGGAACCTGTAACATCTATAATAATCGATTGTAAACTTTTGAAGCAACTACTGGATTGAATTCTATTATCTTAAAAAAAATACAAAATGAAGATCTCTGATACCACAAAGATCCATTCCATCCAAAGTCAAAACAAACGCGCGTGCACTCTCTCTCTCTCACACACACACAAACACGAAGTCCAAGCTTAAAAATCAATTGGTGGACAGAGAAGTAAGAAAACAAGGCTCAAAGTGAATCTCTAAGTCAACACAAGCCACACGCTCAAAGTTTCCATTTATAGCTGCACCCTTATATTTGCCCATTGGAGGCAAAAGATTTCATTTTTGGATATTTCGAAATGCATTTTCAGAAAATCCGAACAATGCAAACTTCAAGAAATTTTCGGAGAATCCAAAAATCACCGGTGAGCTTTTTCACCAATTTTGCCATTTCAGAAAGTTCGAAAACCATTTTCAGAAAATCCAAAAATCACCAGAGAGTAAATCCACATGTTTGGAAATTTTGAAACCCATTTTCAGAATATCCAAAAATCACCATAGAGCAAATTCACACTTTTGAAAATTTCGAAAAATACTTTCGAAAAATCCAAAAATCACCAAAGAGCATTTTTGCTGGCCACTACTATTACGAAAATTTTGAATATCACTTTTAGAAATTCCGAAAATCACCAAAGAGCATTTTTGCTAGCGTGGCCTTTTCGGATAAATCTGAAAATCACCGGACAACAATTTCCAAGAATGAGAAACACGAAACACGTTAACAAAGATTTTGAGCACTAAACTCATTTCTAAACATCAAGGTGACATCATCCTTAATAATACAGTTTTTCTATTGACGCACTCAAAGTAAAAAAGAAAATCACATTTTACCATTTGTACTTTTCCCGTGCTTTTCCTTTTTTTAAACACGAATGGTTATTGCCTTGAATATATATAAACTCATAGAGGACTAATATTCTTTCACATGTTCTCAAATAAGATGTTAGTCCTCACTCATCATATTGTTATTAACTAACATCGCTTCAATTTGGTGCATGAGTAGTAACGGAAAGGGAAAGAGATGCAGGATGAGTTAACCCACCCCCAGCCGTTGACGGCGTAGTAGGGCGCGTTGGTGAGCAGCGTCTCGTCGACGTCGAACACCCACGCCGGCCTGGCCCCACCGCTGCCCGACGCCAGCGCCCGCGCGGCGAAGGCGAGGGAGTCCGCGGCGGCGACGGTGGAGTCGGAGGCGTAGCGCTCCCCTTCCATGTAGGCGCGCACGAACTCCAGGCACCGGGGCGGGATGGCGGTCCACGGCCCCGCGTTCCCCGTCTCCACCGCCAGCCTCCATCCGTCGCAGTACAGCTCGTCGGAGTACTCTCCGCCTTCGCCGCCGCCGGAGGACACGCCCGTGGGGACGCCCGTCACCGTGCGGAGAACGGGCTCGGCATCCGCCGCCGCGAGGAGCGCAACGACGACGAGAAGGAGGAGGCAGCGCATCGTGGCTCGATGGCGTCGAGAGGGTGCCGGCTCGCCGCCGGCGAGGTCGCGGGATCCGGCCGGCGAATGGGGGGGAGGAGGAGGTGGTGGTGGGCCCGGCGGGGGATATTCCGATGGCGTCGCGGCGGGGAGGGGGGCTCTCGTATAAATGGAAAGAGTGGATTGGTCACGTGGGACCCTGTGACCAGTTTCGTGCCGTCTCGCCGACAGCTTGGGCCCACGGATTGGGTGGGGCACATTTGTCAGTGAGGGGGTGTGGCGGAGTCCCGGGGTCGTTTTAGGAATAATTAACTATTTGCCACTCTTACAAGTTGTGCTAAATTATTTGCCACTTGACCCATATATCATAGACACATGAGGGCCCATATGTTATAGACAACGAGTGGCAAATCATGTTTTGTGTTGCCTACTTTTTTTTTTCTAGTAGTAGTATTTTTTTTTCACCACGAGTAGAGTAAAGTCGTCCCGCTGCTGGGTGGGCCCCGCGGATGCCTCGAGATGGACAAATTATCCGGTGTACCGATCGGCGCGCCAGTGGGATTGGTTGCGATTGTGACTTGTGAGTCCTTTTGAGATTTTCTTTTTTAAGAAATGGATTGGTTGAGTCACTCCTCCGTTCACCTTGCACGATCCCACCGTGGCTCGTGGCAGTGGAAAACAGTACTCCAGTCATCCCAAATTAAGTTATTTTCTACTTCCTCCATTTCACAATGTAGACAGATTCATTAACATTAATATGAATATGAGAAATGATAGAATGACTTATATTGTGAAACGGAGGGAGTAGATCTTAAAATTTGTTTCAATGCAAGTTAATTTATAGTCTCCTTAAAATAAGGGCTAAGGGCATGACATAATTCTCACTCGCCGGTAGCGAAAGATCTAGTATTGAACCAAGCCCTGAACCACCCTTAGGCTGTGTTCGGTAACCCCTCCTCCCTAGCATGCAAAACGAAGCATCTATTATTGCTTGATTAATTAAGTATTTATGATTTTTTTAAAAAAATGGATTAATATGATTTTTTAAAGCAACTTTCGTATAGAAATTTTTTAGAAAAAAACGCACCATTTAGTAGTTTAAAAAGCGTGCGCGCGAAAAACGAGAGATAGGGGTTGGGACTAGCACTCCCCAACGCAGCCTAAGATATTTTGGCCCAACACAGATTTACATGGTGAAAAATAAAAGTGCTCAATGGATCTTCCTTTCTAGCTATGTCTCGTGATGTGGCTAAGTTACCTTGGATCTAGATTCGTCCTACCCGCTGATGAGCAGAGTAGGGGCATGGATCGTATGTTATCCGTGGGTGACCTATCAAGCCCGCAGTTATGACTTGCTCAGCTGAAAAGATCAATTTCAAAACTACATACCCAATCAATCCATTCCAAGTGTGGATATATTTTTTTCCTCGATCCTATGTCTAGACGTTGCAGCAAGATGTAGCGACACAAAGGTGCTAGCACAAACCCACGCAACAAAGATCGCTGGAGGTTGTTCCTCTATGTTGGCGCCCTGCACCACGTCGACTTTCCCCACTCCCACATCCTCGCGCCCCACCTCGCCAGGAAGTGCCCCACGTAGAGCCGCCGGAGAAGCGCCGCGTCGTCCACCCCGCCATCGCCGCCGCCGTCGAGGAGCGGCGCCGCGAGGTGGCCATCACTCGCCATACTCACTCACCTTGCAATCTTGAATGATTCTTGATCGATCACACAAGAAGATGTACGGATGAGAGGCCAAGATCGATCGAACCGCGACGAGACTGATCGATCGCTCCGATATTGATGTGAAGAAGAGATTGATTCTTAGCCAGGAGAGAGGAGTGGATCATGCAGGTGATCGAAGGGTGAGACAAGAACACGTCTGCATCTACATCTGAGTCAGGGGAGATGCTGCTCTTGTGCTACCTCCGGTTTACTACCTGACAGAGGCAGTAGCTAACCTACTCTGTCTCTCAAATACAGTAGTACTAGTAAATATCTCTAATATACTAGTACTATAAAAATGCCTTCCTCCTCTGCCTCCACATGAAAGAAAACTTCTTCTCTCCTAAAAATCGTCCACCTTTATTTTTTTAAAAAAATCGTCCACCTAAAAAATTTTCTCCATTTAAAAACCAACCATTTTACAAGAAAACCAAACAGCTTGTTGGGTTCAAATCCTCCCAATAAACAAAATAAAAAACGGTGAATCCCTTCGTTACAAATTATTAGTTGTTTTGTCTTTGATCAAAATCAAATTGCTTAAAGTTTGACCAAGTTTATAAAAAAATAGTAACATTTTCAACCCAAGATAAATATATTATGAAAATATATTCAATTATAGATTTGATGGAACTAATTTAGTGTTATAAATAATAATATTACTATATTTATCTACAAACTTAATTAAATTTGAAGTAGTTTAACTTTGGTCAAAATCAAAATGATTTATAATCTCAAATGGAGAGAGTACCACTAGTAGAATTAAATATGTAACTTAACTCAGATTTGGGGGATGATTAAGTAATTAAGCGTTGGTCAACTGCACACTTAGCGTGATAAACTACACGGGAGCTGTCAAATCTTGTCTGGTAGATATATGATCTCCCATTGGAGGTACTTAACTAGATAAAGACGCGGTTAATAATTTGTTGTAATATACTACAAGGCTGTCAATTCTTGTATTATGTATTTATGTGACAGAGTCTAGAGTATGATGTTATCTCTGTCAGACCAAGTTGATTTGTGTTACTGTGGGCATATTCCATCGGCTTTATTGTATGATCAACCTATTGCAGGGAAGAAACGTTTATAGTATGATCAATTGGGCCAACCTGAATTCTTTCACCGAGTCAAATGGAGAGTTGTACAGGGATTGACACTTATTTTAAGTCTTTTTCAAAATAGATTATTTGCTCTGCGGTTTATTAAAAAATACGCTTCCTTAAAAAGAAAATTCTACTGTATTGTATTATATTGACCATTTATTTAACTTATCTCGTGATAAGTAGATAATTCATGATAATAATTTGTTCACTAATTTAAATCAAATGGGACGGAGAGAGGAAGAGAGAAGACACATTTTTCATATGGATATACTACATGCTGATCTGCCGATTGTTGTATGCGTTCGACCAAAATCTTATTTACTGAGAGCGTCTTAGTCCATGACGATTGAAGAGATTAAAGGTGTGATCCAGTGTCTTTCAAAATATGCAAGTGCACTAGATAAAGACAAAAACAAATAGGATAGCGCATGTACTAGCCCAAATGGCAAGGCAATAATATATCCAAGTTTTGTCTTTACCAAAAATTTTGCAAGATATATAATACAAACATTACCAAAACATGTCTCCACTACCAAACTTTGGTAATTCTAGAATCTTCCTCTCGGAAAAACTTAGGTAACAAACTAAATACAACCTACACATCTCAACCATACCAAATATTGGCCATGACAAAATTTGGCTTTACCAGAAAATTTGATAAGGTTGATTTAGACATTAAAGTGAACAACCCTATATATCTTGTGCGGAGTTGTTAACAGCGGAATTTGGAGAGAAACTCGGAGTTGAAGAACAAATCGAGACGGATTTGGAGGGAGAAGGAATTGTTTCTAAAATTGGTTGCAAGTATCCTAGACTTTGTGTTCCCGCAAGAATCATAGACTTATTATACCAGGAATATAATCCCTTGTTCAGACGATAATAAAGTTATCTCTTTAGATTCAAAAAGATCTTATTTACTGATCAATAAATCTTGGGGGAGAGTTGGTTCTACTAATCACTAAATCCTTTTTACTGATCAACTCATGTATATTATTTTCCCTCTGGTCTCAGAAGTATTATTTGCTAGCCAACGAAAAATTGCTCAAGTCCAATGAAAAGTTGGGGATTTGTACTTCTGGGCTAACCTTATGAAGGTCATGATTTTCTTCCTCATGGGTCCTTCACAATTAAGAATGACCCTCAAATTATATTTTGGGAAGATAAATGGTTAAAAAATATGAGCTTGTGGGAACAATATCCTTGCCTATACAATATTGTTAGGCATAAACAGGCAGAACTATCTTGGCTTTACAAAAAATTGGCAAGGTATAAATCTAAACATTACCAAAACTTGCCTCCATTACCAAATTTTGGTAATTCTAGAATCTTCCTCTCGGAAAAACTTAGGTAACAAACTAAATACAACCTACACATCTCAACCATACCAAATATTGGCCATGACAAAATTTGGCTTTACCAGAAAATTTGATAAGGTTGATTTAGACATTAAAGTGAACAACCCTATATATCTTGTGCGGAGTTGTTAACAGCGGAATTTGGAGAGAAACTCGGAGTTGAAGAACAAATCGAGACGGATTTGGAGGGAGAAGGAATTGTTTCTAAAATTGGTTGCAAGTATCCTAGACTTTGTGTTCCCGCAAGAATCATAGACTTATTATACCAGGAATATAATCCCTTGTTCAGACGATAATAAAGTTCTCTCTTTAGATTCAAAAAGATCTTATTTACTGATCAATAAATCTTGGGGGAGAGTTGGTTCTACTAATCACTAAATCCTTTTTACTGATCAACTCATGTATATTATTTTCCCTCTGGTCTCAGAAGTATTATTTGCTAGCCAACGAAAAATTGCTCAAGTCCAATGAAAAGTTGGGGATTTGTACTTCTGGGCTAACCTTATGAAGGTCATGATTTTCTTCCTCATGGGTCCTTCACAATTAAGAATGACCCTCAAATTATATTTTGGGAAGATAAATGGTTAAAAAATATGAGCTTGTGGGAACAATATCCTTGCCTATACAATATTGTTAGGCATAAACAGGCAACCGTTTCAGATGTGTTCCAAACAAATCCCCCTCCCCCAAATTTTTCATAGATAAAGGATCTTATAGGCTCAAATTAGTGGCGTGGAACATATTGTGCTATTACATGAGCATGATGAATTTCGTTGGAATCACACACCAAACGGGAGGTTGTTGGTTAAACCTCATTATCTTGCTTAGTATATAGCGGTATTTCCAATCTCAATAAGCAACTATGGAAACTAAAAACCCCACTAAAAGTCAAGATTTTTCTTTGGTACGTACTTATAACTGCGTTGTAGTATTAACAAAGGATAATCTTGTTAATATAATTGGCAAGGCAGTAAGATATGTTGTTTTTATCACAAAGAAGAGGCAATCAAGTATTTATTCTGTTAGTGATATGGACCCGGGGGTATCAAGACCATAGGGAGGAGGCTACCCCCGGTAGCCACGTGGCACTCCCCCGAGGGGGGTCGAGCCCGAGGCAGGGCGGCGGCTGCCCCCTCCGTGCTTGGGGGTCGGGCCACCCTGACCCCCTCCACGCGGTGCCGCGTGTAAGGGGTTAGGTGGGCGCCGCTCATTATGGCTATTTAAGAATGATGTCATTTTTCTATAAGAAAAAGATGAGTTCTTTATCTCATTGATCATTTATTGCTCCGTTCTTGGGCTATCCTTCAGAAGTCATGCTTACGGGATTTAGTTGCAACGGCTAGTATGTAATTGGAGTGGATAGCTAGGGAGTTTTTTACCTAGAAACATACATAACAATCTAATCTACGGATTGGTGGCCCTTAAATCTTCCTATGCATCGTTTCTTTCACTTTTTCTAGTGTGTGAATGTGTCTTTTGGCTATGTGCATAAAAGTTATGTAGAGATTGGGAGTGTTCTCACTACGGTTGTATCATCTTGATGTAATTGGTTGAGTTCATTAAAGCTTTTATTATTAATTTTTTTTACAATTTAGGAGTTGGTAATTGCTATTATCCTGTTCAAAAGAAGAAAGAAAAGCTGCCGATCCCCCTGATTATTCCGAAGCTGTGGGTATCTCTGAAGGCACTCGTTTCAGCCAGACAGAGACTGACATTTAGGAGAGATCGATCAATCGATGAGGTATCCAATTCATGGTTGCAGAACAATAAACTTCTAGGAGTAGTTAAGTAAGAATGATTAGGGATAAGATCAGCTGTTCTGCAGAGCTACAGTTACCTTGTCAAGCATGCATGACGACTGACGTCTGACGGAACTCTCTGTTAGTGCTTAATCCACATCGTTTCGGACACCACGTTAATTTCGTTAATGAACCTCTGAATGAACACTGCAATGATCATGTACGTTGATCTGAAAAGCCACTTGATTTTTTTTTTCTTTTTGAAACTTGCTTGATTTGTTGTTTTTAGGATTCGCTGGTCGATCGAAGTGTTGGCTGCTTTTTTTTAAGGGTAAAAAATAGGATGTATACGAACACACTCCATACTTGCACGGTTACATCCACTACCCACGCACACATATGCAGTGAACATGTCGAGGTTATTGTTCGGGTTGAGCATCGACCGTCTGCAAGATTCCAATCAGCGGGATTGCGGTTAGTGCTCCACAAATTCAATGAAAACTTCCATGACAATCTTTGTTTGAGTCTGGTGAAGCTCCCAAAAAAAATCTACGACTCAACAACAAATCTTAAAAAGTGCCAAATCCGTGGAGACAGCCGAAGAGATCGCTGGGATCAAGCGGTGAGCACATCAGAAAAGGCCCATAGATATTCTCGTCGTGACATTGCCGCGGGTCCCCGACGAGCTCATCCTCCACTGTAGTGTTGTTAGATCTGGAAGTTTGTTTTTCAAATTTCAGCTTTCTCCTTTTGAAAGGATGGCTCGATGCCTTGTGCAAAATATTACATGGCAATGTAACATGGAACTGAGTTTTCTGATTATGTACTCTGGTCTTAACTTCTAATGTATATATTTGGAGTCTTAAAAAAAACACACGCTATTATCTAGAGACTTGAAGAAAACAAATCCTTCAGTGTACGGGTAACGCACAGTCCCACTGACACGCACATGTTGGCTGCTAGCAGAAGCTAAATGCTGCTATGGTGTGTCACTCCTGTTTCTTTGCCTCCTCTCCTGTATTATTCAGGTCACTTCTCTATGGCCTTTGCGATGCCTACTGAATTTGGAGCAGGAATAAGTTCACTTTACATCCTTCATCTTTGACATTGAGTTTGGATCATATCCTCGAACCACAATATCAGATATAATGTGTCCTCTAACTTATAAAACCAGATTAATAGAGATCCTAGAGCACTGTCATGTCTGGTTTTAGCTGACATGGAGAGTTGAGTTAGCGTGTGACCACGCGGGCCCCATATGTTAGTGAGCAATTCTTTCTTCCTCCTCTCTCCACCTCTCTTCCTCTCTCTTCCTCATTTTCAGGGCGATAGATGATGGGAGAAGGGCGGCACGCGGCCGCCGGGAGAGGAGCTGGACACTGTGGCCGTGGAAGATCTCCGTGTCCTTGCCGATGGCCTTCCAGTAGCTGCTCGCCATGGCGCGGTTGGTCCTCATGTGATGAGGACTAGGGTCTCGATCTTCCGTTAGATACTGATAAGTCAATTGTGGAGACTCGACGTTGACGATCCAAAGGCTCCAATCAAGATGACTGAACCCCTCACAATCACTACACAACCCCTCCGTTGGTTATCACTCAAGCCGAAATACGGTTGGCCTCGCCAATAAAGCTATCTCCTACAAGCGAATCGAGAACACAAGTAAAAGAATAGAAAATGCAATCTGAATATATTATGAATATAAGACGAATCTCACAAATTAGGGTTCCACAAAACAAACTAGTGACAAAACTACGATGACAGAATAATCTAAGCAAAATCCTACTCTCACAAATTGGACTTAGCTTGTTACGTCAACTAAAACCGGGTATGATACTACCATGGTTAGTCCGGTTTTATAAGTTGGGGCGCGCGTTAATATGGTATTGTGGTTTGAGGATGTGATCCAAACTCGATGTTCAGATAAAGGAACTAAAGTAAACTTATTCTATTTATAGTATAGGTCGACGGCCTATCTATCTTTGGGCCAGGATAAATTGAACCCAAGACTCTGGCCTGTTATGTCTGCTTCAAGCCCAACAAGACGTCCATGACAAAAAAGTTGACTAAACACAAAATATTAGTAAATTTCATTCTAGTAGTGATAGTCACAAATTTTTCATACGAACAAGTCCTTGTTTGGCCCATTTGTATATCCAAAATTTTGGGGATTTCAGATATTTCACATCGAAATTTTGAACCTTTGGTTTGAACGAGCGTATTAATTAATTACATTGCGCATATCTCACAAACAAAAGCCATAATTAATCACACTCTTCAGGTGCTACTCCTGCTGGCTGCTGATATCTCCTACACCGTACCTCGCTCTTATATTTTCTTTTCTCGACAACTATTGAGCATTGGTACCATTTATGAACTTGGGATCGAAAGGATACCTCAGAAAATAAAGAACCTGATTTTTTTAGAGATAATGGAATTTATTCTGGGTAATGTTTTAAAGAATCGACTACCAATTATTAAAAGAATTGCATGTCAAAACGATCATATCTATACTCCTTTAAAAAGATTCTAATGGTGATAGCAGTAAATCTACCACCCCTCTCCTATTGTGGTTTTACACATTACCCCTTAAACTTCTTAATATTATATAACTTGATCTGAACAGATAGCCACATATAAAATTAAATTGAAGTCGGTATTCCTTGTAGCAAAAAAAGGTGGGTAACATAATCATGAAAAAATGCTTTTATTTATTTAATGCAGTATTATGATATTTTTTTCCTTTTATCCATAGCAAAGCAAGGGCATTTAGCTAGTAGTACAATACATAACTAATTGGACCAGTACTAGCCTAAAGAAATTGAAGTTTCAAATTGACTTTGGAAAAGCTAGCTCTTATTCAAATAATAATAATAAATTCTTTTTCCTAAAAAAACTGATTATAGATAACTAGGTACATATGACATTAGCTATCCTCGGCGGAGAGTCAACCGCTAGTATAAGAAGTTTTGCATAAGGCCCCTTGATGATGGCCAAATTAATATAAGCTCTTGAAATTTGCTAGGAAAAACACTTCTAAGAAATTAGAAGCAACCAAATCCTTCTCTTCTCCACCAGGTTGCAAGCTAGATCTATGGCAATAACGATGACGAAGGAACCAAACACTAGCTGCAGATGAAAGAGCCAAGAAACATACCCGAAATGGGCCTCCACTTGGAGGCTGAAGCTTCTATGACAAAACGATGAAAACTTAGCTTCTCCCTAAAGATCCACCACCGGTGGCGAAGGAGGCTCACATTCTTGTGGTTGTCTCATCGGAGATGAACGGGACGACCAACGCAACCTCCTGTGAAGCAAACCTGTCTTACATAGTTTGGGGCGTCCATGGCATACCCAAAGCTCCCACATATGGATTCGGTAGGAATACATAGAAAGTCACTAGGATAAGAGAAATGCAATGCAAGCGAACTCTTACACTACACAAAAGCACCAAAAGAAAGGAGAAAACAAAGCGAAAAAACCATACTACGGGAAAAGCCCGACTACTTAGATCCCCTCTCCCCCGTCGCCGATGGCAGGAAAGTGGTCGGCCGAAGAAGAATGAAGGAGCCACCTTTTTTTCGCTTGCAGAGGGATCACCGACGGAGAGGGGTCCCCTGTTGTCAAAGTTGGTTTAAAATATGGATAATATATCCTCTTGGACTCAAAAGCATTGAGTTCATACTTTTATTAACTTCAAATCGTGAGATAAAGAATCAAATCCAGAAGCCAATTAGAACATTCAAACTACGTACTGTCATGGTTTTTAAACTAAAAAACAACTCCTCATTATACCGCCTTTTAATTAAATATTCAACAATTTAACATAGATCTAAAGCACACCTCCCTTGTCTTGTGGCTTACTAGCACCTTTTGTGCATCCTATGACCTGCGTGTAGCCAACCCTGTCCATTTTCCATTAATTGTACTGATAACCATTGTCATTTTTTTCCTAATATAGCACCACACCGAGCACACAATTAATGTGAATTAATTTCTAGATATGATATATCATTTAATTAATCGTGCTAGGAAAGATAAAACAAATTGACCGGTAGAGTACCAGATAGGAGCAGGTAAAGAAAATGAAGACCGAAAACCAATACCAAGCTCGAAATAACCGAACCATTGATCGTTGTTTCTTAATTAGATTGATTATCATTTGCACAGACTGACTTTTACTCAACTCTTCAAACTGCTACCACAGGTAACCCGAACTTTTAAGAATCCAATGATTTACATATGTGCCCGATGATTTCAAAATAGCACAAACCAAATCAAGACAAAGAGGATAAAGAGAACATTGGATCATAGCCCGATAAGCCACAGTGCGGTCTCTAGGGGTGAACACATAAATGGGCCAAGGCCCATGCCGCCCCATTAGAATTTCAGCCCAATACAAATTTACATTGCTCCATGGGCCGAATGTCCCAAGCGGCCAAACATGCCCATGTTGCTCCGGGCCTGGGTCCGCCCCTAGTGGTCTCCCTCATTGTTGCCTCTCTCCAACAGATTTCCTCATGATGCATGCAATTGCAGCATTATTGCTACATGCTGGTTTCGCCGCCAAACCGACAGTTCGATTTACCAAACTATCACAGTTCATGATTTTCTATTGACAACTTCGGTTTCCTATTTTAATAGAACGATTTTTTTTTTAAAAAAAATAACTACCTGGACCGTTTGTGTTCAGTTAAGACCGACTTACGTACTCCGCACCCCTAATGCCACACATTTAACTGTTTGCACTGCGTATTTGTTCGAACTAAAACTAAAAGAAATTAATCAGTGTCATTTATGCAATATTTACGTACGCCAAATGCGTGTACAACCTGTCATATCTCTCGCCGTGAAGAAGTGGTACTGATATTAAAAGGTGATTACATTTCATTCACACATTCACACTAATCTCAGTTTGGAGGAATCTGAAAAGGGCAGTATCAGGTTCATCCATGCATTGCCATGCTCATCATATTCTCCCTCCACTACACACACTGGGAAATTCTCCGGCAACTTCGATTCTGACAAGATGCCAGAATGCAAAATACTAAACACATGCAGAGAGAGCAGTTTTAACGTTGCCCATGGTCCAATTAAAATCTTTTTGAAAGCAAAAAAAAAGAAAAGAAATCAAAAGCAAGAGAGGAAAGAGGTACAGGAGTAAGAGGGTAAGATCAAGCTTTTCGTTTATAGCAAGAGAGATATGACAAGCTTTTCTTTGCGCCTAGCTAGCTCTCTTCTTTTGCATGTGACAGAATCACAGAAGAATATGGAAACATTTATTCCCTCCTCATGCATGCCACTGAGGAGTTTTTGGAACCAATTAAAGATATTCCTTAGGAAAAAGGAAGATTTTGGAACTAAAGCTAGCCATGCATACCTAGAAATCTTTAGAGTTTCCTTGTTCATGGAATATTTCTTGGCAAATGTGTATCTTGAGAAACTATAAAAAATTCAAATCTGTAGAAACAAATGGACCAATCAAATGAGAACTTGTGCCATCTTTACAAATTGACCCTTTCATTCTTTTTCCAACATGTTAGCTTCTTTTCTCAGTATAAGACAAAAGGAAAAGGGTAATGGTGTACAATTAATATTAACCAATCAAATCAATACAACAAAAGTAATAAAATATTTATCAATACTCCTGATTATTAGACTAACATTCAATCACTTTGTCGGAAAGGTGTCGGTAAACAATGATCGCGGTGATGATTTCGCATCAATCCGCGCGAGCAACCGACGGTTAACTGACCTTCCTTGTGATGTCACCTTTGTTTTTCCTCTCCTTTTTCTTTTTCTGTCTCTCCCTTTTGCTTTGCTTCAATATCATCTTTGTCTCTTTAGACATGTAAATTTGAGCACTCAAATGAAACTTCCATCTCGTTATCCAGACACATTGGGTGAAGAGAAAGATGAAGTAGGAGGAGGAGGAAGAGAGAGATAGAGGGAGAAGGGGGGGGATAAAAGTTAGGGGGTTGGATTTTGCTGCAAACTTTGCCTTTTGTGTGTTTCTTGGAAGCCACTCCTGCCTCCTATGCTATGTGCTAAGCTGGTGAGCTTTTAGTCTTGTAGGAGTGTATATAGTGCATGTATGCTGCTCCTATCATGGTAGTAATGATGTTGTCAGGGTTCTTGTTTTGCTTTTGGTTGCCTCACCGAGATTGGCTACTACTCATACTCAAGGTGCAGCTAGATACGTTGCTCTTTTACCCATGATGATCCTGGCTGTCAGATGGCCAGAAGGATGGGTACTGCCATTCTGTGCCATCCTTACCGCCTGATGTTTCCTGGAGAGAAAAAAAATAAAGAAAGTTAAAAAAATATTAATTAAAGAATGTTTATCCAGATGCAAGAGGCTATATGTTATATTATTTAGAAGACCAAAGAGAGAAACACACAAAGTCCCCCAACTCAATATAATGCCCCTTAATTAGCTTTCAGATAAAAAAATAATGCATTTCTCACCATGAACAAAATGGGCTCTCAACTTTCGGGAAAAAAAACAATATGAATGCATTATGGGTGTCAAATATCTCTATGCATGCATGGTTATAAAAATGCCATCATAAATGACAGATATATTTCCCTGCAAAAAAATGATAAAGATATATTTGCTCTCATAAATTTTGTTCAAATAACATAATCATGCTAGGCGTTACAACTTTACATGTATATTATAATACAAACCGCTAGCCAAATACATAAAGTTTTCAAATCCACGTTGTTTTGTATAACTGAATGGAATCTTTTATGACGGAAAACTAGCTTCTACCATATGACAAATAACACAAGAAATGGTTAAATATAAGTGTCGGGTTGAATAAAACAATGTTTTTTTTTTAAAAAAATGGATGGTTCCTTGATCAGGATCGAACCCGGGCTGATGGCTTTTCCAATCCTACCCTCTCTCCCACTATTAATTATGAATTCATCTTCAAGAGTTATATAAATAGGAAGGGTGAATAGCTAATATATATGGTCCCTGAAGTTTTGCTTCGGGCTCAGTTTAGTCCTTAAGGTTTCAAATCGTCTAAACAAGTCCTTCAAATTAATCATTTGGGTTAAGTCTTTGGACCCACAAAAAGTGCCACATGAGCATGCCAAGTCATCCTCGCATGCACCGGTATGAATGAAATGATCATTCTACCCTTATACACCATATAGAAAAGAAAGAAAAAAAAGAAGACAAATGTTTCACATGTGTATGATCATTTTAGAATTGTTACTTACGATTGCTGCAACAAAGCACTCATCGCATAAATTCCTTTGTCAGCCACCCTCCGCAACAATGTTGGGTCTGGGCTGGCCTGATATTTTTTCTGTTTGTATCTTTTCTTTCTTTTCATTATGGTATATAAGGGTAGAATGGTCATTTCATTCATACCGTTGCATGCGAGGATGACTTGGCATGCTCACATGGCATTTTTTGTGGGTCTAAAGACTATATTAACCCAAATAATTAATTTGGAGGACTTGTTTGAAAGATTTGAAACATCGATGACTAAATTGAGCCCGAAGCGAAACTTCAGGGACCGTATTGGCTATTCACCCAAATAGTAACTATCTATAAATTCACTACAAATTAAGCATAAAAAATTCATGTGCAGTTACATGTTTACATGCTAATTACAAGTGTTATATTATTTGCACACAATAGTTTTCTGATATTTGACGTGTAATTCTTTTACGCGTTCGTGAAAAAAAAAAGCACACAATAGTTTTTTTACTATTTCTTTAGAGGTATACTGAGAATTACCGCATTTATGGTGTAAATTGTGGCGTCTCTCTGTACTTTCTTGGTGCATCAGGAGCTAATACAAATAAAAAAAAAGCGCTTACTCTATACTAACTCAAGGACCATAACATCACCCTTTATATATTAATATATAAAAACAAAAACCCCACACATAGACAACAAGTACACATAGCTAGAAGTGATATTATTATTATTATTATTATTATTATTAGAAAAATACATTTGTGTTTGTTATACTTTTCTTGTGCTTATTCTTAAAATTAGAACACAACTATATATACATTTCTAAATAGCTGTAATTAATACTACCACTGTTCCAAATTATAGAAACTTTTAGCTATATATCTAGATAAATATCTGTCCAGGTACATATATAGCTATAAATTATAAATTATTGTGTTTTGGGAGGGAGGGAGTAGCTAACAGTATATCAGATAAATCTAAGCACCGTGAAATAATGGTTACGTACGTACCCCTCCCTTGGACCTCCTTGAGGTGCAGCCCATGATCACTTCTTCCAGTCCAGAACCAGAGGTCGACCTCCCATCAAACTTTCGCGGTTGGTGTGGCTGTTCATCCTCCTGTTGATCATTTTCTCACGAATCAGACCAAACGATTAATTAATTGGACTAATTATATAACAGTCAATATACACAATACCAATAATTAATCTACGGATATATATCATGACGTACGTGGCTTAACAAGGGCTACAATGCCAAAGAAGTGTAATTAATTAATACTTCATCCGTTTAATTAATGCCAAAGAAGTCTTATAATCTGAAATTGAGATATACGTGCTAATTTCGAATCAATTACTACCTCCCAATCTGATTGAAAGAATTATGTTATAAGATTTAGAATATTACCATAGACACCACGGCAAAGTCACCCGTCTTAAACATATAAAATTATATAGCTATAACTAAGTCTATCATAACTAATTATTTCGCAATATATATCACACTTGTGTAACCTTTTAAAATGTATAACCAAAGAGAATTAAATTATCAGTCAAAAATTTGTATTTGAAAAGTCCAAAACGACGTTATTTTTAAACCGATGGGAGTATAACGAGTTACTTACTCCGTTTCACAATGTAAGTTATTCTAGCATTCCCACATTTATAGTGATATTAATGAATCTAGATAGATATATATGTCTAGATTCATTAATATTAATATGAATATGAGAAATGATAGAACGACTTACAAACGGAGGGAGTACTACTATACGTACCTGGTGATGGTAATTATACGGCGGCTCGGGCTGCCGGAGCATGACGGTGCCCTGGTGAGCCGACGGCGGCGACATCAGCCTGGCGATGGGGTCCGCCGGCGAGCTGACGACGTGGAACGTCGCCGCGACGCTCTGCTGTTGCCCGACGTAGTGGTGGTGGCCGCCGCCGCCGTCGTCGTGGTGCTGCTGCTGCTGCTGCTGCCGATGATGGTGGTGGTCATCAACCCTAACACTTTGGTGATCCGACGACGACGCTCCCATTCCCGCCTGTGTATGTAGTTTGTTTAATTTATTAATTCAACATGTAAATTAAGTACTTGCAAATATAGTAAATACCTGTAGAAATTTCATCAGTTATATATACTTGGATATATATGAATTAATTAGATTGTGCTGCACATCACACCTGAAATTCTGATGGATTAATTAATTTATTATATCTGTCAGTTTTTTTTTTTTGGTAGATAGGGGAAGGTGAGCCAATTTGGAAAGCGAAGTAAATTAATTGATAACCTAGAGGTTTTCTCTTTGTTCATTAGTTTTTGCTGTTAGCTTCATCATATATAGCACGCTTACATGGGTGAGTAGTATATGCAGATCATGCAATTAATTAGGGTTGCTTGCTGTGTGCACAAAATTTATTGTATTATACTACTATGTATATATATATATGTCCCAATTAAGTACAGCATTGATGCTATTCAGATTGTCTACCAGGTACATATAACTACCAGATTCAAGATCGTTCCTGAAAGTCTATATGTGTCCCTAGTCCTGTTTATGTTAGTGATCTTGTTCCTAATTTCAACTGATATTTAATTGTATGACAAGACCATGTCTTACTTCAATTCTGCATATAGGTCAGATACATCTATCAATTTAGGTAAGATCTCAGAGCTAAGCAAGTACTGTTCACCTGAAGAAATCTTTTCTCATCCTACCATATTGTAAGGTCAGATTGATCCGGACGCGCACAGAAAATTAGCCTTGTCATCCCAATGACTGTACCCTCCCAAACAAAAACATCTCATCCTATTCCTACCTACATTTCACTGACCAAGAAAAAGGAAACCTTCTTCTACAAGCAACCTACATACAATGAAAGAAAACATTAATTGCATTATTTATAGTGGTCCAATAACTAATAGAAATATATGTGAATTCGATTTCTCAATTGTCCCCATATGTAAAAAGTCAATATATACAAAACGACAAAATAGTCCCACCATCTGACCAATATTCACAGTCTAGGACAAATATATGTGAAATTATTATATTTCATGGTACATATATCGAAAAATTTATTGCGAGATATATATACAGAGGTTCGTGTGTTCATGTATGTTATTTTCCTCTTAGATACTTTCATATTTATGTTTCCTCATCAACTTAATCTCGACCGTACGTTAGAGGTTGAACATCCAATGGTCCAGAAATAAAGGGGAAAGATCTCGGCGGTTACTATAAATCTTGTCCCATTCACTAATGGCTTGAACTGATTTGGTATAAAATGCTGAATTTAAATGCAATCATAAGCGAATTCAGTATTTTCTACATGTTTCATTATAATTTCATGTGTTTTGATGAATTAATTTAATTTCACTTTAGTTTATCTCTTACAAATTTCATTTCATTTTCATAAGTTCTATCTTAATTACTCCTTCAAGATATTTACCAAAATTCCCCCTTCGTCTTTTAAGCTATTCGATCGATATTTTAAACCTTATAGTATGCAAGCGTCAAAAGGTAAGTAGGCAGTCCTAAAAAGAAATAACTTTTGGAGATGAATCTGAACCAGCACTTGTCTAGATTCATCCCAAGAAATAAATTTTATTCCGAGAGGACGAAGGGAGTATTACTTTTACTGTGTAAGGAATCATCAAAATCCCCAAATTAGCAACTGCTAAAACTCAAATCTCTAATTAACAAGGGAATGATCGATCACTCACCTCCTCGAAGCTACTCCTGAACTGCGCGAAGCTGAATTCATCAATGCCGGCGCGCCGCCGTGGAACGCGGCCACGCTGACGTTAGCGGAAGCCATTGGCGCCGCCGCTGCAGCTGCGGCGGAGCAGCCGCCGCCGCACGGTCCCTCCCCGACGTTGTCCTCCTATCTACGACCGAGGCGGAGGCGGTGGCGCGGCGTCGGCGGCGGCGCACTGCCTGGGCTGCGTCTGGTAGAAGATCTTGGAGACGACGAGCTCGCCGTCGCGCTCCTCCTCGGCCTCGCCGAGGTGTACTGTGCATCACCCAGTTGGTCTTCTCCGGCTTGCGGTGCTTCCCGAAGTTGGTGTAGAGCACCAGGATCTTCTTGCAACCGCGCTGCCGCCCGCCGCCCACCACCGCCCGCGTCTTCCCGGTCTTGTGCCACCGCGTCTCGCTCCTCTGCTGCTGCTGCGCCGGCTGCTGCTGGCCATGGCGCCACCGCTGACGCCGCCGCCGACGAAGACGACGACGCATTGCCGCCACCGCCGCCGCCCGACGTGTCGCGGCCGCCGGCGGCTGGATCTTGCGGCGCTTGCGGGTGCCGGTGGTGTAGGCCTTGGATGGGCGGTGGAAGAAGTGCCTGCTCAGGCCGTCCTTGCTGACACCTGCATGGATGGAAGCACACGTCAGCAAGTGCCCGCCATTTTTTTTCCATGTCTGGTTAGCTAGCTAGCTAGCTACTGTCTGTTTCTCTTTTGAAAAAAAAAAGAAAAAGAAAAGGGAAAAGAGGATTTGAGTGATGATGCAATGGTCAATTAAGCCATTGGCTGTTTGGAGGATATAACAACCTTGGGAGGAGGACAAAACCTAACTTTGGAAGATGTGCAGGGGCTGGGAAAGATCTCATGTCACATTTCATTCTCTCTTCTAGAGAGAGAGAGAGAGATGGTGTTTTGAAATTTTTAGAGAGAGAGAGAATGAGATGTGCTGCCACAACAACACATTGATTGACTTGCTATACATGCAGTACATGTACTGGAAGATTTGGTGTACCACTGTTTCCCTTCTTGCACAAGCTAGATTCCTACAGTGCATTACACACTTGCAAATTAAATCTACCATTGATGCCATTTATTTTCTCTCTTTTTTTTTTTGGTGTGTGTGGGGAGTATGCATGCTTAGCTATCAAGTATCATTTAAAACAATTCTAGAAATGCGAGATACAAGGAGAGGAGAAGATATGAACCGAAACAGAACAGGGAAAAAGAAACCGAAGAAAGAAATGGTGGAAAAAACTGAAGCAAGTAAAAGAAACAGAAAGTGCAAACCTCCAAAACACAAAAAAAAAACAACAATAATTAAACATCCTTTTGAAGAACTGAACTTGATTAATCAATTGCACATATTAACCTGGCAATTTCTCAGGGTGGGTGTAACAGATTCCATCTTCCCCTTCAATGGTGGGTATGAACTCGTCGATGAGCGGGTGCGCCGCCGCCTCGCCGCCGGGCCGGACTTTCGCCTCGAGATGCTCAATCAGCTCCTGGTCCGTCGGATCGAACTTCACACCGGCCGGTAGCCCCACCCAGTCCTTCACAGACACACGAAAAATTTAGACATCAACAACTCCCAACAAAATTCAGAATTCAGACACACAAACAACATACATAAATAGCAATCTAATTAAACATGGTTAATTAACAAAGTGTGATACACACACGCGTACCAGCTTCCGGTCGATCTTGTGGCCGCACCTCGGGCAGCAGCTCTCCTCCGACATGTACTTGCGGTGCTCCTCGATCCTCGATCCGATGAGTTGTCGGTGACCGCCACCGCCACTGCCGCCGCCCGCTTCTTCTGCTACCACACCATCCATGGCGGCTACCTGAGCTTCTGATCTTCTTCCTCCTCTCGCCGGAAAGATGGCAGCAGTAGCTTGCACCTCCTTGATCAGGGGCTAGAGCTCACCTACCTTTGCATGATCACATGTAACATGTAGCAGGATCACTCACATGGGGAGGGAGAGGGAGAGAGGTAGAAGAAGAAGAAGAGGAAGAGGAGAGAGGAAAGGGAAGAGAGAGAGAGGGGGCAAGAGGGGGGTTTTGAGGAAGCAATTAATAAAGATTTGGAGACCGGAATTCCATGTGTTTGATATGGCTTTAACTGAAGGAAGGGAAGAGATAGAAAGGAAAAGGTTCTCCAGGCACACACGAAACACCTTTGGACATACGCCAGACCGAGCTGTCCCTCTATCTAGCCTTCCCTCTCTCTCTCTCTCTCTATCTATCTATCTAGCTTAGCTCCACCTATCCTTTGAGAGAGGAAGGGACACACAGACATGTCTACACCTATGCTAGCTGCTGCTGCTCCTGGGTTTGAAATTTTTTTACTATTTTGGGAAAAAAGTGGATAAATTTGAACAAATTTTGACCGAGTTTGAATTGATTTTACTAAACTAAGGAAAATTGAAAAGAAAAAGACATTTTTTGGATGAAATAGTTGTGTGCCTAGGGGGTAGAACGGAAATTTTGAACAGGAATTGCAAACCATGATGCTACTTATTGCTCGGTCTCTCTCTCTCTCTCTCTCTATCTCTCTCTATCTCTTGCTGACTCTCTAGTAAATGCAAAATTAATCCAGTTGATACTCTAGTAATGTTGAAATATGTGTTGCATTTTGTTTGCTATTTTTAGGATGTGTGTTCAACACATATTGTAGAACTAGCATAGTGTTTCAATCAAAATTTCCTGCTTTAATTTACCACAAATTCAGGTTTTTATTTGCTAGACTTAGAATTTACAGAAAAAACACAAAAATTGAATCGAAAAATTCAGCCATTGTATCTATTATTTTTGCGTCACATATTAAAAAACCGCCACATAGTGTAGTAACTTCTAACTCCTTACTTTCTGGTTATTCATTATTAATTGGCATATGCAATGCATAACTCCAAAAAACAACCCAATTTTGGACGAGTTTTGAAACCAAGAAAAAAATTACATTTGTAAATCACAGTAAAACAGAATAATATAAGTATTGAAAAGCGTTGGAAACAAAATTTAAAAACCCCTGCACAATTCACGCGTTCTTACTAGTATATTGTCCAAAAAGAAAAACAGAAAAAAAGTATTAAACTCAGTACCGCTAAACAGCATGACACGCACTACTTAACAACTAGCGTGCCTCACAGTCGCCCAACAGTCCTTTCTCTCCCTGTTCTTCGTCCTCTCCGACTCTCCCCTTATGTAAAAGAATTACTCTCAGTCACCTTTACACAAACGTTCATTTCGTCCCTATCCTCCCCTCCATCCTCTTTGCTCCTGTTCTCTCCCCCACTCGTTGGTTGGAAACTCCCCTCCATATATATCCTTGGCCTCCCCGTCCCTCCCCTATTTCGTCTCAATGTAAACAAATTACTCTCGGCCCTTCCAAAGTTACCAGATAAATTTTTTACACCAGAAAGATGAAAGGTAAAACCCCTTCCAAAGTTACTAAATATTTTTTTTACACAATAAGGAATGATGGTAATTTTCTTACATCGGGAGGAGAGGGATCCGGCATGTCCCCTTCCCCAGTTCCAGAATGCAAGATATTTTCTGTATTATTTTACATTAGGAGATAGAGTGGGTAAGGAGAGAGGACGGATGGAGAGCCTAGCAATAGAACCAATGTTCGGGTGGGTAAAGGGAAGAGTAAATATTTTACATTAGGAGGGAAGGTGAGCAGGATGGGTGGGCGCTGTGAGGAGCACTACTTGCGCTAAACACTCGGTGCTATATAGTAGTTCTGTTAAATTTTAATAGTTTTAAAACCACGAAAAAAAATATATTTGCCCAATCATGGTAAAATATGGAGATCAATTTTATATCATTAAAAGATATACCAGTTTTAGTTTACTTTTCTACAAATTATAAAAGTTTCACCAGTACACTTCAGTACAATATGAATCCACAATATTTTATATTTTATTGTTGTGTCACATTCTCTTAAAAAAATAAAATTTTTGAAAGGAAATATGTCTATATGAAATACCAAGGTTTCCTTTCTATTAAGTTGTAAATACTAAACACGTGCTCCAACCAGTGGACTCTGTGACACACATGGGGAGCAACATTAGTCACAAGCATTGCGCAGGCTCAAGCACAAGCACAATAGAGAGTGCAAGAGGCGGCTGCCTCTTCACACAACGAACCATGTCCCGACTCACCTCTAAGCGTCATGGACCATGGGGTGGTGCATGAGCTATTTTTATTTTAAATCATACATAATTATTCTTAAAAGCATGGTAAAATAATCAAAACGAGATAACTCAATTTTGGATATTTCTTATTAGGGCCATAGAGAACCAAAAATAGTTGGTCACCAAATGGTTTTCTAAACCATATTTGGCATGTGGATGTAAATTTGCTTTGTTATATTTACAAGTAGCATTGTATAGAACAGTATAAATATTAATTACTAAAAATTATGATGGTCCTAACTTTAGTAAAAAAAATGATTTATATCTAATAATACCAATATGGAGTAATATTTTTTTCTATATTTAAAGGAATATGTGGGATGGTCATGCATTAATTCACATATAGCAGCAGGCAAAGAAATAGCCATGTCGAACAATTATTCGACTTCTCGTGGCGTGTTCTAGGGATAAGCTAGGAAAGAAGAAAGCAAAATGTACAAAAGGCAAATAAAGCTGCGCATTGGGAATTTAGTGCATATAAGTTACCAAAGAATTGAAACTAGGCCCTCAAAAATCAAAATATACCTACAAGAATTATGTTTTGATTTTGTTTCTTGACAAAATAATGATTTGGATTGTTATGCTATATGGCCACCTCAGATCGATGCTCTGTATCACCAAACAAATTACTTTGATAGATCATCTACAAAAGACATTGAAATTTAGAACTCAAAAACTAATTAATCATCCTGGTTGGGTCATGTGAAGGCGGTTAGACCATATATACCTAAGATGTTATTCCATCGATCAAGAAATAGAGATGGTAGAGTAGAGATATCCTCAATTAACGGTGAGCTCATTTGAAAGTGGAGGTAAGGCACCACTGAAGAAGGAGAAGGACGAACAGCGATTGAGATGTAGCAATGAAAAAGGTGTGGGAAATGTCCCACACACCAGAAATGATTAATAGGGGGAATCAGCACCAGAGTTTTGGAATTGGGAGGACCAGGTTTACAATATGGTTGGAATACGACTTTTAAATCCAAGATCAATACGCAATATTTCGTGATAATATATACTCCCTCCATCGTAGAAAAGATCAACTTCCGGAGATGAATCCAGTTGATTCTTTTTAGACTCTTTTTGGAATGGAGGGTATGCTGTAGGTACCTTCTCACTAAATTATTTCTCAAACATTAATTAATTGTGACATTCATTGAATGTTTTCACAACTAGTGCATCTCTCCATTTATTGTATAAATGTGTGTTATATCTCTCTTTCTCATTGGGACACCTATTAGTGGTGCCAATGCATTTAAAAACATATCTTTGACTCATTGGAGGGCAGGGGCATTTAAAATAGTTTTACAAGCATGCATGTCCATCATGGGGTATATTAACCTTTTTGAAAAATGCACAAAAGCTTTACAAACATCACCTCTCATAAGAAAAGAAAGTGTATAACACACATAGTAAGTATGCACCAAATCAAAGTGACCCGATTATATATATATGTATATACATTTTTACAGCATTTTTAGAGGTATTGTTTTTACTTCCTACATAGTAGCTAGAGACATTATTATAGCAGCATAAATTATGCTACTACCACAAATCGTACTGAAAAATGTATGCCTTTGCTATAGTCAATCATTGAATTCTAGAGCAATCATGGAAGTTTAACTTATCTAAAATGTGCTAATAACCTCAACTTCGTTCCACTAATTATTTGTATAAATCTAACATTATTTGTACTAGTTGTTTAGCTACTTAAAAACAAATTAACCTCCCTCCTGCAGATGCTTCCAAATTGGCAAGACTATCCCAAGAAAAATACATATACACATTAAGGTCATCTTTAATGTATACCCTTAAGTCATAAGGTGGACCTTACCATTAGATGATGTAGTTACCCCAATATATATAGCCTGAGTCCCACTGGTCCCACTCAATTAGTAGCTTTGCAAGGGAGGAGAGGGGAGAAGAGAGAGAAATTATTGTTATTTTTTCCTTAAAGCTAGTTCTTATATACTACTCCGTTCCAAAAAAAGGAATTCCTGGACACATGTGTCTTGGTTCGTAGGTAGAATTGGCCTTTTTTTTTTTTTTTGGAACGGAGGGGTACATAGGTAGCTCATTATAAGGACTGACATATGAACTACTTTCACAGTGTTGAGGTAGACCGTATGCTCTGTTGATCACCTTTTTCATACATTGTGGATGCCTTAGGTGAATTAGAGTGCCCAAAAACCATCTAGATTTAGATTATTCTTCAAGCGTCTTTGTAGAGTGTAGACTATAAAGCTCCTAATGAAAATCACCTCTACAATGAACATGAGGTTTTTGTTGTAGTACCCCATCTTCGACAAGCTCATTTTCAAACGGCAGTAAGGCACCACTTGAGCACGAGAATTAGTTATGGATGAACAGCAATGTGAACCTAATTGAAGGGCGATGAAATGCCCCCAACAAAGAATTATATCACATATCAATCTCTTATATTTTGGGAGAACAGGTACTTCAAACTATTCTGCCACCATTTTTTTTTCATACATTGAATGGTTTGCTGACCGGTGCATCTCGATCCCATTATTTGTGTAAATTAATGTGAAATTTGACAATTAATTAATCGTTTGCATTGACCATATATAAAGTATATATTTAAATTGTAAGTGGGTAAGTTTTACAGCATGTTTGCAATGATATATAACCTTTTTTCTAGAACTAGAAAGCAAAAAAAAAATGTTTCATCTCATAGAAATAATAAAACACGACACATAGACGAGCACCAAAGCAAGGCTCCCTGCCAAAGTTCTAAAGAATAAATACATCACAAAAGAAAAATCGAACAAACAGGACGAACAGAAAAAAAAAACATCTTACTGTGTGCTGAGTTCATCTACCGCAATTTGATTTGCAGGCATTTTATCTATTTCTTTCCAGTAAGTATGAAAATAGTTGAAGTCTTCCTTTTGAAAGCATGATGATTTTGCTTTTGAACCCTAGCAATGAAAAAAGGCAATCGAACCAGAACATTGTTGGAACATAACATATCCATGCAAAACGTGGATCCACTAAAACCTGTCTGCCCATAAGTTCCTAGTACTGGGCAACAACTTGCCTTATCTGATGTTTCAGCTAAACTGAAACGATTTGGATGCCCTGGTGAGGATTTCTCCAAATTGTTTCACACATGAAAAGCATACATAAAATTAAGTAAATGGGCAAACGTCGTTATTACATCCGAAATGTCCAGATAATGCATTTGAGTATTTGACAGTCTGACATGCATACCATGTACTATCTCCGTTTCAGGTTATAAGACTTTATAGTCTATATAAATATGAGCAATACTAGAAAGTCTTATAACCTGAAACGATGTAGTATTTAGTTATATGGGTCTGACAGAGTTGACATATATTAAGTGCAGAGCAATCTGCTTGTTATAGGTGAGCAGATGCAACCCTCCTGAGACCATTCAGTTAGCAATTTGGCCACCACATGGAGCAACTCTCAACTACTTCTAGATCTTATACTCTGTTCAGCTGAGAGGTTAAACTGAATTGACCAGGTAAAAGGTAAAAGTTTGGTAGTACAATCTTCAGGGTTGATGTTGGAGCCTTCCTAGATTCAGAACGATCAGAACATTAACTTGAAATGAAGGGTTAACATTCTTAACGATAAACGAAACCGACCAGAAACTGGTAGACACTGAATCACTGGCGTCTTTCAACACATACATCTGACCAAAGTTACCCAACTTTGCAACTAAGAGTTTAAAGGATGACTTGCTAATCTGCTATTACTGTCATCATTCACAATGGATAAATTATGAGAGTATATCCAAAACAAACAGCCATGGATATGGTAGGCCAACTACCCCTGTTACTGCTCCTTTGTATCATTTTCAGGTGGCAACTGGAAAATTTCTATTACAATGGGTCAATAGTCGACTTAATTAATTAATTCAAAACAGCAACCATAAAAATCAATGGACATGAACAAATTCTATGCACAGTTCACTGACAATACGTCGCAGTCATCGGGATCAACTCGCTCTTTGAACTCACATTTTTACAAGAAACGAATTTAAGACTTAAGAGTACACATGCAGAGTGCCTTCCAGACTACCTATAAGGAACCTCAGTAGGTAGGGTATTACAGTGTTTGTACAAATGGAATGAACAAAATCAATCATGACAATAAACCGGCCACAATAATATGAATATCAACTTAGAATACAAAGAGCGCACTAAATTTTGGAATACAGAATTACAATGTACAAAATGAATGACAAACTACACACCAAATTATTCTGTATAGCCTCAGCAGTTTGTCACCTGTGAACTTCCTTTACAATTGCATCTTCAGAAACAGAAGATTGTGAAAGCAGGTGCTTGTCTTCAAGATCTTCATCTTCAAAATGCTCATTGCTGGATGTGTGGGAATCATCTAAAGGAAAAAAATGCAACATTACCACAAACCGCACACAAACATGAGATTGAAATAGCATGATCAGCTAACGTAGCAGCTAGTGAGCTTATGACAGGACAAACAACAGTATCTACCTGAGAAATGACAGTCCGCGAGGTGCTTTGTCCCAGTTGACTCCAACCGCATGCTTTCTGGCAGAAGGCAGTTGCAAAAGGCACCTGAAATAATTTGGATTATCATACATGCTAAAGAAAGGGTGACTATGAATTGTCATCTTTACAACAGAACAATTCAGAACAGAATTGAAAGCAGGAAATGTACATATTTTGGCATTTTAGCAGCTTTTGAATAATTGGATGTTGATATATGAGTTTCTTTCTGAGTAAATGGCTTGAAGTTGGGTCAAGAGTGGACAACTCAAGGCAAACACAGTAACGTGCATCTTGGATCAATTTCTCTCTCAGGCTCACATGCAATACAGGGGCAAGAAACAGTTGGAACAAATTCTGCCCTGCCAACTTACCGGACTACTTAAAATTTATTGATTGATATATTTAAACTGAAACACCATATTACTCTCAAATAATTCCAATATAGAAACATATGTCATGATGCTCCGATTGTTTGAGCTATGTCTAACAAGCCGTAGAAAAATGAACAAAACAACCGAAACTAATTTATGGGTAACACTCTCTCAACTTGTATATTTGTGTTGTTTGAGATTTAAAGGATAATACTGGAAAATAGACTACGATTAAAAAGCTACTAAATTTATGTTTCAAAATTTCAAACTTTGGCTGTGGCTGATAAGCTAACAAGCAGACAATGAGAAGCTAAACTGCAATCTAATCCTCCTCATCCAAACAGACTTTCCTATTTTTGAAAGACCTATGTTGTTTGTTGGAACCTGACCTGCTGATACAGAGCTTATTGCCAGCAGAAGCTAGCTATTTTCTCCATCTGGTGGAGAACGGTAGATGGCATTTTCTAATTCTATGACGGATTTCAAAATGATGGGCCCAATATATTAAACAACTAACAGAGAAATAATTAACTTTATTAAACTTCCATGTACTCATGTATATCAAGTTTGATATAAAATTATTAATATTAAATTATGTCATTAACATTTTAGTTGACACCTATGAGGAGATCCAACATACTCCTAATTTGGATCATTCAGTAATCCTCATTTATATTGCCACATATTACTATCTCTATGATTTTATCATCTATGATCTCATCATCATTTCTGTGAATACTCAATACTCTGTAGTCTGTTCAGACATTTCCCTTCTTGTTCATGTCAGCAGATGATACTCCCTGGACATAAATCAACATCTCATTCTCAATTGATATTGTTTTTGCCCATGTCTGAACAAAGGTGTGTGGGAGAGGGGATTGCTTTATAACTTTTCGGGACATATTTAATTAAAAAAATCCTAAGGATTTGGATCCAGATTTCTGAATTGTGTAAAACAATACTGCATAATCCACCACTCTATGACCTTTCCCCCAAGCCTTAATGTTCGCTACCTTTTATTATAACTTGTCCAGAATCCTGACTAGTCAGGAAAATAGGCTGGAAGTTCAAAACTCCAGATACTACAAGTCGAATATTTGTTTCATCTTGCTTTGAAAAACTGTCCCACATAATGGACATAGTTTGTTGCAATCTTATCTTTTTTGACAAGGTAATATGCCAAAGTGCCAGTGTGATGTATTGCTTAGTAATAAAGTATTAGAAAAATCAAAATATAATGATGTAAAAGGAGCACAAGTTTTATTACCTAGCTTCGCAAGTCGGTTAACCCAACCAGGAATCGGTTTTCCTGTCAATCTGGTACTGAGATCATCCGTAAAGTGGTTACAGTTTTTGGAAATGAGGTGATAAGTATCTCCATGGTATTCTGAAGCCATTCTCTGAATGAAATCTCGAAATTCTAAGGGATTCAAACTCGTACGGCCTATGAAAATTGAACATCTGTACATGAACCCTGGGCAGCACTTTGGTTCCACCTCAAAAACCCCACTCGTTGGGTGATCATGAGCTCCAAAACTGTACTCCGATCCATGGACTGTTCAACATAGAATTAGTCAAGGAGATAAATCATTAAAAAATGCAGGACATGGAAAACCATCATTCACATAGAGAATTAAATTGTTTTTAAGTCCACACAATACATTAAAACACTAAGAGAAGTTTACATCATCAACATAGAAGCATGAAAACAATTAGCTAAAGTGTACAGAACATACATTGGGGTGGAAAGTTGATCACACATCACAGTAATAATACTACTAAATCTACACTTCTAGTTTTGAACACGATGAATAAGGAAGAGAAGCCAAGTCACAGACACATAGTACTCATTTTGTGTAAAAGCTTCCTACAGAAAGAAAATTGACAGGAAGTTGAACATCTAACCTTGCTAAAACAGCATGTATATCCTATAGAGCCTTCTAATACTTGCAACCAAAACATAAACACGAATACACTATGAGACGAATATGAGAACATCTAACCTTGCTAAAACAACATGTATATCCTATAGAGCCTTCTAATACTTGAACCAACCAAAACATAAACACTAATACACTATGAGACGAATATGAGATATACATCACAGGACAGGATTCTAGTGCAACGGCTTCACAATGGCAAAGGTAACGTGTGCGGCTGTACCAACAATAAATACATACACACCCAATGTGATACTTTTCTTCTACTAGTTCTTTAGTGTCCCATAGTTGAGAGAGAAATTCAATAGCACGAAACAATCCAAAAACTAAATTGCTAAAGCTCTTTCTGGGAGAACCTTACATTTAGAATCAGAACGCACATGTCATTGTATCAAGAGAAGGTAATACTGTAACATTGTTTATCAAGTATATCAATGTGCAACACATCCACCTCAATTCCATTTCTCTAAAAGTACTCATTTCGATTTGATTTATCATAATAATTCACAAATTACAAACCTATGTTTTGAAAACCCAGTAGAGCCCGTTAAAACAAAAGTTTAAGCAAATGTTTTGTTCCACTATACAACCCCCACAGATACTTTTCAAATGTGTCATATAACCGTATAATTTGATCAGTACCAGAAACAAAACCAGTTCTAAAGGAAAGTGAAAACGCACTGATAAGGAATCTAATCTTTCCCAAATGAATTAAGAAAAGCCTCGTCAGAAAGAAAACCGGAAAGATATTTGATGCCATCTTCAAAAGCAACCATAGCAATGCTTGGTCCCAATGTTAAACCAATGGCTTTACTTTGCAGCTGGGCTCACATAACTGGTACACAAATCAGAAATGATGAACAAAATTACCGGTATGCGTTCTGCAATTCAAACTGTTTGTTGCCTTTCACCCCCAAATATTTTTTTATGAATCCCGTTCCACCATGTTTCCAGCACGGCATCTAACCTACTAGCGCGATAAATCTGTCAGCTCGGCCAAATCATCCCGCCACTATCAGATTCGCGTAGCAAACCGCCTAGAAAACAAACCAAGATCTAGTAGTAGATACCCTTAACGCTAAAAGGAACTCACCTTTACATCATAAACTAAAGCTGGAATCCCATCAGAAATCACGTGAAATCGTAAAATGATAATTCAAATAATAATAAACTGGGGGAGATTTACGGTTGGAGCTTGGTCAGGGTCAGGGTCAGGGTCAGGCAGAGGCTCACCCTCGACGGCGGAGTGGAAGATCCCGAGGCCGCACCAGTGGAGGTAGTTGTTGAGCGGCGTGAGGTCGTACACATTCAGCACCACCGTGTACGCCCCTTCCCCCTCCGCCCCCGCCCCCGCGCCGCCGCCGGAGACCGCCCCGCCCATCTCCCCTATCCTATACCCTCCCCTCCCTCCCCTCCGCCAAGCGCAGCCCCACCCGGCTGCTGCGGCGGCGGCGGCGATCCGAGATGGGATCGAGGGGGAGGCGATGCGGACTTGCGGAGCAGCGAGGACGACGAGGAGGACGACGAGGAGGAGCAGCGTGCGAGCGAGGCGGGTGCGGGTTCGGGTTTGGGAAGAAAATCAAGAAATGGGTTTTTTTTTTTTGGGTCGCGGGCATGAGGTAGGAAGGTGACTGAGCGGTGGGGTCCAGGGCCGTGCGGGACCAGGTTGCAGTGTGGAGCGGCATACTGTAGTGTGTACGCGCGTGGTCGGTGATAGAGGGCGGACACGTCGGATCGGTGGTTTGCTCTTGTCGGCCGAAAGGCCCTCGGCCCTGGGCCTGACCTTTGGGCCGTATCTGTGCCTCTTGTCTCGGCACGATGGGCCGGCTGGGTCAGGGAAGTAAAATATAGGAAAAAGTACACCGAAGGTCCCTCAACTTGTCATAGAGTTACAAAATCATCCTTAAACCGTAAACCAGATATGACGTATCCCTCAATTTACAAAACCATGCAAATTAGGTCTTCGGCGGTTTCGACTCTGGTTTTATCCTATGTGGCAGCTGACTCAGCGTGGAACCCACGTGGGCCCACGCGTCAGCCTCTTCTTCTCTCCCCTCTCCACCTCTCTTCCTCTCTCCTCTCTTCTCCAATCTCCACGGGCGGCAGGGGGAGCAACTGCACGGGCTGCCGGCCGGCGGGCGCAGGCGGCGGGGGAGGAGCTGCACGGGCGCAAGACGGCGGCCATGGTGCGCACCGGCACGCCCACCGCCTGCTCCTCGTACGCCACGAAGGCGTGGGACATGTGCTTGAACTGCATCTTCGTGTGGCTGAGCCCGTGGACGGAGGCGTCGTAGGTCGTAGGAGGACGACGACGACGACACGGATGCGTTGATGAGGAGGAGCGGCCGACGAACTCGATGAGGTGGAGGGCGTGGACGCCGACGGGGGACCGGCTGGACGGCGTCACCACGTCGAGGAGCGTCAGTAGCGCGGGCACATCACGTGGCACGTGGACGCATGCCAGGATGCGGAGCTCCGATTCTGGTTCCGGGTGAGCCCACGCCACCGTGCGCCGCTTGTAGAACACGAGGCGCCGCGGCGCGGCTTCACCACCATGGCGAGGAAAGGGCTCACCATCGCCGTGATCAGCGATTCAGCGGCGGCACGAACACCAGCACCGAGCACCGTGAACGACTGGTCACTCATGATCTACACAACACAAGCAGCTACCTAGCCTTAATTAATCACGACATGCATCGCATGGCGATCGATTAAGTAATTAACTAATGGATTACCCCTTTGTTCCTTGCAATGTTGAGGATGACGAGCTCGATGGTCCACTTGGTGTTGAGCAGCAGCCCGATGGACACCGACAACAGCGGCGACCTTCAAGACCGCAGAGACCATGGCGGCGACCATGAGCAGCACGGCGGAATGCATGCTGGTGATCTCCCAACCACGAACAGGTCCTTGTTCCCCATAGCCTCCACGCTCTGTATCTCCACCACCATCTCGCTCGCGTTGAACACGCCGCGCTCCCTGTACTCCATCGTCGCGCCGCCGTCCTCGTTCGCCCTCTCCAGGAAGTCACGCAGGCACCCCTCGTCGCCTCGTCGGCCTTCCGCTCTTTCAGCGAGTCGGAGGAGCTCGTGCACCGCCGCCCAATTGTTCCCCGCCGGCTTCCGCCCGTGCAGCTGCTCCCCACGCCGCCTGCGCCTGCCAGCCGCCGCCAGTGGGGAGAGAGGAAGAGAGGGGGAGAGGGGAGAGAAGAAGAGGCTGATGCGTGGGGCCTACGTGGGTCCCACGCTGAGTCAGCTGTCACATAGGATAAAATCGGAGTCAAAACCGCCGAGGGATCTAGTATGCACTGGTTTTATAAGTTGAGGGATGCGTCATATCCGGTTTTATGGTTCAAGGACAATTTTGTAACTCGATGACAAGTTGAGGGACCTTCGGTTTACTTTTTATTTTATGAGAGCGCCAAAATAGTTTTATTCTAGCCATACAAGGGGACATAAGGGATGCAAAATAGACTTACTATAGCCATATAAGAGATGGCCCAAAAGAGATGAGGGAGGCAAAATAGACTTTTCTAAGGAGGAGCACGGTGGGCTTCGGGCTGGACCGGCATGGGCCGAGTCTTATTAAGTCATTGCATCTTGTACATTAAATTTCAAAACCTCAAAAATCCACTTTGCATCTTGTATACTGGGTTTCAAAAATAAATTCCTTGTTGTATCCTCCTTGTTCCTTTTATGTGACTTCCGACGAAAACCACCATTGCGGACTTGGAGTCATCGGCACTAGCCGATTGAGGTTTTTGGCACCGTGCCAACGCCGCGCCTCGCCTCGCCGCCGGTAGCAGCGCCACGCCGAGGAGGCCAATGGGGAAAGGAATGAAATTGGCAATTTTGCAAAAGGTCCTTTTATTATTATTATTATTATTTTGAAAATCAGACCCACAACTCTCAGCATGGAGTTTCTTTGCGCAATACTAGAATTTCGGAAACTTCCATTTCTAACCGTCCACCGCATGGAAACTTAGAAAATGGCCCTTCGTTTTTGCAAATTTCGCTTATATTTCGTTTTTGAGCATATTGTGTCTTACGAATTTAGAATTTGAACTTGTCTTTTCATACTTGAGGCATTAATTACTGTTACTTGAGATTAAAAATTTTATTTTCAGTATTTATATGAATATATTCACTTTATGCTTCTTTTGTATATATTTTGTATGAACTCTAGCATTTCTTTATTGTATTTCTTTAATTGAATAATTCGCATTTCCTACATAGAAGTATTGGAAAAAATAATAAAATATTTGTATTCGTATTTGCAAGCATGTTACTAGCAGTTACTTATGAATTTTTTATCACTTTGCAACAGAATATCAGGAATCACGAACAAGGAGTTCGCTTATCTAGCCCCGCACAGCCAAAACTACCTAACCTAGGCATCCAATGTCCAGAGTGTCCTCAGGGCCAAGAAGCTTCGCCAGATAATCTGGATGGGCACACTACAAGATCGTGCGCTTATCCCTGACGAGAACGATGAGGCCTTGCACTTCCTATGACAACATCTATGCGCCATGCTCAAGAATGAGGAAATGGGATTGAGCCATTAAAGAGCCTACTCGCTCTTTGGACCTCACTCAAGAAGCGATTCGAGAAGCTGAAGTATACCATCTTGCCCCAAGCAGAGCAGGAGTGGGCTCGCCTGAGGTTCACAGACTTCAAGAGCGTTGCCGGCTACAACTCCACACTGCACCGGATTTGTACCAACCTCTCCCTCTGTGGCAAAGTTGTCACGGACACAGAGAAGATCAAGAAGACGCTCTCCACCTTCCACCGTAGTGCCATGCAGAGCACTCGTATAGGCATGCATCATACAAGGAGTATGACAAGATGATCGACATCATGCAAATGTCCGAGTCTCATGATGAGGTTCTTCGCAAGAACTTCGAACTGTACCTTATCGGCTGCCTTCTTCCCACCTTTCTTGCCCTTCTTCGTCTGGACGGGCTTGCGGATCTTGTAACTATTGGTGTTGACTTTAAAATAATTTGTAGGTAAAATTTTTATATATGTATTATTCATGGCTTAAAATTCAATGCTGAAAGTAATTTACAATAAAAAAAACCCCTCAAAGTTAACTCTAAAATTGGTTTTAAAATATAAATTTTAGCAATGGGTGATAAGTCAAACATAGAGATGATCTAAGAGCAAGGATAATATTGGACTATAAGCCAGATATAAGCTTATGTAAGAGAGATATAAAAAAAATAAAAGGTGTTGGCCTTTATATAATAGCTAGCTCTACATATACTCGAAGATAAATATATTTAAAGTGAGAGAAAGAGAGAAGAAGAAAAAGTAAAAGCACAATACAAATATAGAGATAAGATATATCCTAGAGATAAGATAGAGTACTAGAGATAGAATCCTAGAGATAAATCTACTCTTACTTGTATTGTATTCCAAGTCTATGTACTCCTATATATACTCCATGAGAGGGTCCATCTAATAGATCAGAAAACATCAGAATACAACAATTAGAATTTTCCACAATGAGACCCACAAAGAGACTATTCATATTTATTTATCTTTATTCTCTTCCATCAGTATCGGTAAAATAAATGCTACTATATGTATATGAGACGGATTGAGATCCTCTGACCTAACTTCTCTCTAACTTGATGGCTGAAATGTGGGCCTGAGAGTGGCGGGGCCCATATGTCAGTCACGGTGTGAACAGTAACATCAGATGATCTCAAACCATATGAGACGCGCCCAGAGCATCATTGCACTGTATCATGTGTGCACTGAAAACTTATGACCAGGAGAAGGGGGAACTTCACATAGACAAACACTTCAATGAAGGGAGAACACCTGCGGACAAAGCGTTTCTATTCCTTCGTCTTCCTTCTGGGTCAAGTACTTGCTCATTCAATGTGCGAATTAAACCATCTGTCACCGATCGAGCTACCAGCTGCTCCCTCTCTGTCTAAATTATATTTAGACGATTAATCTTTAGAATTTTTTTTATAGAACAGATTGAGTTGAGTTTTTTTCTTTTATGGAACTGATTGTAACGTTGGCCCAGCAGCAGCTAGCTGCCAGTAACCCTAATTAATTTAACCCACTCATGATACTGATCGATCTAGCGCATATGCATTGCACGGTCAGCTCAGTACAGTAGCAGTGCAAATGCGCGATGGCCAGTTGCCCACACACAAACAGAAAAGCCAGAAACACGATATCAGCCGCAGTGCCAAGTTCAAGTTGATAACTGATCTGAAATAGGGATGGCAATTTCCCCCGCGTGCGGGCCCGCCCGTATAGGGGCGGGGGCGGGTGCGATTTTAGACCCGTGGGGGAGTCGGGGCCGGGGACCCGCATTTGAGCGGGGAGGGGACAGGGGAGACATTTCACCCGCGGGGCCCCGGGGAGTGTATATGAACTCTCAAAATATAGCCCATAAAAGATCCAAAACAGCCCAACCTAACCAAAAAAAAAGGAGATATACAAATAAAATTACTAAACCCTAACCTTATCCTCTCCCTAGTCTCCCCTATCCCCATCTCCCTCCCATCCACATCACGCACGGCGGCAGCGTTGTGCAGGGCGCACGACGGCGGCGCGGTGCAGGGCGCATGGCGCACCTCTGGATCTCGCCGGTCGTCGGTCGCCCTCTTCCCTCCCCTCCTCTCCTCTCCCCTCTGGCCTCCCATCCCGTCCCTTTCACTTCTCCCTCCCGAGTCCACCTCCACCTCTCCCTCTGGCAGTGCAAACGACGCACGGGGTGGCGCATAGGCCCGGTCGTGCGGCAGGAGTGCGACGGCCGGCGAGGTTGCGGCAAGGGCGCGGCGCCCAGCGAGGGGACAGGCACGGCGGCACGGCGATTCACGACGTGTCGACGATTCATCCTATTTTTGATGGTGTGTCCACTATGTGCAATTTTTGTTTTTTGCCAATTTGATGAATGTCTTGTATTTTTTTTTCGAGGGATGAGATGCTATCCAATGTGGGGGGCGGCGGGTTGCGGGCCCCGGAGGGGTCGGGGACGGGTTGATTGGCCCCGCATCAACGGCGGGGCGGGGAGGGGGGGGGGTGAAGTCGGGGTCGGGGCGGGGGCTTCCAGCCCAACCCGCCCCCGCCCCGCCCGTGCCATCCTAATCTGAAACATATCTCCAAATATTTGAGTTTTACATTCATGTATTCATATTTTCCTTAAGATTATGATTAAGATATTGTTTCTACCTCGATTTCTATTAACATGTTTTCTAAACATGTAAAACGTAAAACGGTGAGTTTCGTACGAAAAATTTTTATATAAAAGTCACTATAAAATATTAAATAAATTTATTTTTGAAATTTATATATTTTTAACTTAATTAATTATACACAAATGGTTTTCTTGTTCTTTGCAAACTTGACTCGATCGTTAGAATCGAACACCACCAAAGATCTTACGCATGGATTTGATATATTCAATGGTCAAAATGCACAATGGCCGAGATAAGACAGAACAACTAGGGCTTAAGTCCAGAGCCCTAAATTTGTCTTCTTGATTTGTGTTAGATATCTATGAAAAAATTATAGAAAAAAATAAGATACAAAGTGCATAAGCAATTACAGCCTGTCTTGAACATTTCCTTGTTCTCCGTCCTTGAGCACATGTTGTTTATACAATATAGATGTGCCCTAGAACATATCAATGTGATTTTTTTTTTAAAAAAAGACCTAGCTCGTAGCACATCAGATATGTATATAACTAGAAATAAGCTACTATAAATATGATTGAAGATAAAATACTGTTTTCGGTGGTTACTTTTTGCATATAGACCAGCTGCTGCGAGTTATAAGTGGGAGGAGGGGATAGAAGAAGGCCTTGTTTAGCTCTCAAATTTTTTTCCCCATAAAAAACGTCATATTGAATATTTGGGCACATACATGGAGTATTAAATATAGATAAAATAAAAAACTAATTGCATCGTTTGCATGGAAATCACGAGACGAATCCTTTGAGCCTAATTAGTTCACGATTAGCCATAAGTACTACAGTAACCTATATGTGCTAATGATGGATTAATTAGGCTTAATAATTCGTCTCGAGGTTTTCAGATGAGTTATGGAATTAGTTTTTTCATTTGTGTCCGAAAACCCCTTCAGATATCCGATCAAACGTCTGATGTGACACACGAAAAAAAATTTCTTTCGGCGAACCAAACAAGGCCGTAAGTACAGTTGGGCAAATGGCATGTGCCGCTGTGTGCACCAGATCCTTCCTTCGCGGGAAGAACACTGTACATGCATTGCACCTTGCACCCGCATAAATTGCTGCTATACTAAAAACCAGCACGCAGTAACTTCTCTCTCTCCCCCAAACTGTAATTACTAAACCACGACGTGCATGCAGTGCCCAAACCTACCGGCTAGTAGCATTCAATTCTCTCCTTCTGCTATACAAGTAGCATCGATCTTGTGCAGCCACATTAGCCAAGCTAGCTCATCAGCTTGCCGGCCATGGCCAAGCTCGTCGGAGCAACTCTCTACCTCTACCTCTTCCTCTTCCTCCTGCTGCTGCATCTCCATTGCCACCAATGCAAACCTGCTGCTGCTGCTGCTGCTGCGAGCTTCGTCGTCCATGGCGGCGGCGGAGCAACGGCAAAGGCGGCGGCGGCGGTGAGGGCGGTGTTCGTGTTCGGGAGCTCGCTGGTGGACAACGGCAACAACAACCACCTGAACGTCTCCGGCGCCGTGCGCGCCGACTACGCGCCCTACGGCGTCGACTTCCCGCTGGGCGCCACCGGCCGCTTCTCCAACGGCCGCAACGTCATCGACGCCCTCGGGGAGCTCCTCCGCCTTCCTGCCGCAGGCCTCCTCCCGCTTTTTCGCCGACCCCGCCACCCGCGGCCGCGCCGCCCTCCACGGCGTCAACTTCGCCTCCGGCGGCTCCGGCATCCTCGACCTCACCGGCAAGAACAAGGTCTCTGCATTACTGCTTGCGTTAATATATATATTCCGTCCATCCCAAAATATACGATGAGTTGGTTTTCTTTTATAATGTTCGATCAATCATTTTATCTTTTTTTTAAAAAATATAAATATTGTTTATTTTATTGTTACTTGTTTTATTATAAAATAATAATCTTAACTTCTGTTTTTATATATTTATATTGAAATTTTATAAAATGGATAGTCAAACGATATGAAAAAGTCAACGGCGTCCTATGTTTTGAGATGGATTGAGTATACTTCTTCATTCCTTGTACAGATGCTTACGTTTATTTGAGGATGAGGCTTTGGCTGTGTTTTGTTCCACACCAAAATTGGAAGTTCAAAAATATTGGAATGATGTGATGGAAAAGTTTGAAGTTGAAAGAAAAAAGTTGGAATCTAAATAGGGCCTCTATTCGCCTCTATTCGGTTGAGCTAAGGCTGAAGTCGTGAAAAAAAAGTTCATGACATATTTTTGGTAAAATTATTATGGGCTGATTTGGTTTAAAACCCTAGTAGTATTAAAATCTAGATAAATTTTGACGCGGTCAAATTTTGTAGGGCGATATATTACTAGCTAGGTAAAAAATTTGGTCTTAATCCAAATACCAACAAAATACTATTTGAAACTACCAAAACAAATTGGAGCCAATCAAACATCCCCTATATCTCTATTCTTAAAAGTTTGAAAGCCACAACTAGAAACAAAATGTCATAAAGAAACCTCAAATCAACTTAAAAACTAAGCTTCAAAATAGGTTGCTTCCCTTGGATGGTTAGTTGGGAGTTCTATTTATAAGTGTTGCTTGCGATGGGTTTTTTATAGGGTTCCTTTTTATAAATTGCTCTGTTGTACATTTTTTTTCTTAATGAAATTGAAGTTTATGGTTCTTGTGTTTAAAAAAAATTAAGATCTAAAATTAACCAGCTTTTTTTTTGGCAAACCAGCTTAATTACTAATTAGTGTCTGTAACTAATCTTATTAGGGAGAGGTCTTGAGCCTAAAGCAGCAGATCACCAACTTCGAGGCAGTGACACTCCCTGACCTGCGGGCCCACCTGCAGGGAGCAACCACAGCCACCACCACCACCGGACACAAGATGAAGGGCCAGGATTTCTTTGACCAGTGTTACCTGCCCAAGAGCCTGTTTATCATTGGGACAGGTGGCAATGACTACTTGCTCAACTACTTCAACGCTGGTAGTGGGCCCACAAGGGCCCCCTTGTCAGAGTTCACAAGCTCACTCCTCACCAAGCTCTCAAACCACCTGCAGGTAGTACCACCTTAATTTAATGCTCACCTTAATTAAGTAGGAGTATATCTTTGTGTACCCATAACATATGGATTTGCTATTAAAGCCACAGATATGGCATGTTAATTAATTATAACTACTGGATATGGTGGTATAGTTCCTGGTACATGTGAAATAAAGAGAAGGAACTGGGGAGAAAATGTACAAGCAGCTATATATATGTGGACCTTGAACTCAGACTGAGAAGTAATGAATGTGCAAGGGTGCATGACATAATAATATTGCAAGAGTACATAGTAGTTGGATGGATAGTAGAATATCATTGATTGGTACAGTAGTCTTTCTTTTCGAAATATCATCTCTTTTATATTCTCCGAGATTAAACATAATAATCAACAGATACAATAAATATCTTATGTACATGTTTTATTTAAATTATGACTCTTATTTTTACTTTTTATCAGAGATTGTATGATCTAGGGGCAAGGAAGTTTGTGCTATTCTCCATCCAACCCCTGGGTTGCACCCCTGTGGTGAGGACCTTCCTCAACGTCACCGGCGATGCCTGCATTGGGCCGATGAACCATGCGGCGCTCCTCTTCAACTCCGGGCTAAGATCTATCGTTAAAAATCACAATGGTGGCGTGAGGTCACACATGCCTGGCGCGAGCTTCGTCTACGTCAATTCCTACAAGATCATTAGCGATATGATACACCACCCGGCAAAATATGGTAATAATTAAGCAATCATATATTTCTGACACTCAAAAGAAATTAGTTATGAGTGAAATGATACACCCTCCCCTTTTCCTTTCCTACCACTACTATTTTCTCGTGATATTTCTAGGGTCTATTTGGTAGGGGAATTTTAAAGAAAAACCAAAGGAATTTAAAATTATATTCTTTTTAGCTATATAGCTGTTTGGAATGCAGGAATGGATCAAGAATCCCTTGAAAAAACTTTCCTAACTTTTATCTATTCTATTATTATTCTAGTGCAAATCAAGGGGAAAAAATGTCCTCAAATCTAGGGAAAAAAATTCCTTGAAAGAATCTATTACACCTTGTTTATTTTAAGCAAGTCTAAAATTCATGTTCCAAAACCACGTCCATATTAATTTTTCAGTATTGTTTTTTTAATTATTCATATATTTCTATATATTTCTTTTTCCTACAATTTTGTTATTCATGTGTTATGTCCATCAATCCAAACATTCCTCATGCAAGCAACAAAGCTAGCTGTATTAAGTGCCTAATTTGCTGGATGGTTTTAATTGCTCAGGCATTATGAAAACCAGTCAACCTTGCTGTGAGGTGTCGTGGGGAGGCGTGCTCTGTCAGAAGGAGGGGCCCATCTGCAGTGACAGGACCAAGTACGCCTTCTTCGATGGGCTCCACCCGACAGACGTGGTGAATGCCAGGCTGGCACGCAAGGCGTACGGCTCCAACTCGCCGGACAAAGTCTACCCTATCAATGTTAAGAAGCTGGCAATGCTGTAGCAGTAGTAATTACTCATCTAATTGTAATTAATTAAGTCGTACTTAACTAGTATTACTAGTAACTGTGAAATGGATAATTAGCTGTAGTGACATCTAGAAGGAGCAGCTTATAGCAGTGAGGCCATGGGCATATATTGAATTAGATGATGCCCCGCGCTTTGCTGTGGGATATATTATATATTAAAAAAATGATGAAATGATTTGGATTAAAACATTATAAAAATGATTTGAGAACGATGATTTAAAAGGGATATGCACTTCTTGCCAAGTATCCCATGTACATATAGGTTTTTCGTACTACTAGCTTGTTGATGGTAAAACTATCGTCATTAACATGTCAGCACTTACTATATATGTTTGGGCGGGAAGATATGATTAATGATCTACTTAGAGCTTTTGAGTAAGGCCGATTAGGCAATAATAATGCGCTGGTTATCTGAAGTTCATAGTGGATTAGTTATGAAATTACTGCACATGACATTTGATATATTGCGTTTTTTTTCATTGGCAACATGTTCAGTTCTCTAGATCTTTGGTTGTACTCCCTCTGTTTTTTAATAGATGACGCCGTTGATTTTTTCTCACATGTTTGACCATTCGTCTTATTCAAAAAATTTGCGTAATTATAATTTATTTTGTTATGAGTTGTTTTATCACTCATAGTACTTTAAGTGTGATTTATATCTTATACATTTGCATAAAATTTTTGAATAAGACGAATGGTCAAACATGTGAGAAAAAGTCAACGGTGTCATCTATTAAAAAACAGAGGTTGTATATTTGGTAAGATTAAAGCATGTTTGGCTATGAGATGAAGAACTAGGTATCTAGCAGAAACTGCAGTTTCTTTTCTTTTGGAAGAAACTGAAAAAACCAGCAGTTAAGTCTGCGAATTGTTCACTCGCAAATCTACCGTAGCTTTTCGTCGAATCCCTCTGCATTGTGTTGTTGCTGATTGTTGCAAAGCTCAATTCTGTTGCATATGCTTAAGCTTCTGTTTTCTTTCGCTTATGAAAGTCGTTCCTCTTATTCTGTAATAGTACGCTTGTAAGCGACTTGTAACCTTTTTTCACCCCCTCTAATATATTCGGTAATACTTTTACCATTTTCACCTAAAAAAAGAGATATGATCAGACAACTATTTATCAAGGAACTTGTGGATCAATGTTACTTGTTTCTCTCTTACAGCAGGCACATCTACTTATCTGACGCTCAATTGCTGCTTCCAGTCACCAGAAAGTGACACTTGTCACGGATGAGGTGGCGCCGTGGTGGTGGTGTTCCGTGAATGCGTAGAGCACGTTCGAGAATTCGCACGAAGGCCCTGTTTGGATCCGGAGGGCTGAATCTTGCTATTTAGGAGTATTAAACGTAGATTACCGACAAAACCGATTCCGGAGGGCTATTTAATATCACTGTAGCAAATCATGGATTAATATATCTCGTTAGATTCGTCTCGCAAAATAGCCTAAGGGTTATGAAATGGGTTTTGTCAGTAATCTACGTTTAATACTCCTAAATAACAAGATTCCGGAGGGCTATTTAATAGCCCTCCGGATCCAAACGGGGCCGAAATAAGGTTCACATCCTCTATCATTCCTAATAACCATTATAGATATTGACATGTAAATAGGAGAGTGGGAGTCATATATCTGTGACTGGCTGGCTCAGGGAAGGGGAAATCGGTGCAGATCGTGCAGAAATTAACACTGCTTGTGTTAGTCGGTTAGTGGTCCAATTGCTTGCAAGATGATGCAAAATCCGACAAATCTGCTGGGTCGTAGAAATGATGGGTGGTCCTTTTATTTTTGTCTTCTAATGATTCTCGATCTTCTGGGTTCATTCACTATTGTTCTTGTTTGTTTCATCAAGATCAAGTGGCAGGATCACTGCATTTCAGCTAACAGGGTGAAATAACTCGGTTTATGTGCAGGGCCTATCTATGGCCAATTACAATGTAATAGAAAACCCGGTAACAAGCAATAAATACAGCGTTGCTACCAGGTAATAAGCATCGTGGGAAGGGGTAATAACAAAAAGCGGATCTTTGTGCTATTACTAGCAACAAACAAATAAAGCATATATATTATTTGTACAGTGTTTCTACTCACTAGAGAGACTGAAGTTAGAGGATTTTATTTTCAATAGTGCCTCACCTTGTTTACCACCCTATCCATAACACATTATGGAGTTGGCACAAAATTACTACTACCCTGATCATGGGACCCATACTACCATCGATGTGGGTAAGATATATACTCCCTCCATTTTTTAATAGATGACGCCGTTGACTTTTTTTCACATGTTTGAACATTCGTCTTATTCAAAATTTTTATGCAAATGTATAAGATATAAATCACACTTAAAATACTATAGGTGATAAAACAACTCATAACAAAATAAATTATAAATACGTAAATTTTTTGAATAAGACGAATGGTCAAACATGAGAGAAAAAGTCAACGGCGTCATCTATTAAAAAATGAAGGTAGTACAATGTTGGTGCTCTAACACCTTAAACATACCGTAGCAAAAACGACAACTCTAGGTAATACTCCCTCCGTATTTTAATGTATGACACCATTAACATTTTGACCAACGTTTGATCATTCGTCTTATTTAAAAATATATATATAATTAATGTGACTTGATTTATCATCAAATGTTTTTTAAGCATGACATAAATAAAATTATATTTGCACAAAAATTTTAACTAAGATAAATGATCAAACGTTGGTCAAAATTAACGACGCTATACATTAAAATACCAAGTGAGTATGAATATATGAAGATATCCTTCAATTTCTTTCTTTTGAGAGGTCCTACGGATAACGTGCGAACATATCATCGTTTCACCCCTTCTTAAGGTTGGTACTTCCTTGGTTAGGATCAGAGGCAGACCCAGCATTTTCTAGGCCTCGAGCCCAGCCCATGGTGCTCGGTCCATATGTTCAATGCATGTTGAAAGGAATAAGATCAATTTGACTCCCTCAACTGACCACCAAATCTAGATCGTATTCCTCAACCACAATACCACAATACCAGAAATCCCCCGAACTTACAGAACCGGTGCAATTTGATTCCCTGAGTGGTTTTGGATGGCGGTTTCGCTGACGTGGCACACACGTGGCAGTGTTGATCTGGTCTTTGTCCCACGTGACATTGACGTGGCGCTTACATGGCATTAAAATAAAAAATATATACGGGCCCATTTGTCATAAAAAAATGTGTGGGACCCACTGACATGTGGGTCCCAGATGTCCCAGTTTATGAGGCCCAATAAAACCAATTGGAGGCGCAGTCGTAAACTCATGTGTTTTACGGGATATTATTAATGAATATTGATACTATAAATATTAAAGATCTAATATTATATTTAACATATTGGTTACCTTTGAAAGTGTAGTCTCTTAAATTAAAAGAGAGTCCACGTCAGTTACAATTAGCTAATTATATTAATTTCGAATTTTAAAAATAGACTAATAAAATAGTACACCTGAGAGTCTAAGCTTGATATATATGCTACCATATTTATTAATTGCTAATTTCTGATTTATCAAATTAGAGTCCATGTCATTTTCAGTGGCATGATCTTTTCTTGGCGTCAAGTGTGGCATGATTTATTTAGCATGGACCCTCGACAGGATCTACGGCCGTGATAATACATTCAATTAAATCAATGGCTGGATATGTTAACGTGAAAATTCTTAGAAAGTGTCCGATTAATATATAGGGAGAGATGGATAATTGTGTGAAATTTCTTTTTTTTCTTCATTTACTGTTGCACCTAAAAATTGTCTTTTGCTCTGTCGCGATGGGATTGATTTGTCCGCAGAGTTTTTCAACATGACCTAGCTATATAGCTCCCGAAATTTTTGGATGTAAGCACATACAACCCAGTAATTACAAAAATAAGCGAGCGACGACCATATTTAGATGTATAGGCAAGATGCTCACATGAAGCACGGTGCTTCCATTGAACCACTTGACCAACAGACTAATGGGCCGCTGAATTCTTTTAATAACATCTACAATTGTTCTCTAAAGGAATTTTTTAAATATCGAACAACTGGCGCATTTTCGCATAATATCTCTCCATGAACCAAAGGACTAAAATTCTCCATATTAACACAAGTTAATGAAAGGGACGACTGCACATCAGTTTTAGAGGAATCAAGAACTACTTAGTCTCCACCCCATTTTTTTAGTACTTGCTAGTCCCTTTCCTGAACTTAGTTGATGATAGCATTTACTATGATATCTCTCTTGAAATCCATCTACATTGTCAAACAAATTACTTACTCCAGACAAACAAAAAATATTATCACCTTGAATCCTCACCTAGCACATGCATACACCACATTACATGTACGATGTTCTGGTTGCAAAAAATCAAAGGGAGCAAAAGAATAATCAACATCACATAAACATCTATGTTGACCAAGTTTGCTACTCCAGCTAATACTCCGTCCACCTTAAAATATAACAATTTTTAACTATATATCTGAATATTTTAGGACATAGATAGTAATAGACAAACAGCAAAATTTGCTACAGGACACTCAAAAAATGTGTAATTAGCTGTCGAACACCGCAAATACGTGAATTTGCTCTAAGATACTCCAAAAGTGTAGTAATTTGCTGTAAGACACTGGACGCATTAAAATATAATATATGTCCAACTAATGAGAGAGAAACCACGTGAAATGACAATTTTGCCCTTATCTTCTTCCTTCTCCTGGTCTTCTTCCGTTACCGGAGGGTGTGAAGTGCCAGCACACAGGTGTCTACGAGCCCTGCCTACGGGAGCGCACGGCAAGGAGGAGGAGGAGAAGGTGTGTTGCTGCTCGAGGAGTCCTCGGCGTAGCGTCCAGTGACTGCCAGCTGCCGCCAAGGCCGACGTGCACGAGATGCAGCAGGTGCTATCCATGGCTGCGCCCTGTGTGGTGCGCTGCGCCGACGATCGCCACCATCGTTACCCGCCACCGCAATGCTCCTCGCCGCTGTCAAGCCTGCAATCGTCGAGCTGCTCCTTCTCCCGGAGAAGTTCTCCGTCGTGTTCGACTACTCCATCTGAAATTTTTGGAAGCTTAGTAAAACTAGCGAGCAGTAATTAGTTAATCAACACCATAATCTGCTAATTAGCCAAGAAATCAGTAGCAGCAGCAATTCTGTACTTAGGTATAATTTCCCTCATTGTACGTTAATCTAAGCAATTTGCACGCGTGAGAGGAGCGACGGAAAAAGACAGGGAGAAGAGATAAGAAGATGAGGGTGAAACTGTCATTTTATTTAGTTTCTCTCTCATTAATTGGGTGGATATTATATTTTAATGCGCCCAGTGTCCTGCAACAAATTACCACACTTTTGGAGTATCCTAGAGCAAATTCACGTCTTTGTTGTGTCCGACAGCTAATTACACATTTTTTTGAGTGTCCTGTAGCAAATTTTGCCACAAAACATATCCATGTTATTATTCTCTGTTTTTTCATAATATAAGTGGTTTGATTTTTTTTCTTAGTCAAATTTCTTTAAATTTGATCAAATTTATAAAAAAATATAGTACACAAAGCAAACATATTATCAAAATATATTCAATATGTTAAATTTAATAAAATTAATTTTCTATAAATTTGATCAAACTTAAATAAAATTTGACTAGAAAAAAACAAATGACTTATAATATAAAACGGATGGATTACAATATAATGGTGAGCTACCACATCATGCATCAGTGCATTACTAACTGAGATCCACAGATCCTGACAGCATATCACAATAAAACACGTGCAGTGTTCGTGTCCTGCACTCATCTTTGTCAGGGTCCAGTCATGCACCGGAGTTGTTGGGAAGAATCCATCTCGCGGGACCCCTGCTGGTGCTGGCTGATCCCCAACTTGTCACTTATTTTGTACTACCATCGCTTGTTTGCTTGTACTTTGGTTAATTGTCCTGACCGCATGCCTGCCTCCATTGGAGCAGCTAGCTAGATATTTGGAGTTGTGAATAATTGTAATTGTGACAGTAACAACTGTCTAACAAATGTATTTAGTTCTCTGAGGGCATTAACGTATATATATGAATCTTGTCAAGTGGGTATATATGTGCCTACAGGCTAAAATCATGGATCCTGAGTTCCTTGCCTTTTGGATGAGGATCTAGCAAAAATGTACTCTTATCATAATACTTTTTTAAAAATAAACTTGATTATTTTGATATATCTGAGCTATTTATATTTGTGGTCAAAATTACTCCCCTCACTCTAAAATATAAGTATATCTGGGATTAAAAATTTATCTAAAATATAAAACTTCTTAGTGACGTACATACACTTATGTTCCCGGGATCACAGCATGTATATAATTTCCAGTAATTTTGATTATGGGTTTCACACTTGAGCCCTCTAGAGTACTACTTTCTCACCAGCCACCTATTATTTCATTTGTTTCAAAATATAACTATATTTAGCTAGGAATCATCCTATTCTTCAGTCACCCCTTATTAATTAGGTGTGTCATAGTTCTTTCTGCTTTAGGCCGAGTCTAGTTCCATACTTTTTCTTCAAACTTCCAACTTTTTCATCACATCGAAACTTTTCTACGCACATAAACTTCTAACTTTTCTGTCATATCGTTCCAATTTCAATCAAACTTCTAATTTTGGTGTGAACTAAACACACCCTTATTCTTGATCTCTGCTACTAGTAAAACCCAATGATTGATCTAGGTAGTTATTTCCTAATCAGATGGTGAATATTTGCCTGTTAATAAACATTCCTGTAGATCTTCTGCATTATTGATACTTTCAATACAAAGTATCCATTTCTGAAACGAAACTAAACTAGCTACTAATAAAGCGACTTACATTTCGAACAACTGGCGCATTTTCGCATAATATCTCTCCATGAACCAAAGGACTAAAATTCTCCATATTAACACAAGTTAATGAAAGGGACGACTGCACAGCAGTTTTAGAGGAATCAAGAACTACTTAGTCTCCACCCCATTTTTTTAGTACTTGCTAGTCCCTTTCCTGAACTTAGTTGATGATAGCATTTACTATGATAGCTCTCTTGAAATCCATCTACATTGTCAAACAAATTACTTACTCCAGACAAACAAAAAATATTATCACCTTGAATCCTCACCTAGCACATGCATACACCACATTACATGTACGATGTTCTGGTTGCAAAAAATCAAAGGGAGCAAAAGAATAATCAACATCACATAAACATCTATGTTGACCAAGTTTGCTACTCCAGCTAATACTCCGTCCACCTTAAAATATAACAATTTTTAACTATATATCTGAATATTTTAGGACATAGATAGTAATAGACAAACAGCAAAATTTGCTACAGGACACTCAAAAAATGTGTAATTAGCTGTCGAACACCGCAAAGACGTGAATTTGCTCTAAGATACTCCAAAAGTGTAGTAATTTGCTGTAAGACACTGGACGCATTAAAATATAATATATGTCCAACTAATGAGAGAGAAACCACGTGAAATGACAATTTTGCCCTTATCTTCTTCCTTCTCCTGGTCTTCTTCCGTTACCGGAGGGTGTGAAGTGCCAGCACACAGGGGTCTACGAGCCCTGCCTACGGGAGCGCACGGCAAGGAGGAGGAGGAGAAGGTGTGTTGCTGCTCGAGGAGTCCTCGGCGTAGCGTCCAGTGACTGCCAGCTGCCGCCAAGGCCGACATGCACGAGATGCAGCAGGTGCTATCCATGGCTGCGCCCTGTGTGGTGCGCTGCGCCGACGATCGCCACCATCGTTACCCGCCACCGCAATGCTCCTCGCCGCTGTCAAGCCTGCAATCGTCGAGCTGCTCCTTCTCCCGGAGAAGTTCTCCGTCGTGTTCGACTACTCCATCTGAAATTTTTGGAAGCTTAGTAAAACTAGCGAGCAGTAATTAGTTAATCAACACCATAATCTGCTAATTAGCCAAGAAATCAGTAGCAGCAGCAATTCTGTACTTAGGTATAATTTCCCTCATTGTACGTTAATCTAAGCAATTTGCACGCGTGAGAGGAGCGACGGAAAAAGACAGGGAGAAGAGATAAGAAGATGAGGGTGAAACTGTCATTTTATTTAGTTTCTCTCTCATTAATTGGGTGGATATTATATTTTAATGCGCCCAGTGTCCTGCAACAAATTACCACACTTTTGGAGTATCCTAGAGCAAATTCACGTCTTTGTTGTGTCCGACAGCTAATTACACATTTTTTTGAGTGTCCTGTAGCAAATTTTGCCACAAAACATATCCATGTTATTATTCTCTGTTTTTTCATAATATAAGTGGTTTGATTTTTTTTCTTAGTCAAATTTCTTTAAATTTGATCAAATTTATAAAAAAATATAGTACACAAAGCAAACATATTATCAAAATATATTCAATATGTTAAATTTAATAAAATTAATTTTCTATAAATTTGATCAAACTTAAATAAAATTTGACTAGAAAAAAACAAATGACTTATAATATAAAACGGATGGATTACAATATAATGGTGAGCTACCACATCATGCATCAGTGCATTACTAACTGAGATCCACAGATCCTGACAGCATATCACAATAAAACACGTGCAGTGTTCATGTCCTGCACTCATCTTTGTCACGGTCCAGTCATGCGCCGGAGTTGTTGGGAAGAAGCCATCTCGCGGGACCCCTGCTGGTGCTGGCTGATCCCCAACTTGTCACTTATTTTGTACTACCATCGCTTGTTTGCTTGTACTTTGGTTAATTGTCCTGACCGCATGCCTGCCTCCATTGGAGCAGCTAGCTAGATATTTGGAGTTGTGAATAATTGTAATTGTGACAGTAACAACTGTCTAACAAATGTATTTAGTTCTCTGAGGGCATTAGCATATATATGAATCTTGTCAAGTGGGTATATATGTGCCTACAGGCTAAAATCATGGATCCTGAGTTCCTTGCCTTTTGGATGAGGATCTAGCAAAAATGTACTCTTATCATAATACTTTTTTAAAAATAAACTTGATTATTTTGATATATCTGAGCTATTTATATTTGTGGTCAAAATTACTCCCCTCACTCTAAAATATAAGTATATCTGGGATTAAAAATTTATCTAAAATATAAAACTTCTTAGTGACGTACATACACTTATGTTCCCGGGATCACAGCATGTATATAATTTCCAGTAATTTTGATTATGGGTTTCACACTTGAGCCCTCTAGAGTACTACTTTCTCACCAGCCACCTATTATTTCATTTGTTTCAAAATATAACTATATTTAGCTAGGAATCATCCTATTCTTCAGTCACCCCTTATTAATTAGGTGTGTCATAGTTCTTTCTGCTTTAGGCCGAGTCTAGTTCCATACTTTTTCTTCAAACTTCCAACTTTTTCATCACATCGAAACTTTTCTACGCACATAAACTTCTAACTTTTCTGTCATATCGTTCCAATTTCAATCAAACTTCTAATTTTGGTGTGAACTAAACACACCCTTATTCTTGATCTCTGCTACTAGTAAAACCCAATGATTGATCTAGGTAGTTATTTCCTAATCAGATGGTGAATATTTGCCTGTTAATAAACATTCCTGTAGATCTTCTGCATTATTGATACTTTCAATACAAAGTATCCATTTCTGAAACGAAACTAAACTAGCTACTAATAAAGCGACTTACATTTTTCATTCGAAAGATCAACACTTATCATCTCAAACAACGAACCACATATATTTGATTGTTTTTCCTTGAGTCAATACACACTGCACACGCCATATATTTCTCAAGGCGATGTATATATAAACAATCCAATTCTGACCCTGTTAGCACACGACAAAGGCATGGCTTCTGTTTTCCAACACGCCTACGTACGCATCCATCCCTGAAAGAAAGACAGGCTTGCTGAAGTGATCAGCAAACGCAACTGATTTTATTAGCTGTACTCCCCAAGCTAGCTAGTTGCCAACTTGGACTCATAAGATTTGGCTTACTATATCATCATCCTTTTGTATATTCTTGTCTTTTGGCTTTACTATATCACAATTGCATAGATGAAATTAAAACAGGAGCTAAAGATCAGTACATCAAATCCTACTGCACTTCGTTTTTTTTCTCCGAAACATAGTATATAGGTAGGCGCTCATATGTATACACACATACCTCATTTTTATGAGCATCTTTGAAGATTGGGCTCATATATCTTGGAATTAATGAAGCCAGCATAGAAGTCCTGCCGTCGACGGGTGCGTACTTTTTAAGTCTATTCTATACGAAATACAATACTGTTGTATCCAAGAGTTATAATCAAATTTAATTATTTTAAAATCTAGCTCCAATATTGCGCAGGAAAATTCGTTAGTATGTGTACCATAACACAACAATCAGTCAAAGCTTTTGTGTAGTTATATATATTGTAACCGTGCCAACTTTGCTAATTAAACACGCATTCATGTGGTAAAATACACGATTATGCACTCATGTAGTCGGCAACAAATTAAAGATATAATTCCTCATCAACAATTAGGTTGACAACAGCTCTCAAGTACCCCCAACTTGCAGCCGTATTGTGTCTGTATATATGCATGGTATTATCCTCTCATTACAAACTTGTGGTATCTTATGCGCTAATGACATGGACTGAAAGATAAGTTCACGGATGCAAATGGGATACCCGTCCATGTCGCAAATGATGAGTGTGCCTAGCAGGGGAACAATAGAAGGATTTATTATTTTTTTAACCGGATTACTTTTTAATATGAAAAATAAACACCTAAAACTTATAATTTCCAATTCTAATTTTTTTTACCACTCCAGTGAGATTAGAATCTGGCACCAATTGGCACACCATTTGGCACCAATTGGACCGGCGCGGCAATATTAAATTATAATATAATTCATTAATAAATATATTTTGTAATTTGTAATAATAGTTAATATTTAAGTAATGATAAGCTAATTGAGTATGTTTTTTTTCCGGTGAGCCAAAGCGGCTGATTGCAACCGACATATTGAGGGGGTGTTTGGTTTATTTCCTCATTTTGCCACGTCATGCTTTAGCCGTGCGTTTGTCTCGTTGCCACGGTTGTGTCATGTCACATTTTCTCAGTCTTAGATCTACATATCATACTCTCAATCTTAGATATCCCAACTAAAGTTGTATAAAAATTTGGATATTAATGGCACGTTTTTCAAACTGCTAAACGATACATTTCGTACGAAAACTTTCTATATAGAAGTTGCTCTAAATATCAAATAAAAATATTTTTCAAGTTTATAATAACTAATACTCAATTAATCATATGTTAGTATCACCTCGTTTTACGTAAAACACTTGATCTTCATTTTCATCTAGTTTTAAACATCACCGTATATCATACTTATGACCAAACTATTTTCAAGTCGTAGTTATGTTTCTCGCCACAATTTACCTACTCTTAATTATGGTATTTTCATCCAAATCAACATCCCATGCATGATGAGACTGACGCTGCGCCAGGTGCATCGCAACACCTGACCACGAAATCCCCCCAGCGATTCTTCCACACCGTCCACCGCACAACTCCACACCACACGTCAACAAATCCATCAAAAACATCCAGAAGAGCGAAATCAGCAGCTAGCTAGCGTCTCCACGCATGCTGGAATTAAATGGTGGTGTGCTCAATTCAACTATATATTCATGCATCAAGCAGATAAGGGCAGAAGGCGTAGCTGCAGCTGCACGGCCTGGCGTTGCCAATTGTCGCCGTTAGCAGGCATGGCAGCAGTTTTGGAGATTATATTTATCGATGCTTAAAAGTTCTTCTTTTTATATTAAAAAAAAGGGGAAACTAAACCGACAGGAGAAACTATCAATTACTATATTTCAAAGATATTTATTGTAGATGGAGGCCAATTTGAGATGTTAATGCTATTACTTGATTAATTTCCGAGGAGAAATATCAGAATGGTGTGGTACACTGTTACAGCGGGTGAAATTAGTCTCCCTTTATCTATGTCCTAATGATTTAGTATTAAATTAGAGAGTAAATTGCATTGGCGGTCCTTAAACTTGTAGAATTGTGTCATATTCAACACATGGAGACGTGTCCTTTACTTTTTTTTCTTCTTTTCTTTTTCTTTCGTTTTCTTCTCATTCTTCACAAAGAAAGGAGAAGAAAGGGAAAAAAGAGAAGAAAAAAAAGAAAAATGAAAAAATTTCAATGGGTCCCATTTATCAGTCAAAATTTAAATGAGACTTAGATATTCATTTCGAGAGTTTAGAGACCTAGATGACATACCCCTACAAGTTTAAGGACCACCCGTACACTTTACTCTAAATTAGATGTGGACATCTCCTCGTATGTACGTATGTGTGTGTGTGTGTCTATAATTTTCAGACATTGTCTATACTAAAAAGAATGTAGAGTATGCATGTTGGCCATCCCCCATCTCACCAAAATTGAAGTCTAAAAATCAACCTATAAAGTGAGAAAATTATTACAAAATTGAATAGCTAAATTACTATTTATGTTTTAGATTTGTCTCTTTTTTTCTCGATATATGACTTGGATTTAGACTCTAATTTTCTGAGAATATTATACTGATGTTATATTTTCTAAAAAAGAATACTATTATCTTCTATTTATATTATTTTATAAGATAACTAGGGGTATTACAAATACTTTGTCCTTTTAGGTATGCCATCTCGAAAAAGAGCATATATGTATATACACACCAGCTGAGGTAATACAAGATAACACCGACGGTCCAAATGAGGAAACCCATAGTCTTAGGAGCCTAGCCCCTCTCTCCCAAACACCCCTTAAACAAATGCAAAATGTAGAGAAGAAACAACTTTTTATCCTCCAACAACTTCATTTCTATATCTAGGCAGCCAAACCTCCCCCAAAACAGAAACCTAAAAGAAGAAAGGAAACTAAAACGAAACTTTTTTTCAAAAAAATAAACTATATATGAATCTCTTAGAAACTATTCTAAATTCATTTTTGACTTTACAATATTTATCATTCGTTCTACTCTTAAATAATTATCGTAAATTATTCTGTCATTCAGCTATTCTTAGATGCTTTATCCGTTCTATATTATAAGATATTTTGACTTTTTAAGTTAAAGACTTGGATAAGTCTATAAGAATAGCAATATTTTTAATAAAAGCATATTATTAAAATATATTCAATGTTTAATGTAACTAGTTTGACATAGTAGATATTACTATTGTTTTATAAATTTAATTTAATTTAAATGGATTTAACTATGAAAGATTAAAACGACTTATAATACGGCGATGGAAGAGTAGGAGCAGATGGACGGAGCACCCACCGCTGCGGGCGTGAGGTGTCGCTGTCATCCACAGCCGTAGCTCCACGCCATGGCTGAGTCACTCGCTCGCTCGCCTAGGATAAACCCGTTCATAGTCTCTCTCTCGCTGACGCCCAGGCCCCACCTCCAGCTTCCCCGGGCTATAAATCCACCTCGCCCTTCTTCTTCCTCCTCCTCCTCAGCTCAGGCAGCAGCAGAAAGCAACGCCAATACGCCATTGCCGTGCTCCTCGACCTGCATGCACCTCTGTTCTTGGCGTTGAGATACATAGAGGCTTGGGGTGTTTAAGAACTAAGACCGGAGTTAATTAGCACCCCTGTGGCTACCATCGATCTGTCTAAAGAGTGATTAGATAGAGATGACCATCACCATTGAGCAGCCTCACCTTGGTGAGCTCATGATCCTTCTCTTTCTCTCTCCTGATTTCTTACTTGATTTCTTGATTCGAGTCCGTGAGGAAGAAAAGGTTCAGCAATGTTCCTGGATGGATGGATGGATCGTGGAACTAATTAAGGTTCTAAGTTCTGACATGGTTCGCTTGCAGATGCTATCGCCGACCGGAAGGTCACCGGCGGCGGCGGCGACAACGCGGCGGAGCTCCTGCTCGACGGCGGCTTCGTCGTGCCGGACTCCAACGCCTTCGGCAACGCCTTCAGGTCATTATTCCTGCATAGGAGAAAAACAGAGCATCATGCAAAAACAGAGCAAAACAGAGTGTCAACTATGGTTAAAAATATTATCCCCTCAGAAAAAAAGGGTTAAAAATATTTACAGTGGATTAGTGCATTTAATTAATCATGTAGTATTTTTTTTAAAATATGGTGAAGGTTATTGTTTCTCTTTGCAAAAAAAGAGTAGCCAGCAAGTTTTTTTTTTCAAGTGGACATATGCAAATAATCATATATTTTGCATATGGAAAGGTTTTCTTTTTTCTCCTTTGCAAAAACAGAGGTTGGTACTACCAACTTGGTAGTACTTACTCCCTCCAAAATAAGCCAATATTTCCAAAATAAGCCAATATTAAGATATGATATATTCTAGTACAATGTTATATCCAGATTCGTTGTATTAGAATGATTGGCTTATTTTAGGACAGAGCGAGCAGGCTGACAAGACAGATATTTTCGTACGAAATTAGTAAACTAGAACATGGGCACAACTCGAAATGAAAGAGATGTGTGGCCATCTTGAATCTTGTGGTTGTGCATTCAAATCGTACGTACCTCTCTCTCAAGCCACAAAACATGTCTATCCCATTACTTCAAGTTGTCTTTCCATGATTAGCCGTTTGGGCTGTGTTTAGATCCAAACTTCAGTCATTTTCCATCACATCAACTTGTCATACACACGTAACTTTTTAGTCACATCATATCCAATTTTAACCAAAATCCAAACTTTGCGTTGAACTAAACACAACCTTCGTTTAGTTTTTGTTGAAACGTCCAAACCCAGGTTTTGTTTTTTTGCAGATAAAACTGGACAAGAAGAAGATGCATTTGACTACTTATTGGTCAAATAAAATAAAATAAACACTTATCTTTTCTTGTACGATTTCGAAGGTTTCTGCGTGTCTATGCACAGTGAATGTCCCACGTGGTATTTCTGTGGCTGCATTAACATGGCCTTTTGCCTATTCCTTTTTTGCACGTTATCATTTTCGCTTCTTTAGGAATTCTGTACTTCAATTTGATGCTTCTTTAAAAAGTCCAACACGTGGACAAATAAAACACTAGCTGTGTTCGAATAAAAAAACTTATGGTCATAATCTAGAAACTGAAATCTTTTTGAACGGTGGTAGTAAAAGATATTTCTTCCAAAAAAAAAAGTAATTAACCGGAATAATATGGTGATGTTTTTAATCTCTAGGAATTATGAGGCCGAGTCTGAGAGGAAGGAGACGGTGGAGGAGTTCTACCGGGTCAACCACATCAACCAGACATACGATTTCGTAAGTGCAAATTATGTATCTAATAATCTTTTTTTTAAAAGAATACAGACTCATAATATCCTAAACGACTAGTAAAAAAGAACAGGAGCTTTAATATATGAGATTTACCATTATTTTATATACATAAAAGTATATTTAACAATGAATCAAATGGTAGGAAAAAATTTAATAATTACTAAAATTTTTTGAATGAGACGAACGGTCAAACCTATTTAAAAAAGTCAATGGCGTCAAACATTTAGAGACGGAGGAAGTAGTTAATAATTAGATAGTATGGATGAATTAAGTATATATAGGACCCCAGTAATTTTTCTTCTGATCGAATTCATCACTGCTTGCTATGTTATATAACTTGACTCTCCCTCTTAATTAGGAGATGTCTATGTTGGAGATTGTTTGGTTTGAGGAAAGATTTAGGTCCGATCTAAAAATCCATGAGTTCAAGAAAGAAAAACTGAAAAACCTTAAAGCATATTAATTGTCAGAAAAACCACAGGACCCACAAAAGAAAAGGGAAAACCACACAAATTGCTACTGGAGGGAAACAACAACTCATACAAAATGTGGGAAACTAAAAAGAAATATAAGAAGGGGAAATAAAGGACATAAGAAAAGGAAACAAGCAAAGAAGCCCATCTGGGCCCAAACTACTAATAACCAGACTATTGATCAAATTGGGCCCAAAGTTCATTGTGGCCTGTGATCAAATTGGGTCCAAACTACTAATCACCGATCTAGTGGAACCCAGAATGGGTTTCTAAATTGGGAATAAGTTCCTTTTGTGTCCCTCAAATATAGCTCTAATCTAATTCGTGCCCCTCAACCGCAATACCAAATATGTTGACCACTTGACCCCCACAACTATTGAAACCGGTGAAAAAAACCAACCCCCTTGGTGGTTTTGTGAGCGGTTTTCACTGATGTGGCGCATTGACTTATTTGACTGGCTGACTCAATGTGTGGGGCCAACATGTCATTGCCTCCATCTTTTTTTTCCTCCTCTTTCTTTTCTCTCTCTCCGCCCTTCTCCTTCTCTTCCTGGTGCGGGCGACATAGGTCGGCGTTGGTGGCGGAGCTCGAGTGTAGAGTGAGATGCTCATGGACGCGGCGATGGTGGCACATGCGCTGCGGCGGGAGCTAGGCGACGGCGGAGGACACGGGAGCGCGAGAACACCGTCGCCTCGGCGTCAGCGCGGCGGCCCCCGGCCCGAGCCTCCTGTCCCTGCCACCGGCTTCCGATCCCCAACCTCCGCGCGAGGCCGCTACGGGCGCGGTCGGCGACAAGCTAGTCCAAAAAGAAGAAGGGGTTCGCGAATCTCGCAGTGGACGTGGTCGGGGAGGGGGCCCGCGGTGTCGAAGGTGGAGGAGGGGCCGTCGTTGCCGGCGATCGACAATGCCGAGGACGGAGTATAGGGGGTGTTAGGAGCTAGCCGGGGGAAGAAGCCACGCGTGAGGAGGTTGAGCTCCAACCGCTGCTCTGTCTTAGGCTGCGTCATCGCTTCGCCTGGTCACCGTCGGCGTCGGGGAGGATGGAGGGAGGCCACACGTTGGCCTCTCCATCCTCCCGCCTCCCGCGCCCGTTCCTCGTCGCCATTGCTCCACGCTGTCGCTCCTCGTCCCTGCTCCCTTGCTTCCGTCGCCCTGCCGCCACCCACCACGTACGGTGCATGCGCTCCCCCCAGCTGTTGTCGAGAAATCATGGGGGAGAGAAGGAGGGAGAGAGGGTGAGGGGAGTATGACATGTGGGCTCTACTTTTTTTTATTATTTTCTTTGATGATTGGGATGCTACATGGCACGTCAGCAAATACCAAGATTGGATCAATATTTTTGAGAGTCAAAGTGGAATTATTCCATCTAAGTTGGCCTATCTAGTTACAGCAACTTAATTCCACGGTCCACAAGTCCAGGCCACAAGGGAGAACAGGAAAAGAAAGCTTATCTTGGCCCATAACTTATTTCCTTATTTTCTGTTGTCACTGTTATGGGCCGAGATGCATCTGGATTGGCGGGTTTAGCCAACGGTGCTAGAGATGGCAACGGGGAATACATCCTATAGATGACCATAAGGCCTGAGGCCCGATAGCCTAGCCCACGGCATGGCCATTTGGCCCGGCCCAAGCACGGCACGACATGATTGGTGTCAGACCCGTGTCGGCCCGGCCGGACAGTTGGGCTGTGCCTAGTCGATGCCTTGGCACGGTGGGCCGGCCCGGGCCGGCAGGATTAAAGAAAAAAAGTTGAGGGATCCTATATAGACTTAACTTAGCCATATAAGACACGAGCCAAAAAGAAGAGGAATACAAAATAGACTATTCCAGCTATATAAGACACAACCCAAAGAGAGAAGGGAGGAAAAATAGACTTATTCTATGTAGAAGCACGATGGCTATCGTATGTTTGGTCCGGCCCAGCACGGCCCTAGTCTAACTCAAGCCGTGCCTGGGGCATGGGTGTAGCCCGTGGGCAGGCATGGCCCAAACTAGCGTGGAGGTCGGGCTGTGCCAACCGACATACCTCTGCCCAGGCCCAGTCGTGCCTGGATCGTGTCGAGCCAGGCGACCCATTTGGCCACCTACAATACATTCTCCTCCCTACCCTAGTGAGTCAAAACTTTCTCTGTTTTCGTCCCCGCGAAATACAACGGGATAAACTTTGTTTCCATCCCGCTCCTACACGGGAAATTAATCCCGATGGGGTCTTCATCCCCGCTTAAAACCATATATAAATATCTAATCCTATATACCTATACAAGTCATCCCCACTAAGTGCAATTAAAACTAATTTCCTGTGCTGTGGTTGTTCCACGTCATCTGAAATATTTTTCACCGTTGGATCAGAGTTCTGCCGTGAGATTGATTAGATGGATTCGCTGTGTCAGTCTCTCAATCCAGCAAGCTAGCCCAGCTCAAAGGCCGAACGTGGGCCTGTTGCAATCAAGTCTAGCCAATACCAGGTAAACACTACTGGCCCAATCAATGGACATAGTGCATGCGCTCCCTGACCTCTCGGTTCTCCATTGTTGATCGCTCCACTCCCCTGCTGAAACCGAGAAGAAAATAATGCAGCATTCCCTGACGGTCGAACTGCTCATTTCCTCCATGCGAGTTGGCCAGCCGCAAACGAAGGAAACTGAAGGCCACCATAATGACAGCCATGCTTTAATCACACCACACCCATTCAGTGCTTCCCTATCATAGCTTGGATTTTGGGGTCATCCTCTCCTCTCGACTCTTCACTCCAGTCTCCATCGTCGAAGCGTGTTAATTCGCACTGGCATTGTATAGCATTGTTGTTCTCACTCTTGCTCCTTCATCGATTTTGATCTGCAGCTACCGCATGTTAACCTTTATTTTTTCCCCCAAGGTTCAGTATTTTTTTGGGACACCGTGCAATGTCAGCATCCCCCATTGGATTTTCAAAGCACATTTTTTCCCTAATATCAACGAAGTTTATGAGATCCCCTTTCTTTCAATCTCTCTACCTCATTATTTTACCACCAATGTGAGTTATATTGTCCTTTCTCAATTTTTGCTGATTTGAGTACATTTGAAGGATTCACTCTATTTCCATCTTTTAGCACAATATATCACTTCTTTTCTTTCTAATGATGTATTGGCAACAAGTGATTTGATCAAGCACAAAGGAAGAAAGCAAGCATGCAACTGATAACCATCTTCAACAGTACTATACAGGATTACAGGTATTTTATTACTAGCCAGTTCAGTACTATATAGGATTACATGTATTTTATTATTAGCCGGTTCAGAACTTCTATTAGCCGGATTTCATCATCCTTTCACTAGGTATTGTCACTTTTCTTGAATACCTCACGACATGTTCATGTATGAATTTTCTATGCTCTCTGGATCAGCCTTTTCCTTGGTAAAGGATTCCATGCATCAAAGGTTGTATTTTTTTTATTCATAAAAAGTATAAACTCTACGGCTCTGCGAGGAAACTTCTCATATGTTCACCCAAAAAGTGTGCAGCAGTGCAGTATGAGATAATTTAAATCGATGTTTCAAATGGTTTCACTCTCATTGATAACCTCTTTTTGCCAAAAAAAATTAAACATATATGATTTGTCCAATGTTCAAATAAAATAATTTGTTCAATATAGAAGTTATGTTCCCTCAGTTTTACAGTTTGCAGCTATTTCTCTCTTTTTCTATGCAATGGCCTCTATAATATTCCAGCTTGCTGCAGCCTACATTATTGGTTCTTTGATTAAGTTATCACTAGCTGCTGTCCTGGATATTAATAGGTCGATCAGTGTACTGAGACTTATGTAAACAATTTTTGGAATAGATCGGTGAATAGCATGTTTCATGAAAAAAAAAACCTGATAATCACTTCTTGGTTCATTCTTCAATTGTTGTTCCAAGTGCTTTTTTTTTATAGTTGTAGATACCTATATCACAAATATTTAGACATAGTCCCGCAGCAACGCGCGGGGTATCATCTAGTAACAAATATGACACGTCCCTCAACTCCTAAAACCAATACAAATAAGGTCTCAAGGCGGTTTGGATGGTGGTTTGGACTCCTCCAACGAGACTTCGTGATAACATCGTCAACCCGAAGGGGGCGGCGCCGTCAATGGTCGAGAATCTGGTGGCCACCAACACCGAAAACCAAAATGTCAATTTCCTTTTATATATGAATCAAGTAATAGCAAACGAGTAATCACAACTTCACGATCAATTACACATCACTACAGCGCAGAGTCCCAAAGTACTTACCAATCATCTAGAACTGGACATTCCTATGGCTAAGAAAAACACAAAAGACAAGAATCATTTGAGAGTGAAGCAGGCGAGGCTAGCAGATCTATCGGAGGTGCCATAGGCTGGGAGGTGATACCTTGAGGTTGGAGGACGCCGCCTTGGAGTCGAGCGACCCCCAATTGCTCGCCGTGGAGATGGGGAGATTGGGGAGGAGGAGACGCGAGTCCCACTGTATTTTTTTTTTACTTTTAATTGGACCGTCACTAACATGTGGGTTTCACCATTTTTTTCTCATTTTAAACATCGTGTCAGTTAAAACCACCATCCAAACCCTCTTTGATTTTATTTGCATTGTTTTTGAGAGTTGAGGAACGCGTTATATCTGGTATTGCGGTTTAGAAATGAATTTCAGATTCGACGACAAATTTGAGGGACCTGAAGTGAACTCATTCCTTTTGGAATGTGGATGATCCTTTGCAATTGAAAATGGGCTGAAAGAACAGTCTTTCAATTGAGCCTAAACTGTTCCCTTCTCGTAAATCATTTCGCATGATGCTTTATTTGGTAGTAGATGTAGTCATGTAACCGTAGTGGGGCAGATCCAGAAATGGGCAGAGGCATGGACCGTGTTATTAGAGTTTTTGCTCCACCCCTGACCATAGAACATTGTCTTTTTTTCTTGATCCACCCTACCAGCACACACTCACCAATAGGGGCATTCCTAGTGTAATATTCATAGTTGTGTCACATCACACTATGTAGGATGAGGTTGCTATAGCTTTACGATGATGGCTACTGCTTCCATTCCAAAATATTTGTCGTTTTGAGTTTTTGTTTGTAATATTTGATTTTTCGTCTTATTAAAAAAATATGGAATTATTATTTATTTTGTTTGTGATTTGCTTTATTATCAAAGTGCTTTAAGTATGACTTCTCCATTTTTATATTTACACTAATTTTTCAAATAAGACGAATAGTCAAACGTTACAAGAAAAAAGTCAAAGCGACTACTAATTTGGGACGAATGTAGTACTCATTATTCTTTTATTATTATCATTTTGGCTCTTGATTTCTTGTATGCCAACCCTTCTCATATTTTTTATTAACACAAATTAACTGAAACTTTTACAATTTAGACCCTATAACAACATCATCAAAAATACATACATACCGTTAATTATAGGCTGACCCACTATCACCCTACCTTATTTTTTTCTCCCTCACCGCCCTCTCTCTCCTCTAATTCTCTCCCCAGCAGATCGATCTCCATTTCCGCCTCTCTTGTCGCCTCCTCCCCTCTCTATTGGTTTCCTTTTCGCCTCCTCCCTTCTCCATCTCCTCGAGTGCTGGCCTTCGCCCCCTCCTCGTTGCCACCTCTCGTTTCTCTGCTTCCTTCCATCCCCTTTCCTCCTGGCAGTGGCAGCTCAAGCTTGGTGCCACTGATCGAGCTCAAGTGACAGGAGTGCTCTACGACAACGTCCACGGTCGAGGTCGTCATCATCGGTTGGCCCTTTTTTCCCCTCCACGATTGGGTTGGGTTGAATGGAAGGGAAGGGGAGGGGGGACAATGCATGCTTCGATTGAAGTTGGGTGTATGCCACTACAGAGATACACAGGTCTTACCTAGGTTCCGACTTGTGCAAACATGGAGGGGATTCTTCTAGCAGTCACCTTATCAGAGAAGAATGCCACATAAGTACAGGTCTAGCTAAGACATATATGATATATGAAACATAGGACAAAGGTAAATATCTCTAAATTTCTACTCAAATCGTGTTCATAATAATCGTTGATAACATAGATTCGATGTTTAAGAAAAAATCTATTTCTTTTGTATAGCACTTTGAGGATAATGACGGCAGAGAATAATAACAAGAGAGCACACGGAAGTCGCGTATACTTGCAGTGGAGTTTCTACTTTGGAACTACCCGGTGTTCTCAGATACCGAATAGCTTATCTCTATTTCTAGCTATTTTAAGTCATATTAATCATTATATTACTACTTCTAGCTATTTTAAGTTATATTAATTATTATATTACTTGAAAATTAGACTATAATATGTCGAGAATCCGGTATAATTATTTTGCAAAGTTTGTCACCGTACGTGTATACTTGTACCCTACGCTTGGACGTACCGCTCGTTCACTGGCTAGGACGGACGAGACAACCGAGTAAACAGTACTCCATCCGTCCTGCAGCCTTGCTTGTTGTCTCCGTGCACCAGGGAGAAGCAAGCAGCATCTATGCTCCCTCCGTCCTTAAAAAAAAAAGGCAAACCCTAGGTTTTCGTGTCCAATTTTGACTATCCGTCTTATATGAATTTTTTTTATAATTTGTATTTTCATTGTTGTTAGATGATAAAACATGATTAATATTTTATGCGTGACTTGTCTTTTTAATTTTTTTCATAATTTTTTTAAATAAGACGGACGGTCAAACGTTGGGCACGGAAACCAAAGTTTGTCTTTTTTTTTTTTTTTGACGTCCAAAGTAAAGTAGTACTAGCACGGTGCGAGATCAAACTGACCAGTGAGCTTTTCAGTTTTCACGGCAACAGGAGGCAGAGAAAGCGAGAGGAAGGTTGGCCACAACCCAATCAAAAAGGACGTGTATCTGTGCTTTTTTTTTTTTGTACGAGTCCTCCATTTTCCCTTGTGATGCAATCATCCGTTGAAAGATGAAACACACCACGTCTGAACAAAATCCCCCCCTTTTTCGTCCGATATATGGTTATATTTTTCGGGGGTTTGAATTTGAATTTGACGACGGCCAGGCCACGATCGCGAGCGAAGTGGACCGCGGCCGAACCACAACCTGCTGGACTGGACTGGAGTGGTGGCGAGACAACTGATATCGCCTCCTCGCTCCAAATCCAATCCCACCAAGGCTGGAGGAGCAGATACACGATGCTATTGGCCAACTTGTACCGCGCACATCAGAAAAAGCGTAAAAGCATGTGTTTTAATTATTTTGGACACGCGGTAGAATAGGATGGACTTATCCATGTTTATTAATTATGAGACGGTTCTATTTATCCATCTAGTATGAGAGAACGGTGCTAAGCTGGAGCTGGAACTTTACCAAACATGTCCTAAAGGTGTGTTTGCAACTCCTTTTTCCCAACCCATCTCCCTCTGTTTTCCGCGCGCACGCTTTTCAAACTGCTAAACGGTGCGTTTTTTATAAAAAAGTTTCTATACAAAAGTTACTTAAAAAAATCAAATTAATCTATTTTTGAAAAAAAATTTAGCAAATACTTAATTAATCACGTGCTAATGGACTGCTCCGTTTTCCGTGTTTACTGTGCATGCTGGGAACTAGAGTAGCGAACACACCCTAAGTGGGTTGGGTTAATTAGTTTGTCGATTTTAGTGGGATAGCGTCAATTAAACCTGGATCTTATGAGAATATTCTTTTTAGGGACCGTTCTCATCATGCGTGTCCTTAAACCAATGACACACTGAAAAATGTGTTTGATCTATGCCGATACATCCTATTCCTTGAACCAAGCACATGCTTAGTGATAGGAGTAAATCATATCACGTGAAATTCATGTGTTCCAAACTGGTGCCCTCCTCTAGAATTACACATTTACGTAACACGGTCCTTTTTAGATGTGTAATTTTGCATGACTGAAACTAGGTCTAACTTGGTTGACGTGGATTTGTCCATTTGTCTGTTTGATCTCCTTTAACAGCAGGTGTAAGGTTTTCGAGTCTGATTCCTCTTGAACAAGTGTTTTTTTCCCTTCTTAGTATAAAAAAATAGGAACAATCTGTCCTCTTTATCGAGGTTTAAAAAATTTGGGTTTGATGTATGATTTCATCTGTCAGCTGCTATTTTTATGTAACACTCTTCACGCACGCTTCTTTACGAAAAAGGCTAATAGTTAGGGGCCACATGAGGACATGATCTCCTTAAATAATTCAAGGTTTCCATTAGAGCCGACAGTGCCAACAAAAAGGGTCTACCTCCTTTTCCCTGCATCTACAGCCAAATCTCATCAAGCCATCTCCCTCCCCCCAAAAGCTGGATTGTGTTTGGTCGTCTCCCTCTCTCCACAGCTCCCACCCAACTAGTACCGATGGAGGAGGACCGAATAAGGTTATATCTACAGAGCTCGAAATTCAGAGAAGCAGATAAATAGGCGGTACTTAATAGGAATATAAAAATATTTCCCAGTTTTTGATTTTTAAGTTTATTTTTTGAATTCTGTAACTATAAATTCTTAAATTATATTCTAGGTCTGTATTGTTTAAAGGAGTTAAAGACTTTCTTAAAAAAAAATAATTATAGTCAGACATAAACTCCTTCAAACATGACCAAACTGAGCTACTGGAGTTAAAAAAAACTGAGCTACTGCTAGTGCTAGTGTGACCAGATTGTGGAGTATATACCTATGCGGCCAATAATAGGGGTTCGGAGATCGTTGCATTCCGCCGACGATTTTATAGTGCGTAGATACTCTAGTACTCGCTCCATTTTGGTAAAGGAAGTCGTTTAGGACAGCGACATGGTCTCCAAAACACAACTTTAACTTCTTGTTTCTATAAAAATATTTATTGAAAAGTGATATATGTATACTTTTATGAAAATATTTTTCAAGACAAATCTATTCATATAATTTTTATATTTTCAAACTCAATAACTTGAGAGTTATTCATGATTTATATTCTCAAGGTTTGACTTAAACATTGTCCTAAATGACTTTCTTTATGAATACGGAGAAAGTACTAGAGTCATTATGCATGGGGATGATGAATTGATGATTATTATTGAATTGGTAGAGTGCTCGTGCAACTGCCTGCCAGTGGAAGTGGACTCCTGCAGGGGATATCGATAGGGGAAACTATTATAATCCCTCGAGGGGATGTTCCCTCGTTTGCTTAAAAACTATCTAAACGGTTATGAAAAATTTTGGAAAAATTTGACAACATTCATACAACACATATATGCAACTCCACAAAATCTTAAGTCCAAACTCAACTCATACGTCGAGATATAAAAAAGACAAATTCAGCGTACGAATAGTAGCGTACTGTTTATATCTAAATTTGTCTTTTTTGTTTCTCGATGTGTAGATCGAATTTGAACATGAATTTTGGTGGACTAGTAGGTATCATTATACTCTATATTGTCAATTTTTTTCAGAATTTTTCACAACTATTTACATCGAATTCGAAAGAAAAATGTATACGAGGGGATATCATATCCCCTCGAGGGATTAGAATCCACTCCCGATCGATAATGGTGTGTGTGAAGGCAATGCACCCAGAGGCCAGCCGGTGGGAGGTACACGCCGTAACGTCGCTGCAGACCATACATGGGGCCATGGGATTTCACACGGAAAGATATACAGTTATTTTGGAAAAAAATATGGGCTTGTTTACTTGACAAAAAAATTTAAGAAAATTTGATTTATAGCATAGGAAAAAAACAGTACCAAAAAATAGCACAAGAAGTTTTCGCTTATAGAATTATAGAACGTCAAGAATTATAGAACCGGAGGGAGTACTTTCTTATTGTATTTGTCGATGATATGGGTCCAGGGGTACGCATGGTAAAGGGGAATGACCTTCCCATCTAGCCACGTGACCGTGCGGCCTGCCTTTTCCCCACCCCCTCGGGGGGAGGTCGGGTGGTTATGAGGTGGCCAGGGGGCCTCGGGGCGCCACGTCACACCCCTCGGGCCCGTGAGGCATACTGCCTCGAGGCCCTCACCCGGCCACCACGTGGCAGAGTGAGTGGACGGAGCAGGCGATACCATCCAGCGTCTTAAATGCGCGGCGCCCCAACCATTTCTTACCGCATTTAATGTGGCGTGGGCAGACGTGCGGTGCTGCCCGATTGACGCATGTCAATCGACCTTGACCGGTCTACGACCGGTCGCAGGCGGATAGGACAAGCGGCAGTGCCCCCACGTCCCGCCCTGTGTCAGGCGGAGTGGGGGGGTAGGTATGAACGGTGCATGTAGTATCCCCTTAAACTATAATATGAGGACCTTGCCCACCGAAAAAATGGACGACTCTTGATAGCTTGAGCTCCAGAGGAAGCACAACTAGGGTTTCCAAGGAGCACAAGATCTCTTATAAGGACTCCACCATAATTCCACACACAGGAGTAGGGTATTACGCCTCCCGGCGGCCCGAACCTGGATAATCCCTCGTCTTCCACACAGATTCGCTAGCGATCTAGCAGCTAGACCCTAAGCAGAGATACGCTCTTGATCATCGCGCCTTATCCCCCAGTCGAACTCACAAAGGGGGGTCTCACGACCTCTCGCTAGAGAGGATCACTCATCGACAGTATTCGTTTCTTGGGTTTGAAATTGTTGATTTAAAAACAAATTGAAGCTAATTTAAGAAAAAACAAATTGAAGTTGAATTTTTGCATGGTTATTAAGGTAACTGTCTTACCGTGTGGTGCTGGTAATTAAAACCCATGCATCGGTAGAGAAACATTGGTTATAGAACCCTAGGTTGGTTTTGTTATGACAGTCTAGTGATATACATGAAAATTTGGTATCTTTATAGACTCTGTATATTTTAGATAAAAAAATCGTATTTTATCGGATGTTTGCAAAGACGCTATGTGTATTTTAGATACCAATAGAAATGCAATCTATAAAAGTGTTAGTATTAATCTTGAAAGACTTTAAGGAGCAGCTGATAAAAGAAATGTACTAGGGCAGAGGAGGTGGGGCCTTCTCTAAAAAGGAGTATATAGATGATACATTTAGAAAAAGTCTTCCATCATGGTGTCGTACAAGTCATTTTGTACGGTGGTGTAGCATTGCATCACACAATGATCCTATAGCAGCTGGTACGTTGAATGACCAGCAGTACTAAAAATGCATTCAAGTACATTGCATTTGCATACAGCTCGTTAACGTAAGAAGCAAATTAAACGATATTTCCGTACAAACTTCCAACAGTGCATAGAATGGGCGGAGGATATGATCTACAAAAGGAAAAAATCACCACCATCGAGATATATCGATTTTACTTTGAATAATAGTGGAATTTGTTTTTTTGCTAACCGTGAATGTTTTTCACAATCACAATATATTGATGACAACTCTCAACTCTGTGAGTAATTCATTCGTCTTGACTTGTGTGTAATGCTAATTTCTGAGCCTAGCCATTTACAAGATTATTCGGTTTGACCACACCTCTTATTTCAAGCCCAACAAAGATCGACTCGTTAGTTTCATTGACTATAGTTATCTTCTATTCCGTCTCGTACCTTGATATGCACTAGTCACATGTTATTCTACTATGGCTATGTTAGGATAACACCCTTCATGCATGGTTCTTGCTCCTCCTATGCATTTTCGATCAAAGTCAAATACTCACTCAGCCCCTTGGTCATCTCATTGTTGTTCTTGTCACCACATCTCTCTCATACTATAATCGACACTCCAAGCTGCAAATAATGTTATTTTGAATCCATCGCTTCCTGCCATTCTCAACATGATCCTTCCTCCTTTCCTCCAGCTTCTCGTCTGGAAGTGATGAATGAGGAGTGCATGACATTGTGATAATTTGATGAAAGTAATCTCGTTGGGCTCATCAACGAATAACCAACAAATTATAAAAAAAAAGCAACAAATGACTCAAAATGGATATGACAAGAGCACCAGTAAGACGAGTTGTATCATGTTGCTATGACATGCCTTTTAAGCTTGAGCAGCCAAATGAAGGCAACATATTATGGCTTAAGTTGGGGGCAACAAGCGCAACAAGCATGCCACATTCTAAACTTGTTTACGGGTTGAACCAATTCTGGATAAAAGGCATTTCGCTTGCTTAGTTTGGTAAAAGGAAACTATCTATTGAAACCAGTTTCCTTGTATCAAAAAGAATCAACTTAAGATAAGATGTAACATATCCTAGAACGATGAATCTGAACAAGTGTTAAAAGTGGAATGGTAATAAATTTCTTCAATGCTAATGAAGAATTTTGTAACAAAGTGAATATGTTGTAAGTTTTTTTATGACAAACTAAAAACATACCCCCTTATCCCAAAATGTAGCTATGAATATATACAATTGTCTAGATTCATAGCTAAAGTAACTACTGTATAGTACTATCTAAATTCATAGCTATATTTTGGAATGGGGCGATTAGTTTTGCAAAAGAAAAAAAATCTAACTGTTGTTCAATGTTTTATTTCTAAAAAACTGTTGCTCAATAATGAGAAATTGAGAATGCCCTAAGGTGAATACCTATGTTTTTTTATACACTGTTTTACTCTGATGTTCTCTTCAGAAATTGAATTGTTTCAACTGAAAACAATTGTCACCGAACAAATGAACCCCTATATCAGGTTTGTAAATCTTACTAGCATACTCCCTCCATCTAAAAATACCAGCCTAATACAGAATGTAACGCATTTTAGTATCCAAATTCGTTATATTAGGATGTGTCATATCCAGTGCTATGTTGATATTTTCTCGGACGAAGGGAGTGTACTACCATGACACCCAACAAAATGGGCCCTCAAAACCCTCCCCCACAAAAAAAAAAAAAAAGAAAAATTGGTGAAGAAATGAAACGAAATTGTTAGGTCGCCAATCCCATTAGCAACAGATCTCAGATACAGACACACACACCACACCCCCCCTACATATTTCCGCAAATCCAATCCCGCTGCAACTGCACGTAAGCATCTCACACGCTTCTGTCTCGCCTCTCCCCGTTGGCGTGCGCGTGTGTTTCGCTTTTTCTCTCTCGCTTTCTTTCTTCTTCCTCCTCCTTCCTCTCCCCCCGACACGCGCACGCACACGCACACCGCACCGCCACACCCGCCTCCACAATCTAAACCCCTCCTCTCCGGCGATGCTGCCGCGTCGCCGCGCGGGGCCCCGCCGCCTCCTCCGCCTCCTCCTCGTCGTTGCCTTCGCGGCGGTGGTCGCATTTGCCCCGCGGCGGCGGCTGCGGCGGGGGAGGGGGTGGGGGTGGTGGAGGAGGAGGAGGTGCGGGTGGGCGAGGCGGCGGCGGCGGTGGCGCGCGGGGAAGGGGACGAGGCGGTGGTGGCGGCGGCGGTGGCGGGAGGGGAGGTGGTGGCGAGGCCGGGGCGGGGTTGGGGGAGGGGGCGGCGGCGGCCAATGCGACGGGGAAGGAAGGGAGCCTCGCGGAGATGATCGACCGCGCGCTGGAGAAGGAGTTCCCCGAGTCCGAGGGCGAGCAGGGCGGCGGAGGTGCGTTGGATCTGGTTACCTCGGGGGGGTGGGTGCCCCGTGATCCGCCTGGGGATCTGGTTACTCCCACTCGGCGCCGCAGGGGTCGGTGGCGTCGAGATCTCGGCCTCCGTGGCCGCGGCGGTGGGGGATTTTGGGATTATTTGGGACTGCCATTTTGTGCTTACTTGTTTCGGCTGCTCTGGTTTTTGCAGAGAAGGACCCCGGCAGCTTCAACAACACGGTGGCTGAGAAGCAGGTGATTTCATTTGCGCACTTGTGTTTGCTTGCTTACTTTCAGCCATCCGTTTCCATTTGAGGGTAGAATCTGGTTAAATTTCTTAGTATCATGCTGCGTGTGGAAATGGGTGGGATATTTGGATCCTGCCGACTTTAGTTTTGGATGTCCAAATCGTTATTTGTGCCTGGAATTTGAGTGAGAATTGGTTCGATATGGGTGTATGCTCTGAAGAAATTTGTTACTCGACATGCTTAAATTTGATGAAGTTGGCGTTTAAACTTGAGGATGCAACTATTGATTCTGGTAAACTGATAATGCTCCACTAGCTTTGCGGTACTCCATGAGCCCCGTGATGCTTCCATATGTTGCTATGCAGTTTTTGTGACTTTTGACCCTGTATATTTTGACCTGCTGTAGTTAAGTTGACATTTTCCTAGTGCTGACGACAATACATTGGGTGATGTTTGTAGCTTGTCGTTGTACTAGGCTAGATAATAATGAATATTTATTTATGGTGGAACTAAGAAATTTTTAAACACAACTAATATTAGTTTATGGTGTACCTAGGTTAATGTATTTATTTGCTTGAAAAATCTTACTACACTTAAACTAGTTCTATTCCTCTTCTGAAGTTCCTTGTATTAAACTAGTTCTATTCCTCTTCTGAATTTCCATGTCTTCATTACTTTTTGTGAAATATTGTTGGCTATACTGTATACATCGCACATGTGTCTCTGTAGAAGTGCTCATCTTGTTCTTTATCCTACCAGGGAGTCCTGGAAACTGTGGCCAGAAGAGTAACAAAGAAGAATGAGACCAAAGACAATAAGTATGTTATTGATCAAAATCTGTCTTTGTGATATTCCTTGTTTAAGTGATTTTATCCTATATTATTTATCTTACTCTTTATTAAACCTCCCAAATCTATGATCTTAACCCCCTAGGTCATTCCCATTTAAGGAAGTTTTCTTGGATCGGCCAGAGCAAGAGGATGTTCCCACATTGATTGATCGGAAGGTACAAGCACTGCAATTGGTTGAAGGATTTCTTTGACTTTAAAGCTACCACTTGTGCACAACGTGCCAGTTCTTATCCTCTGATTTACTGTCCTGAATTGACACAATTGCAAATCCAGGATAATGTTTTTATTATATCAAATCCGAAGTCAAAATACCCTGTGCTGCAACTGGACCTTAGGTATGTTATCCAATTCTGATGTTGAATATTCATAAAGTATCTTCTTTAAGTGTTAACTTATTTGTTGATTGTGAACTATTGTAGATTGATATCGGATCTTGTCGTTGTTATTGTGTCTGCTACATTTGGTGGAATTGCCTTTGCTTGCCTTGGACAACCTGTGAGTACTATACATTCTTCCTCTCATTACCTGTACAAGGCATATATTCTTGTGGCTATTTGAATGTTGTGGTTTTATATTAAGCCACCTAAGGCTACAACTCTAAAATATATTGCAGGTGATTACAGGTTATTTACTTGCAGGATCTATAATTGGACCAGGAGGTTTTAGCTTTGTCAGTGAAATGGTGCAAGTAAGGTGCTTTTTCCTTTGTTGGTTGCTTTTCTCAAAATATGGTTGTGCTTTTTCCCAATTGTTTGACTTCTTCAGCTGTCAGCTAAATCGTAATTGTTTTTCTATTGGCAATTTATTGTGCACATGGAGAGAAATACATACCGCTTAAGGGCTCATACATTTCTATCTTCACACCCTACAAGTCCATGGGAACACTCTGTTTCTTTCACTATCAGTTGTTAGATAGAGATGTACATGAAAATTAAGATTCGCTTCATCTAATTGCTGGAAAATGGCATGGTAACCTGGAATTGTTTTGAGATGAAGCCATATAATGAGATATGTTTTGCATTATCTGAAATTGGTAACTGTATTCGTACAATGCATGTATAGTGGTTAGTGAACTTTACATAAATAACAGTGAGGCCATTAACTTTGGACTTATTGAAGAAACCAAATCCCATCCATGTAAAAGATCAAGGTTCTAGTTTAAATGCCTAAGTTTACTTGAATTGATTTTCAAGCTGTATGCTTGAGAAATTCCCTCTGGCATTTGACTAGAAAAACATCATGCTTCTCGTAACATTGCAAATATTTATTTATCTGTGCACATTTCTTTTTTTATGTGTATATATCTCAATTGTTGCTCATCTGTTTTTTCTTGGACCATTTCTGTCCTGCCAACTTACCATTGTTATCTTCTTTACTGTTATACACATTCGTGTTTCCTGCTTATTTTAGCTTTCATACACTGCAGAACTTGTAATGCAATCAATAAATCTACATGTAAAAAGACTGAGTGTAATGCATATATCTACTTGTATATAATTTGTGTGTTTATGACTCATACTTTACCATACAGGTTGAAACAGTAGCTCAGTTTGGTGTGATATTTCTGCTGTTTGCTCTGGGACTTGAATTTTCTACAGCAAAAGTATACTTCTTTGATTTTTTATATATTTGCACTTATGCAAGCATGGACTTGAAATAATAACAACATGAGGTGTTTCCCCATTGTCTTAGCTTCGAGTTGTTCGTGCGGTTGCCGTTCTTGGAGGATTGCTCCAAATCATCCTGTTCATGTTGCTTTGTGGTATTTCTGCTACGGTATGTTTCATTGCTGTAATTTAAATAACCATGTTTTGATGTTTCCATTTTCAAGCGCAAGTACTGTACACCCTGTTATATGTTGCTCTGGATTTTTGATTAGGATTAAAAAACATGTCTTACAGTTCTTTTAATTTTGTTTATATTTAATATTGCATTGCAGCTATGTGGAGGCAAAACCAAAGAAGGTGTTTTTGTTGGTGTTCTTCTTTCTATGTCTTCAACGGCTGTGGTAATTTCTAAATCTTTGAACTTGCATATCTGTGCATTCGATTGCCTTTCATCCGAGTTTACAATGGACCTACAGGTCTGCTTATGATTTATAACATCAATGGCTTGCTTCAATGTGCATAGTCCTTGAGCCGTTTACTGTTCTTTGTCTCTTTAAATAGCAATATGTCCATTCTCTCTCGCATGTGTTTTATGACAGTGTTATCGATAATCTTATTGATACTACTTAGTAATCAGGCCACCATCAGGATATATTGAACCAAACAAGGAAATTTGGGGCTTGCAGTTGTTTTATTCGGTTTGATTTTTTTTCTCCCAGTGTCCGTTGAGTCAGGAGTGCTTCTGCCTCCCTCTCTCGGTTCCCCCACCCTCCACAAAAAGCTAGCCACGTCTACTGTTTTGGTGCCAAAATTGAGTAGATTGGGCAGTTGGAACTTGAAGTACGCAGGACCTGGCAGTAGGAGGAGGAGAAGAGGTGCAAACGAAAGATGATTTAGCAGCAGGTAGAGAGAAGCTCTTCTTGGCTGCGAGAGGTCAATATGTCAAGGAACTTGATAGTTAATTCATCATCAAGAGCTCTGATTGTGTCGGTGACGAACATGGGTGGAGGCATCCCTTCTCTATTCTGGCAACAACAGCCATTGGGCAGAGGTGATAGTTCCTTATCTATTAGTCTTGCCTCTGCCAACTCTGCCACAATCAAGGACTTCGTTGCAGAGTCTGACTGGGACTCCATTTTTTTTTTGTGACGATGAGTTTCATGGGTTTTAATCCGGAAAACACTGTGCTTGGTTCAGTTCCTCCAGTGGTTTATGCACAACAATTCTGTTCTCCTTTCTGATGTGCACAGACAGTGGAGATGACCCTTTTGTGTTGCTAATTAACTCCTCATTTCACTCCACCGTGGAATGCCACTCTTTTAGTGTTTTGCTACACATTCCTCTCAAGCAGCTTTTGTTGTAAATCAACTTGTTCGTTTTGGTTCCTAGTGGAACCATCACCCCTTCCATAGACGATAGATGCCAAATGGTTTTCAATTTAGCACGTCGTTACCTTGTAGATGGTGCTTGACTCATGTGCCAACTGTGTTTCATGAATGTCGTATAACTTGCAATATGGTTATGCTCGTGTTGTAAATCCCATTTCCATCTCCTTTTGCTTAACTTTTCTGGGAAAATATTTTGTATGTAGGTTTTGAAATTTCTAATGGAAAGAAATAGCATCAATGCCCTTCATGGCCAAGTTACGGTTGGCACACTCATATTGCAGGTATGAAAGAAATGGATACCATCTTCTAAATTTGTTGAGTTGTTTGGGGAGATGAATTCGTAAAGTTGCATGTTTTGCTTGCTTCTTAAGAATCGAACTAGTGCACTGATTATTCTTTCTTTATCTGAGCTTTGCTACTTTCCTTGTATTGGTGATTTGATATTCCTTTGTCTTAGGACTGTGCTGTTGGTCTTCTTTTTGCACTTCTTCCAATTCTGAGTGGTGCTTCTGGTCTTCTTCAAGGAGTTGCATCAATGGCCAAGTCGTAAGTGTAGTGTGTTTTTGGCTTAAAACTTTTATTTACATATAATTTTTTTACCACTACAATAATCTGTACACTAGAATCATGTCCTGCAGAAAATTCATGTCACATCAATGTCTAAATGGTGGTACTTAAAACAGCAGTGCCACCTGCCTTTACATCATGACAGCACAAAAGTTTATTGCCTTATATCTTGATAATGACATATCATGTTGTCCTATGTATATTTGAACTTCCTATTGTTCGCGAAAGTTGTTCCATGGTATTGGATTAAATTATTTTGTCACAATTTCTGACATTCTCAGGTTGGTGGTATTGATAACATTCCTTACAATTCTTTCCATCCTCTCCCGAACTGGTGTGCCTTGGTTTCTTAAGCTGATGATAAGTCTTTCATCTCAGGTGAATATAATCGATAGACACTACATGAATGGTTTTGTTGAGCATTTAATTTAGTTCTGGTTCTGATCATCATGTTATCCTACATTGACATTTCTGCATTTCATGCAGACAAATGAACTGTACCAGTTGGCAGCTGTTGCATTCTGCTTGTTGTTTGCTTGGGTGAGTTTCTTTAACTGCTCGTATGTTAGTATCGAATGCAATTGTCCAGTAATGGGAAACTATTTTTCTTTAAACACTGGATGACTGGAGTAGTGCAGATAACTGTTACATGTACTAAACCTGGCCAAAAGTTGTGTCACTCTAACTGGATCCAGTAAAGGATGCTGAAAGTAACAATTTTGCTAACGTTGATCTTTTACACTATTCTAGATTGATTTATAGCATGTATTATAGTGAATGTGTAGTGCAGACTCTAGTGCTTTGCCTCTCTTTCTTCTGTTCCAAGTTTCTGCACTAATCTTTGTAAGTTTTGCTCTTCAGTTTTCGGCAACTCTTTCTTTACTGTTATGGCTCATGCACACTTTTCTTGCAAGAAAATGTAGTTATGCTTATACTTTTAACAGTTTTATTCGCTCTCTTCTATCGGTATCCTAAAACTTATGTTTACTCATATGCGGCCTTCTATGATGCAGTGCAGTGATAAGTTGGGCTTGAGTCTTGAGTTGGGTTCGTTCGCAGCTGGAGTAATGATATCAACAACTGATCTTGCACAACACACACTTGAACAAGTAATTCCTTTCTGTGAAATTATACGATTTTTTTTGGGTGAAGTTCGTCAGTTCTGTGACAATTTGAATGACAATGCACTTTTTTTTTTGTTTTATGTTTCTTTTACTGCTTTAGTCAAAGTTTTAGCTAGACTCATGTAGTTAATGATTCATTATATGTTCTCTTATTTCAGGTTTGTTGTTTCTGCAGATTGAACCTATTCGAAACTTCTTCGCTGCTCTTTTCCTTGCCAGCATTGGGATGCTAATTAATGTCCATTTCCTTTGGAACCATGTCGATATACTCCTTGCAGCTGTGATTTTGGTGATAACTGTAAAGACGTTTATTGTTGCTGTTGTTGTTAAAGGGTTTGGCTATAGCAACAAAACATCTCTTCTTGTAAGTCTTTGGATTGCTTTATTACATGTGCTCCCATCTATTATTGTTCATGCAGTTACACTGATCTCATGTTATTTTCCTTGTAGGTTGGTATGTCTCTTGCACAAATAGGAGAGTTTGCTTTTGTTCTTCTAAGCCGTGCTTCAAGCATCCATCTGATTGAGGTTATTTCTCCATATTTTGTTCCTATCTTGTGTTTCTCCAAAGCTTCCTGCCTGTCAATGTTGTTTTATACTCGCATGGCTACACTCAGTTCTAGCTAGCTTCTGACTAATTCCGCTCTAGCTTGCTTTTGGAGTAGTCAATAGTGAAACTGTTCTGTTATGATAATTTATGTTGTCTTGTGAGCACTGAGGTGCGTGTACTTTCATCTGATAGCTGAATTGCTTTTCTTCAGGGCAAACTTTATCTGCTTCTTCTTGGAACCACTGCACTCAGTTTGGTATGCACCTATACGCTTCGTTTCCTTTTAAGCTATATTCTGTTCTCACTGTAAATGATACTCAGCAAACATTTGAAGGAGCGGCTCAAATGAGAGCATGATCACCAAACCTTTGTGACATTGTTGTGGTCATGATGCGTTTACCTTATGTCGTGTGTGTGTGTACCATTGCAGGTAACAACACCCCTTCTATTCAAAATGATACCCGCGGTGGTCCACCTCGGTGTTCTCTTGAGATGGTTTTCTGTTGATAGCAATCAGGTGGAGGTACACGTTCATATCAACTGAGTTCAATCTCTCGATTGTTTTACTCTGGGAATCAGTTTCCAACCAATTCATCGGTTCTTCCTTTTTCAGTTGGGCCTAAAAAGTGATGGCCTCCGCATCGATAGCGGCAAGCGCATAAATTTGATAGTCCAAGGCTCACATGACTCATGACATATTTTGGCACCACGCAAAAGGCTTGCTACTTTTTAAGTATGGCTTACGCTAAACAGCTCCACATTGTAAAGTGTTTTTTCGCATGTACGAAAAGAGTTTGTACCACACATGCACGGCCGTGGAACCTGTGGAGTGGAGTGGAGTGGAGGCAAAAGAAATCAATCAATCTCGTTTCGGTTGTCTTCTTGGGATCGATTGATCTGCGAGTGGTGCAATGGGCAATAGAGTTTGCCGGTTTTGGGAGCAGAGCAGCATGCCTGCCTTGGGATGAATGGCAGAGTTGTGCTGCATCGCTAGCTGGAATGTGAGTGTGTAAACCCCACAAATGAGGGTTTTCTGTGTAACATAACAATGTATGCTGATTAATTGATTGGATTAGCGAGATAGGGTTTAGTTTGGCTTGGTCGTTACCATGCCATTGTATTCATTTTGTCAGCGCTTGTGTACGCGTTTCTCATCGCGAATTTTGCTGTGTAGTGTGTAACTAGTGACCTTTTACCATTATCTAACCTTGTCCGTTTCTATTACTAACTTCGAATCGAATCAAAATGGATGCCACTTTGGATACTTGCTTTCGGTAGGCTTTTTTTTTTAGATATCCATTTTGCGTTCATATATTTGTGTTCAATGTGCGCGTTGCAGGTCTCAATGATTGTATAATTACACTATCACGTCACATCAATTGCATGCCTTAGCATCCATGTGCACTATACTAATTAGGAGAGGACGTTGAAAATCTCGATCCTAATCGTGATAATGATGGTGTCTGCGTATGGCACCAACCTTCCCTAACAAGGTCCCCTGTCCAGATGTATACATGTGCAAATCACCTGCCCCAGCTATTTATGGCACTAGATATTTATGAACAAGTCTTAAAATCGTAGATTATTTGGCCTCCACGGAGGCACCCACGGAAACAGACAAAAAATTGCTTGCAGGTTGCAAGTGCATACTCGGACTATAGAAAACGATGAAAATGGAGCATGGAAAAGATGGCCCACAAGCGTCTCCTGATGGTCAGCTCGTTCAAAAAAGAGGAAAATAAATTTGTGGAGTAATTTTTTAAATAAAGACTTATTTGACACCGTTGACTTTTTAGCACATGTTTGACCGTTCGTCTTATTCAAAAAACTTTTGTGAAATATGTAAAACTATGTGTATACATATAAGTATATTTAATAACGAATCAAATGATAGGAAAAGAATTAATAATTACTTAATTTTTTTGAATAAGACGAACAACCAAATATATTTAAAAAAGTCAACGGCGTCAAATATTTAGAAACGGAGGGAGTATATACTAAAAGTCCATTAAACTTCATACAAACGCTCCTATGTCGTCACATGGCACTCTACAAACGCTACTAAGCTGCCACGTGGCAAAGAAACATCTATCCCTTGATTTCCATCATCTGTGCTGCTTCCTAGGTACCGCTTGGGAACTCGGCATAGGTGCCGGATTTCCCGACCAGCACCTATCCAGGTTTCTGTTATAGTGTAAGTTTATGTTGTTAGATAAATTTACAGTTAAAAACCCATATTTACTATAAGTATGTCAGTATTATGGATAATCTTATACGAAATCGCAACACCCTATAATTATCTTTCAGAAAAAATTCACCTCCTAAAATCGATCATAGATAATTATAAATTATTTTATAGCGATGTGTGGTGTGTGCACATACACATGCATTTTTCTTGTAGGCATAAAATTGATGAGGCTCATCGCATTTCACCCTCTTCGTATATGTGACACTGACCTAAGGTTTATCTAGCATCGGATTAATAACGAGTTGCTTTTTTGAACCTTCGTATAATCTTTTTTATATTTTCTTTCCAAACAGAAGAATCATATCTCTGTTATTTCACTTGTACTAGAGCCCATGCTTTTGAATTTTCTAATCTGTGACCTCTTCTTATTTTTTCCGATTCTAGGATTTTACGACATGATTTAAACTATTTCCCCCCGTTTTTGCAATTGCATACCGGATCAAATTGGCAGATTAAAATTAGAACATATCCCATAAAATAGTCATCACCTAGGAGCTCTTAGCAAAATATACTGACATAAAAGAGAGAAGAGAGAGACAAACATCATTGCTACTATCAACGTCTACTCTTAGTCTTTATAAAATGAAAAATTTGTTATACGAGGGTAAGAAAGAAATGATAGTAATAAGAAAATATTTGTGTGGATTAATGGTTAGAGCCCCTTTATCTCAATTATTGTAAAGATATATTTCCTCCGTACTAAAATACAACAATCTAGGATAGAATTTGGCACATCCTACTACTGTTTAAGTTCATAGTATTAAGATGTATCTAATCCAATATTACATCGCTATATTTTAGGATGGATCCAATTTTACATCGCTATATTTTAGGATGGAGAGAGTAGCATCTAAATGAACGTGTATCGACGACATTATCTGCCTTAAAGCATTCCCTTGGGCCTTGGCAACATGGCTCGGAGGTGCTCAAATTCAGTGCAGTAGCAATGCAAGCACCCTATGAGTGTCTTAACCCATGTGAAGATGAGAAATTGGCCCAAAGCCACTCAACCCCACAGTGCATATTACCTATTTTGCATAGCCTTACTTGCAAGGAGAGGATGGCGACTCAGAGCAACGACCTCCGCAACGCACGCGCCCCTCGAGTTTCTTGTGCCGCACGCCTACGATGCGGCGAAAGAACTCGTGATTCAGATAAGGTGCGAGCAAAGGCGCCATGTTTGCACGAGTCCAACCTGACGCGATAAGGTAACTCGCCAGATCGACGCACTATGAAGGGCCTCGAAATACCTTGTCTAGGAAAGCATTTCTCGTGCAGCACACGTTGGCCTCCTCCGTCAATCAGGTAGCAATACATCATGACGACACCATCTGGATCACGCATGAAAGCGACAACACCCCAATGAAAAACACGACCCACATTTGGTTGCCATCGTGAATTGGAACTAGTTTTCGTACTGGCACAGGAATGAAAGGAGATTTTGTGGTATTTATGGATGAAATTAAATGTTTGGTCGAGTTGGTTCAAGCTTGAAAGTAACGAATTGAATTTCCGTGTAATTTATACTGATTAGATCGAGTGTACAACTTTTGGTCAGCTTTGATAAAATATGGAAACGCATGGAACTCGTGGTGATTAATGTAGGAACCACCCCCATTAGATTGTCAATGCTGCTGCTGCTGCTGCAGCAGACATAAGCATTTGAGGATGCATGCATGCATGCAATATACTTCCTCCCTCTCAAATAAAATACCCCCTCCATCCAAAACATTTGACCAACACTTAATATAATATGAAATGAATTTTATTTGTTAAAAATTATATCATTAGATTGAGATTTAAATTTACTTTCATATGATTATAATTTTATTGCTACAGTATATGAGAAATTATAAACTAAAGATTAGTTTTGGAGATCGTGTCAACTTTGACCACGCCTTATTATAGGATAGAGGGAGCAGTCTAGTACGAGATATAACACATCCCACTACTACAAATTCGAATAGGTCACTGTCTAAATTCGTAGTAGTAGTATATGTCACATATTACACGGATCTATCCAGATCCATAGTAATAAGATACGGAGTATGTCATATATTATACTCCATTTGTCCTAAAATATAAGTATTTTTTGGACCCTGACACGGTCTCCGAGATGCTACTTTAACCAATAATATCTATAAAAGTAAGATGTTTTAAATAAAAAGAGTTACATATTATAATAGTTTGTTTAATGATAAGTCTAGTAACATCAATTTTATATGATTGGTCTTTTTTATTTTTTTTTTGCTATTAATGGTCAAAGTTAAAATTGTTTGACTTGTCACTTTGCTAAAAATGCTTATATTTTAAGACGAAGGGAGTATTTGATTTGTTTATTTTAGAACAGAGTAAATATGATGCAGTGTGCCTGGAACTTTGACTCATTTGCCTTGTCAATGTGTCTGCAAGTCTTGATTTGATGGGTATGCTTGTTATCTATAGATTGTCCAATAATTCAAGGTAAAAGCTGTCCCTTGCAGTTCTCCAGCCAGGTCCGGGTAGCCCTGTTTGGAGAATTCAAAGATGGTGTTTCCAGCTTCCACCTTCTGATTTATTTTCTAGATTTTATTACCTATTCTCAGAGCCAGTATTTGAAAGGGAAAATTTTCGAATAAGCCGTGGCTGCCGTAAGCTCTCTAAATTGAGCCTAAAATAATTGTAAGTGCCCCTATAAAATTTGTTTGAATGGTAAGAATAGTGGAGGGCGACATCTCAAAACATCATGCACTTCAAACATTTTTCCCCGAATATGTGGAAGATACACACTTACACACACCAGCACTTCAAATGAACTATGGATCAGTTAACTTGATTATATTAATTGAAGATATTGGCCTCTCTCATGAGATTATATAGTTCTTTTAAATAAAGGAAGTTTTAATTAAGATGCGCAGAACCTATACGAGGTTATATATGCTAATTATGTTTTGATAATACAACCTGCAATGATCGGATTAGAGATAACGCTTATCTGTTGTGTGGGGCCAGAACTTGCTGGGCAGATGCCAGATGGACGGCAAGTGATCTGCTTCGTCGTACCAGCATCTATCAAATCATATGTATGTTGTATAGTGTCTCTGAAGCAAAAAAACAAAAAAAATTTTGGCTTTCCTGCAAGGAGAAAGCCGACTTGTTGGATAGAAAGAAAACGTGACAAGAAGAAACAGCAAGCATAGAAACGCTGACATGATCACATATGATCAATCTATGTGTGCAGACCACACAAAGCAGCCAGAAACAAAGACAGAGAATAATCGTTCTGTCCCAGAAAAAAATATATTAATTTTTAGGTATGAATATAGATATATCCTCCGTTTCAGAATGAGAACAATGCTTAATGTTTTCTGATATGGAGGAAGTAGATTTGAAGATATTTTGGTTGTCACTGTGTACTGAGCTTAAGTTAAAAAGCCATGATGACAGCAGAAGAAAAGCAAAGATTGCAGTAGCCATGACGCTTTCACGACAATAACAGTTGTAATGCTGACATACTGATATTGCAAGAGTGCAAGACAACGAAGCCCTTGACTGGAACTGCTAAGATATACTATGTGGAGGATAAAGTCCAAAAGAGAATTGTATAGTTCTCCAAAGAAATTTAGAAAAATGGCACTGAAAGAATAGATGGTGAATTGATTCATTTTTCATACAAAAGCAACATCTCAAACTACCATTCCAATTCCTTCTAGCCAAATTATCTTTAGTTAAAACAATCCCTTTAAGGAGATACCACATAAAAATCTTAATCTTAAGAGGCATTTTAAGTTTCCAAATAATTTTATTTCTCTCTATGTAACTATTATTAATTAAAGCTAAGTACATAGATCGAACAGAAAATTGGCCATTTTGATGAAAATTCCATCTAAAAATGTCATCCTCGTCTGTTAAGTTAATATGCACAATGGAAGCACACAAATTATGCCATCTAATTAAATTCTGACCAACTAAAGCTCTTCTAAAAGAAACATTAAGCGGAACAGAACCCATAACATTAGCAATTGAGGCATTTTTCCTTCTAACTATAGAAAACAACGAGGAGAAAAAAACAAAAAATTCTTTGGCGTTCCTGCAAGGAGAAAGCCGACTTAATGTCGGATAGAAAGAAAACGTGACAAGAAGAAACAGCAAGCATAGAAACGCTGACATGATCACATATGATCAATCTATATGTGCAGACCACACAAAGCAGCCAGAAACAAAGACGGAGAGTAATCGTTCTGTCCCAGAAAAATATATTAATTTCTAGGTATGAATTTAGATATATCCTCTGTTTCAGAAAAAAGAACAATGCTATGTCCAGATTTATACCCAGAAGTTAATGTTTTCTGATACGGAGGAAGTACTAGCAACTCACTTCTATCTAACCACTAGACTATATGCCCTTTTGTTTGCAATAGAGTTGGTAAAGACCAAATGAGTAAATGGATGAAATAACTGATGGGTATGCCCATGCTCCCCAAACTCCCAAACGATATAATTTCTATATAATTTTTTTAAAAAAATTTCCACAAATTAATCATCTATTCCGTCATTCAACACAACATTTTTTTTTGTTGAAAATCCCCTAGACTATCAATTGTAACATAATATTGTAAAGCTTTTGTGACGACAAACTTGGCTATATCATTTTCATATATCCACAATCAACATTGTGGATTAATAATAACTATAATAATTATGATAGAAAATTATCTTGTATTTAATTTCTCCGACGTATCCTTAAAAGATATTAATTTTAGAGGTAGTATAAGATATGAAAGGGCCAGCTGTTGACCTAAATATTGCCAATACACGCACACCTCTCCAACTTTATATTTTTGCGATTCACCTCTCCAACTTCTCTCCAACTTGCCAGCGTCGCTGCTATTTTCCACAGGCAAAATAATAGGTTCATAGACGTGAAATTAAATGTAAGTCCTCCATTATGCTCTAAGGAAAAATAGAAAATAAAATCAACACCAAACCAAATCCATGCACCCAAAAAACTTAAAATACCTCCAAATAAAATCAAACAACCACAGTAATTCTACATAAGGCTGAAAAAAAAACTGGTGATATACTACTCCCTCCATCCAAACATGTAAGACTTATTTCTTTCATTGTCAAGGCTTTAACTCGTCTCCCATGTAACAAAAAAAGGAACTATATACATACATATAACCAATAAATATTAAGATGGCTACTTGCTTCCAATCAATTATTTTAGCACATGGAGACTACAAATATGACCATATATTTTGGAAAAAAAAACAAAACATGAAATATGCTTAATACTTTTGAATGGAGGGAGTACTAACCAGCTAGTATAAGTCTCCTAGAGGAAAAAAAAACTGATAATTTGAAGCTATAGAGATTACCACTCTGATTACGTGATTTGCCATTGTACATATTACCTCTTTCATGCATGATCCGACCCAAAATCTGAGGTGAAAGCGATGGAGAGGAGTACTACTCCATACTCATAAAGGAAGTCGTTTAGGACAGCGATATGGTCTCCAAAACACAACTTTGACTTCTTATTTCTAGAGGGGAGCAAGAGAACGAGCCAGATGGTTGACTTCGCTCGCTGATAACCGAGAACGGCCGAACCCCTCATTAAGAAACCCAAGGTTCATATGAGGACGCTGGTCTCGGATGCAGGCGAGTACGTGGCCCCCGACATAACGGCTAGCGAGGCGGCACTCCTCCTTCAGGCAGTTGTCAATCCGCCGTCAGACGTCCTCCACCTGGGCACACACACCGCTCATCCAGGATAAATACCTGGCCGTCGTCTCCTCGGGCTCTGCGCGTTCGACCTTGAGTTGTCGACAGATCTCCGACATGGCGCTGCAACAGCTCTTCACATACGAGTTCAACCAGACCTCGCGTCCTCGGAGCGTTTCAACAGCCTGATCTTTCTTCACGACCACCATGGACCGCTCGAGCTCTGCCACCTCAAACTTCGTCCTCCAGTATAGAACTTGTTGGTCTCGCTCGGCGAGTTCTCCCTTGAGATCTACAAAAGGCAAGGGTTCAAGGAACTTTGCCCCGTAACAAGTAAAATTTCGGGAGCGAAAATCCTAAGATATCCCACCTGAATTCTCGCAGAGGAGCGGGGCCATGTCAAGATCTGGCATGCCAAGTACGACATCTGCACCCTCGGACGCGCCGACATCCAGCAAAGGCAGTCCACTCAACGAAGGTTGGTTCGTCGCATCGACATTGGGATGTCCGCCTTGCTGGACGTCCTCGGAATCGACATCTCTACGAGAAGGAAAACATGCTACAAATTAACGAGTTGAGAACATTAAGAATAGGAAACTGTTCCACCAGAGACAGCACAAAAGTATCTACACAGAAGGAGCACAAAGAAGAGAAAAAAATACTCCTCGAAGAGTGGGAGGACGGTCTCCCCGAGATCTGCTACATCGGACATCACGTCGTCGCGCGAGGCATCGCCCGCTCCCTTAGACAGGACCTCTTTGAGGTAAACGTCGGGGAGAGCGAGCTTTGCGCAAGTGAGGACATGACAAGCCCCCGTGTGGATCCCGTTGGAGATCTCCTCTGAGACCCTAGCAGCGTGCTTCGACGGGATGACCTCCATCTTCGTCGCCAGCTCGCCCAACGCCGATGTCAAGGAGGTCTCGTCGGGATGCGCGGGGATCGACAACTCCACACCACACGCTAGAGCTAGCTGGTGCAGGCTGGTGAAGCTCTTCCGCAGCTGGTCGCCGACGGAGAAGATGTGATCTTGCAGGTCGCTCATCCTCTTCTCCAGGCCCAGACGTTGCATCTCGTTGCCAGCCATGATCTCTTTCATTTTTTGGAGATCGTCGCGGGCAACCTCGAGCTCCGTATCCAGCTGCGCCACCCTCCCGTCCGACGACGTGGCGCGGGCTGTCAAGCGGTCCACATGGGCCCCCACTTCCCGAGAAGTTCTCTCGAGGAGGCGGCGGCACTCGCCCATCATGTTGGACCAGTCCTGCGGCCCCGCAGCCATAGCCGCGACAGCAGGCTCGGTGAACTCGGCGGCTGCAGGTGCGATATTCGCTCGAGGAGAGGCGACTACGTGGGAACCGCTGGTCGCCACCTCGTCGCCGCTTTGCGTGGAGGTTGCGGAGGTTTTCCTGCCAAGACAAGAAGATCTCCCGATAAGCTCACGGACGCAGTAATGAAGGAGGTCGAAAGATTCACTTACTTGTCGGTGGCTTTCTTTGCTATCCTCCTCTTCGGAGGAGGAGGGAGGCTACCCGTATCCTGAGTAAGATAGTAGATCACGACTTCACTCCATCATACCATGAAAAAGAAAAAGACAACGAGCAGAGAACGGTGGACTTTACCTCGGATCCGCTCGACTTCTGCCGAGATCCGGCTGGAGCACTTGACCGAGCCCATGGCTTTTTTTTGGTCCCGCTTCCCCCTACGACAACGGTGATGGAGGAAGCGGCGACGACCTCCTCCGTAACCTTCTCCTTGAGGGAAGCAGAGGGCCAAAAGAACATGCAGGAGTTGAGGTTATTGTGATCCTCCATAAAACAGAGACATAAAAATTGCATGCTCTCACGCACATTGATGGCGGCTGCTTTATCAGCCATCAGCTTGTCGCAGAACGGGGTCGGAAGCTCGTTAGCGGCAGAAGCAGGGCTGATCAAGATGTCCTTGACCCGCTGCGTCACGACGTCCGCGCGGAGAACTGCGACACAAGGAAAAGGCGGAGAAGAATCAGACATAGAGCTTAAAATGTTGTCATCAGCAATAGGAGGGATGGCGACACGAGAACGAGTACCCCGCGACGATATCCGCGTCACGTTAGAAGCACCCTCATAATCAAACGCAGGATGGGCGCGGGCTTGCAGCGGCTGGATGCGTCGGGTGACGAAGTCCTGGACGATTTCGTACCCGTTCAGCCCCTGTTCTCGCAACCCTTTGATAACGTTCGTGAAGGCCTCAAGAGAAGGAGTCAAAGGAGGTCTGGAAGTCCAGCAATCTTGTCGGACAGGCTGATTCTCGGGCACGACAAGAACCAGATCGAGCTCTTCCAGCTCAAGGTAAAACCACTTGGACCACCACTTGGTCCGGGATGTATGGCACTGGAGAGATATGTATCTCGCCTTCATGCCATCGCGCAGGCGAAACCCGCAGCATCCCGATACCCTGCAGGCTTCCATCCATCGGAGTTCATAGAAAAAAGGGTAAAGATCCAAGGGCACTACCCCATTGTAGGCCTCGCACAAATGGGTGAAAATGCTCAGGAAAGAGATGGAGTTGGGGTTGAGGTGCAAGAGAGAAAGGTCGTAGAAGTTCAAGACCAGCAAAAGGAATTCCGACGGCGGCGGTAGAAAACCACCGCGAACGAAATCTTCTACTGCTACCATACGACCTAGGGTAGGGAAGGGGGCAGTACCTCCTTCTCTGACCATGACTTGCTCTGGAGGAAGGGCTCCGTCGGTGGAGAGCTTCGCCAACGTTGCTAGATCGGAGGTGGAAATGCCGAGGTCCGCCATCAGAGGAAGATCGCCAGAGCAAGTTGGAAAAACTTAGGGAATTTGGGGAGACGAAAGGTCCGAGACTGTCAGAAGGATGGAGAATTTTTTGGCAAACGGACTTGAAATGGATCCCAAAATCCCTTTAAATAAGCGCACTACCTAACGGTTTGAATTTCGAGGAAGGAGAGAGATTGCCGCCGAAAAATCCTAAGGTCCGTTAAGGGCGGTTGTTCAGACTTCAATTCAAATTCATGATTAGCCAGACGGACTTCCGTTAGTGTTGTCAATAACTCCTTGTCTTCTTGGTCCATACTGAGAACGATCTAGTGTGTATGACAAGCCGCTGATGAGAGAAGTCGCGAACGACAACATGAATTCATTTGAGTTGATGTCAGGGGCTACTGATAGGGTTACAAGGCATACCTCCTATCCTGTGACTTATGAAATATATCGATAAGGTATACCTTCACGTATACGGATTGTTCCTATGAATGTCACGAGGAAACCGACTATTCCAACGTACCCCAATACTCTACTCATCCAGTGCGCGAGTATCACTCGTCAACAAATATAACTATAATAATGGAGAATTAGCTATGCTTACATTGCATATTTATTTCAGAATAATATAATTCCACTTGTACTTGGAGAATAATGTGTTGCAGGAATTTAGCAAATAAAATAAAGAGAAAGCGAAGAAATCCTAATCCTAAGCAAGCTTATGGATAAGAAGGCCCACAAGTCAGGTGTAATCGTCCTAGAAACCGCCTTAACTGTCAAAACCGCCAATAGGACCCACATGTCAGTGATCATACCAAAGCTAGAGGCCTGTTGGGCCAGCGCAGGTTCGGCCGAGCAAAGGGTTCACTCGAACCCTGGTGGCGCCCAATCATCCCGGCCCTCCACGTGTACGCTCCGGATGCACTCTCAATGACGGTTAAGGTGCAGGAAGGACATTTCCCCTTCTCTACAACCGTCATACCGGCCCTATAAAAGGAGGAGCTCATTCACTCTCCCAACACACTCCAAGCTTAAGCTAAATTATAAGAGGCCCTATTGTATTTTATTGTATACTAGATTAGGGAGAGAGTAGAATAGAAGAAGTCAGAGGAGTTTCGGAGTTGTTGGTAATACTCTTCTTATTTCTTTTGCTCTATTAATTACTCTGATTATAATAGAAATATCTTTTGAGTAATTTAGTTTTGCTCGGTGAGATTTATCTCTTGGTTAGTTCCTAGTCAGCGTGCGGGATCATCGTTCACTATAATCCATAAAATTATAGTGATTGCTTTAGGGTGTAGCTAACATTAAAGTAGCTATTAATTGCTTAGACGCGGTGTTTAGGTAGTTGATTTCCGGTGTTTACTCCGTATCCCATAGTAGGTGTGAGGTGGGTGTAGAGGTGGTGACAGCCCTCAAGATCACTAGAGTCCTCCCTGTCCGGGTACGTTGTATAGCGATATCTGGGAGCAGCGGGCTGACCAGTGCCCGAAGTGTCGCGTTAGGATTAAATTAAGCTTTCCGTAGGCACTGTTTCTCACCGGTAAATCCTCTCTATCCTTTGCCTACTCTTAGCTTCGTGTCTTTGGATGAACCTGATGAGGAGTTGACACACGTTCCCTGTGTAAATTGATACCTGAGAATACTCCCGGGTAAAGTGCTACATCGGTATTTTCCGTACGGGCGCCAACAAACCCTCTGCTCGAATCTTCAAACTTGGGGAGGGGTCTTCATTCCCCGTTGTCCATGGGATTGCCCCCGCGACATATGCGTATAGGGGAAATCTTCAATACCACATGGTTGGACGGTTATCCATCCTATAATATAAGGCGCGCACGTATTTTCAAGATTCAACCAATAAAATATTTGACCAACATTTAGTATAATATAAATGTATTTTATTTGTTAAAAATTATATCATTGGATTGATATTAAATTTACTTTTATATGGTTATAATTTTGTTGATAGGAACCTTACAGTATATGAGAAATTATAAACTAAAGATTAGTTTTGGAGACCGTGTCAACTTTGACCACGCCTTACATTATAGGATAGAGGGAGCAGTCTAGTACGAGATATAACACATCCCACTACTACAAATTCGAATAGGTCACTGTCTAAATTCGTAGTAGTAGTATATGTCACATATTACACGGATCTATCCAGATCCATAGTAATAAGATACGGAGTATGTCATATATTATACTCTATTTGTCCCAAAATATAAGTATTTTTTGGACCCTGACACGGTCTCCGAGATGCTACTTTAACCAATAATATCTATAAAAGTAAGATGTTTTAAATAAAAAGAGTTACATATTATAATAGTTTGTTTAATGATAAGTCTAGTAACATCAATTTTATATGATTGGTCTTTTTTATTTTTTTTTTGCTATTAATGGTCAAAGTTAAAATTGTTTGACTTGTCACTTTGCTAAAAATGCTTATATTTTAAGACGAAGGGAGTATTTGATTTGTTTATTTTAGAACAGAGTAAATATGATGCAGTGTGCCTGGAACTTTGACTCATTTGCCTTGTCAATGTGTCTGCAAGTCTTGATTTGATGGGTATGCTTGTTATCTATAGATTGTCCAATAATTCAAGGTAAAAGCTGTCCCTTGCAGTTCTCCAGCCAGGTCCGGGTAGCCCTGTTTGGAGAATTCAAAGATGGTGTTTCCAGCTTCCACCTTCTGATTTATTTTCTAGATTTTATTACCTATTCTCAGAGCCAGTATTTGAAAGGGAAAATTTTCGAATAAGCCGTGGCTGCCGTAAGCTCTCTAAATTGAGCCTAAAATAATTGTAAGTGCCCCTATAAAATTTGTTTGAATGGTAAGAATAGTGGAGGGCGACATCTCAAAACATCATGCACTTCAAACATTTTTCCCCGAATATGTGGAAGAAACACACTTACACACACCAGCACTTCAAATGAACTATGGATCAGTTAACTTGATTATATTAATTGAAGATATTGGCCTCTCTCATGAGATTATATAGTTCTTTTAAATAAAGGAAGTTTTAATTAAGATGCGCAGAACCTATACGAGGTTATATATGCTAATTATGTTTTGATAATACAACCTGCAATGATCGGATTAGAGATAACGCTTATCTGTTGTGTGGGGCCAGAACTTGCTGGGCAGATGCCAGATGGACGGCAAGTGATCTGCTTCGTCGTACCAGCATCTATCAAATCATATGTATGTTGTATAGTGTCTCTGAAGCAAAAAAACAAAAAAAATTTTGGCTTTCCTGCAAGGAGAAAGCCGACTTGTTGGATAGAAAGAAAACGTGACAAGAAGAAACAGCAAGCATAGAAACGCTGACATGATCACATATGATCAATCTATGTGTGCAGACCACACAAAGCAGCCAGAAACAAAGACAGAGAATAATCGTTCTGTCCCAGAAAAAAATATATTAATTTTTAGGTATGAATATAGATATATCCTCCGTTTCAGAATGAGAACAATGCTTAATGTTTTCTGATATGGAGGAAGTAGATTTGAAGATATTTTGGTTGTCACTGTGTACTGAGCTTAAGTTAAAAAGCCATGATGACAGCAGAAGAAAAGCAAAGATTGCAGTAGCCATGACGCTTTCACGACAATAACAGTTGTAATGCTGACATACTGATATTGCAAGAGTGCAAGACAACGAAGCCCTTGACTGGAACTGCTAACGCAGTGCTATTCTCTCAATTTCTACCAATCTACCATTGCTCGAATGATTGCATCGTGTATGATTTCTAACATCAGATTCAAAATCATCTCAGTTAGTGCCTAATGGTGGATCGAATTGATCAGTCGATCGAGGATGTCAGTATGTCACAAACGACGCCATTTTGGTCTTTTCAAAGTTAATAAGTTAAATAATTGAAACAAATGGTGTCTTGGTGGTTCAAACGGTGTTGTCTCCTGAGGAAATGATAGCTCGCGATTGACACATCTGGTGAACAAACAAAAAATATGTGACTGCTCGAGATGGGCATGTTCTAGCGTGTGCTGTTCGCTCCGGAACGACATAGGTTTCAGTTTTTTTTTTATTTTTTTAGACAAGGGTAATTTTTATCTGGCCTTTATATCTAACCAGATATATGCAGCTTTTTTACATTAGGAACTTGACTCCTCAAATAGCCCAATCCAAAATTCGTTCATATTGAGATTTGAACTCAGAACTTTAAGGTACTACTCAGGTCACTGCAATCACTAAACTATCATGACACCAAGACACCATATATTAATTTCTCATGATAATATTTTAGATATTTTTTCTACTTTATAATAATTAATTAATTCATTTGTGCTTTCAAATAATTGCCACAAATTATTTATCTATTCAGTCATGCAACACAACATAATTATTGTTTGTTGAAAATCCCCTAGACTATTAATTGTTTTACATGGAAAAATTGAGAAAAACAATGGGACGGTGTACTGTTTCAACGGTATAGTTTATAATTTATACTTACCAATCACTCACCGATTCTTTTTCTCTCTGAAAGCGTGTCGTGTGTTGTCCTTTCACATTAAGGCTGCTGACTAGTGACGACTGACGAGAGGTCTCTTTTCTCCTACAGTACAAAATAGCTATGAAATACTCTAGTACAGCACTACTTGTACACCTCTTTAGGTCCATATGGGTCTGACACCTGCTTCAATTAGCAAAGTTAGAATTAAGCACTAGAGCTAGTAGCATGAGCCTAAACAAAGCATGTCAGCGGCACGTGAGCAAGTTTGGCTGTACTTTCTGGCCTAGCTATGCATGGTCCATCTTTTTATTTGATTGTTGAATACCCATAAATATTAGAATTAGTGGTATCACATCTGAAGTCTCATGCCATCACACCCTATATTTGGTATCAGATCCGCTACTAAGATGTATCAACCCAGTATCTAGGTATTGGATCCGGTACTCATAGGTATCAAACCCAACCTAGGTATCGAATCCGGTACTTATAGGTATCAGACCTAATATCTAGGTATTAGACTTGGTATTCATAGGTATCATACTCGGTACCTGGGTATCGGACCCAGTACTTACAGGTATCGGAACTGATACTCATAGGTATCAGATCAGATACCCGATACCTGGGTATCCAATCCGATACTCATAGGTATCATACGCGATACCGGATTCGGTGCTCATAGGTATTAAACCTGGCCTAGGTATCAAATCCGATACTCATAGGTATAAGACCCGATACTTAGGTATCAGACTTGGTATTCATAAGTATCATACTCGGTACCTGGGTATCCGACCCGTTACGCATAGGTATTGGAACAAATACTCATAGGTATAAGATCAGATACCCGATACCCGGGTATCCGATTGGTACTCATAGGTATCAGACGCGATACCTAGTTATCGGATCCGGTACTTATAGGTATCAGACCCGATAACTCGGCATCAGATCTTGTATTTATAGGTTTCATACTTGGTACCTAGGTATTTGACCCAGTACCTGGATATCAGATATGATAATCTAGCATCTATGTATCACATACTAGAGTTTTTAAGATGTGGTATAACCAAGAGCCCAACATGACATATCTAATTAGAATCCATTGTATCCATATATAATATAGGTAATTATTTGTCTGGTCTAATCTGTGCATGGTATAGGACACATGCAAATAGATGCAACCAATCTTAGACACATAGCTAGGCTACTAGGCTATGCCATAATAAGTACCTTACATAGCTAGGGTACGGGACTACTAGTAGCAATTATAGGGATTTGGCATGCACAGCAAGCTAGTAGTACCTCCGGTTTTATTTACTAGCTAGGCTAGTATCAAAGGCAGGACTTAGGCATGCTAGGTACTAGCTAGATGTCAGGAACAAGACTATACACTGATACACACAGCAAACGTGCGTGATGATAATCCTAGCAACACGCGACATACTCGGGAGAAGCCAGCACGTGGAGCCGCGGCATGGGAGATAAGTGGTATACCGTTCAACGGTATACCGTTGTGTAGTCTTTCTCGGAAAAATTATATAAACATTATATTGTAAAGCTTTTGCGACGACAAACTTGGCTATATCATTTTCATATATCCACAATCAACATTATGGATTAATAATAACTATAATAATTATGATAGAAAATTATCTTGTATTTCTCCGACGTATCCTTAAAAAAAGTATAAAATATGAAAGGGCCAGCTGTTGGCCTAAATATTGCCAGTACATGCACACCTCTCCAATTGGCCTAAATATTGCCAGTACATGCACAACTAAATATTGGAATTTTATATTTTTGCGATTCAACTCTCCAACTTCTCTCCAACTTGCCAGCGTCGTTGCTATTTTCTATTAGCAAAATCATAGGTTCATAGACGTGAAATTAAATGTTAGTCCTCCATTATGCTCTAAGGAAAAATACAAAATAAAATCAACACCAAACCAAATCCATGCACCCAAAAAACTTAAAATAAAAACCCAACCTCCAAATAAAATCAAACAACCACAGTAATTCTACATAAGGCTAAAAAAGAACTGGCGATCACTACTACTCCCTCCATCCAAACATGTAAGACTTATCTCTTATTTCTATAAAGTAATGCCCACTAAACACCTAAGGGCCTTTTTATTTGTAAGAAAAGTGTGGAAAATTTGGAGGATTTCAATCCTATGGAAGCCTTTGAAACAAAGAATTGAATCCTATTCTATCCTTTAAAATTCCTATGGAATGAGTAATCCTATAGAGATTTTGGAGAAAAATTAGCAAGAGGTCCAACCTCTCGAAAAAAATTCCTTTAGTCTATCTTTTTCATCCGATTCCTGTGTTTTTTCCTATGATCCAATCAAACGGCCATTCCTTTATTTTTCTTGTATTTTTCAATCATTTGTTTTATATGTGCATTCTTGTCAGAATCTTGCGTTTTTCCTAGTCTTGCATTTTTCCATTCCTCCTTTTTTTTCTATTCCTGCGATTCAAAGGGCCCATAAAGCTCAACATGCAAACATAGTATTTATTATCACTCCAAAAACCTACATGCAAACATGCCACATCAACCATTAAGCACACAAAGCTCAATATGCAACCATATATTAATTATATCTACAATTTACTTCATTCTAAAACTAAACATACACATGCTAGATCATTATTCTTGAATCATTTTCATAATATTTCAATCCAAATCGTTTCATCATTTCTCCATTATCTAATATATATCCCGCAGTAAATTGCGGGGCATCATCTAGTTTCTTTTATTATCAAGACTAAAGATAAATTAACTCATCTCTCATCTCCCATGTAAAAAAAGAACTATATACTTACATACATAAATATTAAGACGGCTGCTTGCTTCCAATCAATTATTTTAGCACATGCAGACTAAAAATATGATCATATTGTAGGATCGAAATAGCAAGAAACTAAGCCAACCAGAAGTGATTGAATGGTTGTGGTACCAAAAACTGAAACTTTTAGTGGAATTAAAGGTTACCCTCAAATTCGACGGCGATCGGTCCAACCGGAGTAGATGCGCCGGTTTAACGACTCAATATCCTCCGGTCTGACCGATGGAGTTGCTCTGGTCTAACCGCCCAATGCGCCGCTGTCTCCTGTTGCCGCCACCGGTTTGACCGCCGGGTATCTATTGGTCTAACCACCGATTAGACCATTGAACCCGAACAAACACAAATCGAACATCTCTCGAAGTAAATTGAAACTTTATTACTTCTCTTTGTATTTACAAAATGCAACAACATCACTCATGAAAATCTCGACTAAACTCGAAACCCTAACTTTTCTCTAAACTCAACTCTCTCAAAAATCAACACCAAGAGGCTATACCCTCCCTCTCTATTTATCTGAGGTAAGCAGTCTAAAGCCACGAGCCAACCTAGTACAAGAAGTCCTAATCCCTTAGAAAACTTTACAAACTCCAATTGTACTAAATTTAGACTCCCTCCAAATTCGACTCCGCATTCCATACGCACACAATATCTCCCTTGTATGCCATATAGAATTTTCACCAACCACGTGCATTGATCTTTAGCCTAAGCATCCCGCATGATATCTTGATCATCTGGACGTCATCTTCTCCCAAGTTGACTCCCGATCCATCACCGACAACACTCTTCCGAAGCATTAAGAATCACCTACACATGCATCAACCAAGAAACCATATCCGAGCACAAGTTCCCACCAACTTGACTCATTGTTAAGAAACAACAGTATTATATACATATAGTATCCATCTAGAAGTCATAAATATGAATTATCCACGTATATCCAAACAATCGACCATAAACCGAAACCGACACAACATCAGCCAGTCAGACTGCGTGCTGGCTGGTTTGACCGCACAGATACCGCCGGTTTGACCAACTACCACAACCCGGTCTGACCGAATACACTTTGTCAGCAGTAATCCCTATTCATCACCTAAAAATTCTAATTATATCCAAAATCACTTCGGTAATAATCTCCAAATATCAAAACCAATAATCTCATATACCAATAGTTCATCACAAAATAACAATCAAACACGCTTTGGTTTTACACATATATTTTGGAGAAAACAAAACATGAAATATTCTTAATACTTTTGAATGGAGGGACTAATTACCAGCTATCAGTCTCCTAGAGGAAAAAAAATGATTATTTGATGTTATAGAGATTACCACTTTGATTATGCATGTGATTTGCCATTGTACAGATTACCTCTTTTACGCATGATCCGACCCAAAATCTGAGGTGAAAGCGATGGAGAGGAGTACGTTCTCTGAGCTTCATCAAGCAAATTCCGCCATAAAAAACCGCGCGGCGCCACGTCGCGCGCGTCATTGGCAACAACTGGGCTCGGCAATGGCCGGCCGGAGCGGCGAGAACGGCGGCGACCTGTCGGAGCCTCTGCTCGGCAAGGAGGCGCCTCGCCGGTACTCGGAGCTGTACGGCGCCGGCGTGCTCAGCCGGCTGTCCTTCTCGTGGCTGAACCCGCTGCTCCGCCTCGGCCGCTCCAAGGCGCTCGACCTCGCCGACGTCCCGCTCATCGCCTCCGAGGACGGCGCGGCGCGCGCGTCGGTGAGGTTCGCCGAGGCATGGAGCCTCCACGGCCATGGCAAGGACGGCGGCGGTGGCGGCCGCCTCGTCGGCGTGCTGCTCAGGTGCTTCCTCGGGGAGATCATGCTCACCGGCTTCTACGCGCTCGTCAAGACGCTGGCCATCGCCGTGTGCCGCTGCTGCTCTTCGCGTTCGTCGGTACGCAGCCACAAGGCGGGGGGAGGAGCGCCGGGACCTCGCCGCGGCGGCGCGCTGGTCGGCTCGCTGCTGGCGATCAAGGTCGCCGAGTCGCTGTCGCAGCGGCACTGGTTTCTTCGGCTCGCGGCGGACGGGGATGCGCGTCCGGTCGGCGCTGATGGCGGCCGTGTTTCGGAAGCAGCTCCGGCTGTCGGGCGCGCGCGCGGCGGCGCCACTCCGCCGGCGAGGTCGTCGGCTACGTCGCCGTCGACGCGTACCGCCTCGGCGACGCCGTCAGCTGGCTCCACACGTCGTGGAGCTCGCCGCTGCAGCTCGCCCTCGCCGTCGCCACCCTCCTCTGGGCGCTCCGCTCGGCGCGTTCCGGGCCTCGTCCGCTGTCGCCTCGCTCCTCAACGTGCTTCGCCAAGGCGCCCCAGGCTACCATCCAGGTTCATGGCGGCGCAGGACGGCCGGCTCCGGTCGACGTCGGAGGCCCTCGCCGGCATGAGGGCCATCAAGCTCCAGCCATGGGAGGGCGCGTTTCCGGCGAGCCGTCGAGTCGCGCCGCGGCGCGAGTTTCGCGTGGCTGAGGGAGGGCGCAGCTGAAGAAGGCCTACGGCGCCGTGCTCTACTGGGCGGGCGTCCACCGTCGTGTCGCGCCCGTCATGTTCGCCGCCACGGCCGCCGCCGGCAGCACGCCGCTCGACGCCGGCACGGTGGTCGCCGCGCTCGCCGCGCTCAGGGCCATGTCGGAGCCGGTGAGGATGCTGCCGGAGGCCATGACGATGATGATCCAATACAAGGTGTCGCTCGAACGCATCGGGAGGTTCCTCGCCGAGGAGGAGATCAAACAGGACGACGTGACGCGAGCAGCGACGACGACGAAGAATTCGGATGCGAGAATCATCCATGTCCAGGACGGAAGCTTCAGCTGGAGTGGGAGTGAAGCTGAGCTGACACTGAAGAATGCTCACCTCAGCATTCGCAGAGGGGAGAAGGTGGCAGTTTGTGGACCTGTTGGCTCAGGGAAATCTTCACTCCTCTGTGCATTGCTTGGGCAGATACCTAGAACATCAGGAATGGTAAGTGATAGAAAAAATGAGATGAATTTTGAAGAAAAAAGAACAGCTTTTCGCATACAGATTGAATCATCATGTTCTTTAGTTTTGTAATCCAAGTAGTTCATAGCAAATTCAGAAAAAAAAAATGATGTGTCCTCTTTCCTTTCACAAACATACAAAATCAAATCCGATCTTCATATATAGATTTTTTTTTCTTCTTCAAAATCAAGTAAAACTTTACATCCAATTTTGACTTCAAAAAGAAAATATTTTCCTTTTGTAATCCAAGTTTGAATTTAGTTTGACTGATGACATTATAATCTAGTATTTAAAATCTGTTCATAATTTCTCATAATTATTTAGATTTCATGCAAAAACAATAGGGCATTATCACTAAAAACTTTCTACTTTCCCCTGAAAAAAGACTCAAGATAATCTTCGACTCTTTATTTATCTCCTTTCTTTTCATTTTACCATGAAAGGAGAAAACACAAGATTGTCTTGTCATGTTCATATACAAAAAAAAATGACAATGACAAATCTATGTTTTCTAAAATATGAACATGACAAAACTACAATCAATTTTCAGGTGGAGTTGTATGGCACAGTGGCGTATGTTTCCCAGAACTCATGGATACAGAGTGGCACTGTTCGCGACAACATCCTCTTCGGGAAGCCCTTCGAGAACTTCGACCATGGAGACCTGACAGAGATCGGCCAGAGAGGAATCAACATGAGCGGTGGTCAGAAGCAGAGGATTCAGCTGGCCAGAGCCGTGTACAGTGATGCAGATGTGTACCTCCTAGATGATCCTTTCAGCGCGGTCGATGCGCACACCGCTGCGGTTCTGTTCTATGTAAGAGGTGCTCCTTGACCTGCATCCATGGATGCACTCCCTGATGAAAAAAAAGTTCTAATCAGTGGCAATGTTCTTGCAGGATTGTGTAATGACAGCACTTTCAGAGAAGACTGTAGTTCTTGTGACTCACCAGGTTGAATTTCTCACCGAGACTGATCGGATTCTGGTAAGTTGATCTTCAGACTATCATTTAGCCATATCAAAGGGTATCAAAGATCCTTCAGATGAATGATCTGCCATTGTTTCAACAGGTAATGAAAGATGGCTATGTCAAACAACAAGGTGTTTACGCAGAGCTAATGGAATCCGGGACAGCATTTGAGAAGCTTGTCTCAGCTCACAAGTCCTCAATCACAGCATTGGATGATTCCAGCCAGCAAAGCCAAGTCCAGGAGCAAAATGTGACTGATGAAAATACATCAGGACAGGCAAGTGATATTGATTCAGTCTCTGCAAAAGGCCAACCTTCTGCAACCCAGCTCACAGAAGAGGAAGAAAAGGAGATTGGAGACCTTGGATGGAAGCCATATAAGGACTACATCAATGTGTCCAAGGGAATCACACATCTCTGTGTGATGGGTGTTACTCAGGTGCTCTTCACATCCTTCCAGATGATGGCCACATTCTGGCTGGCAGTGGCTGTCCAGATGAACGTCAGTAGTGCTCTCCTGGTAGGGGCATACTCAGGGCTGTCCATCTTGAGCTGCTGCTTTGCCTACATCAGAACCCTTTATGCAGCTAAGTTGGGGCTCAAGGCCTCCAAAGCATTCTTTACCGGCCTAATGGATTCTGTGTTCAAGGCCCCCATGTCTTTCTTTGATTCAACACCGGTTGGAAGAATCTTGACAAGGGTATGGACTTCAAAATAAGATCATAAGAGCTAACCTTTAGATTCTCCATGAACAATTATTATAGGTCAAGTGGTTCCTAGTACCTGACTGTAGCCCTTTTATTCTCTGCAGGCATCTTCAGATTTAAGCATCCTGGACTTTGACATACCTTACTCCGTGGCTTACGTCGTCGTTGGCGCTAGTGAGCTCATCACAACAATACTGGTCACAGGGGCTGTAACTTGGCAAGTTCTAATTGTAGCGATCCCAGTTACAATTACTGTGGCATATGTTCAGGTCAGTCCCCTAATTGCTGCAAACAACTACCATCGTTAATTAAACCAGTAGATGAATAAATAGATCAAATGTTACCTTCTGAACTCAAGATCTCACGTTTGGTTTAAAACCTTTGAAGAGGCACTACGTGGCCTCAGCAAGAGATCTAGCAAGAATCAATGGAACAACAAAGGCACCAGTCATGAACTATGCGGCGGAATCAATTCTTGGTGTGGTGACCATCAGGGCTTTTGGGGAAACAGACAGGTTCATCCGCAATAACCTACTTCTTATCGATACCGACGCGACATTGTTCTTCCACACAGTTGCGGCGCAAGAGTGGGTTCTCATGAGAGTAGAAGCACTGCAGAGCCTGACACTACTAACAGCAGCACTGCTCCTTGTTTTGGCTCCTCCAGGAGCAGTCTCACCAGGTATGTATGTACATAAGCCATTACACCTTAACTGTTCATCTTACAATGGTATTTTCAGTATGCTGAACAATGAACGCTTCCAGTTTTTTTTTTTTTAGATAATGGATTAATTAAAACCCGGCCTCTACATCCAACAAGGATGTATAACACTTCCAATGTTAACTTTTCCAGGCTTTGCGGGTCTCAGCCTCTCCTTTGCTTTGTCGCTGACAGCAGTTCAGGTTTTCCTGACAAAGTTCTACTCCTACATGGAAAACTATATTATTTCAGTTGAGAGAATAAAGCAGTATATGCACCTTCCACCAGAGCCTCCAGCCATTATACCAGAGAATAGGGCTCCAAGTTCATGGCCACAGGAGGGACAAATTGACCTGCAAGATCTCAAGGTAAAACTACAGTAAGTTGCTTTCAATAGAGAGGGTCACAGAACATTTTTTAAAAATGTTTGCAGTAACTTACACACTTATACTTATGAGCAGGTCAGATACCGCCCAAACATGCCTCTTGTCCTCAAAGGAATCACTTGCACATTTCCTGCTGGAAACAAAATTGGGGTTGTAGGGAGAACGGGAAGTGGGAAATCGACACTCATCAGCTCATTGTTCCGCCTTGTTGATCCTGCGGGTGGGAGGATACTCATTGACAACTTGGATATCTGCTCTATTGGTCTCAAGGATCTAAGAACAAAACTGAGCATTATCCCCCAAGAACCTACACTTTTCAGAGGAACTGTGCGCAACAACTTGGACCCTCTTGGTCTGCATTCCGATGAAGAGATATGGGAGGTAAGAAAAATTACATTTGTGCAAAACTCAGATATAAGACGTGATAAAAATCTTACACAATAGTGCGGTTTCTAATAGAATCAGTTTACAAAAATCTTCTCAAAACATAAGCAATAGAAGAACTTGAGCTCAATCATGATCCTGAACTTAACCAGACTGGTACCTTTGTTTAGACCAAAATGGTTTCATGAATTGATTAAACTAACACTGAACATTTCAGGCCTTGGAGAAGTGTCAACTACAGACAGCCATTCGCAGCACACCTGCTCTTCTTGATACAGTAGGTAAGTGACATCAATTTCAGAGGAAAAAAGTTACCATGCAAAATATTTTTAGAAATCTCAAGCAATTTGTTCATTTGGCCAATTGTAGTGAGTGATGATGGCAGTAACTGGAGTGTTGGGCAGCGGCAGCTCTTCTGTCTTGGCAGAGTTCTCCTCCGTAGGAACAAGATTCTTGTGTTAGATGAAGCAACGGCATCCATCGACTCCGCAACTGATGCAATCCTTCAGAGGGTCATCAGGCAGCAATTCTCAAGTTGCACTGTGGTAACTATCGCTCACAGGGTTCCAACTGTAACAGACAGTGACAAAGTCATGGTACTTTCATATGGTAAGTTACTACACACACGCATATCAATCTGAATATCTGAGGAAGGTTCTGGTCCAGTCATCGCTCATCCGAACCTTCCTCTGATGGCCCTGTCATCCAAACTGCACATATATAAACTGCACATATTTGGATGATTCAAGCTGATGGCCCTTCTGTTTGTGCAGGGAAGCTTATAGAATATGACACGCCCGCCAAGTTGTTGGAAGATAAACAAACAGCCTTTGCTAAACTTGTGGCTGAATATTGGGCTAATTCCAAGCGGAATGCAACATGATTCTACCGTTCATTGTCAGAGCACGATAAAGAAGATGAGTAATTCAATCATGAAATACTCCCTCCGTTTCACAATCTAAGACCTTGTAGCATTGCCCATATACATATAGATGTTAATGAATCTAAATACATACATATGACTAAATTCATTAACATCTATATGAATATGGACAATGCTAGAAAGCCTTACATTGTGAAACAGAGAAAGTAGAAGACTGGTAGAAGGGCCTTATCACTCTCCTTTAGTGGTTTGTGGAATTGGAAAGACATCAACAAAACATTTTCTTGTCAGTGAGACAGAATTTTGATCCCAAGATCGGTGCTTGATGCCTTGCACAGTACAACAATATGCAAATTCTTTGCACGTTAGTTATTTCAGCAGATGCGGGGGAGACGGAGAATTCAATTAGGACCAAATATGGTACTATGGTAATTACATTGTGCAAAATAATCATGTTGTGTTTGATGTAATCTTAACTTAGATGTCGTTAAGCACATATTCTGCTGTTTTACTTAGTTATAGCTTGAGAGGTCCCTAAACTCTGTATCACTTAGGTAAGACTATCAAATAATTAGGCTAGTTTGCAGGCTAAAGTAGAACAGCTAAAAAAGTTTAATTAGGAACCACAATAGCAGACTTGCAGGGAAATGCTAGGCTAAAATAAAGTTTAGGGACACTGGTAAAATGATCGGACAAGCTCCTCAATTCAATGTAGATTATTTTTTTTGAGGAGTAAACGGCAGGAGCTCTGCCAATTTCATTAAGGAGAGTAGAGAAAAAGTAACAAAGGTTTTTTACAAACCCAGATTACAAAGGATCCCAAGCATTCTTCTATCAAGGCAACCCGGGGAGATAAGGGGCTAAAATTTTAAGAAAATGAGAAGCAACTAGAAGGAGAGTACGGGCACTGCTCATCTAGAACATGCGCTCCAACGTAGGCTTTGCACATAGCGATAATTGAATCAACCACTTGCATCACTGTACTATAAGTGCCATTGAAGATTCTTGCGTTGCGCTGTAGCCAAATGCCCCAAGCTGTGTAGATGAAGAGGCCATCAAAATTTCTTCTTTGTTCTTTGGCCATCTCTCTTCTGCAGGTTGACCACCATCGTAGCATATCTCCATCGAAGGTGGAAGCCACAGGCATGTGGAGCCCTGCCTTTTGCCAGATGTGTCTCCATACCTGTTTAGCAAAGGCGCATTCCATGAGGAGGTGCGTTGCTGTTTCCGGTTCTACTCCACACAGAGGACAAATGTGGCTGTTGTCCCATCCACGAAGCTGGAGTTTGTCGGCTGTGAGGATCTTTCTGTGGATCATAAGCCAACCAAAGAATTTGCATTTGTTTTCTACCTTCGCCTTCCAGAAGAAATCAGACCTATTGTCTTGTATGCCTCCAACGAACTGGATCCTGTAGGCGGAGTTTGCTGAATATGATCCATTTGGAGTCCATCTCCAAGCTATCGCATCGTCTATGCCTTCCTGCAACTCCACCTGTTGGATATGGTGTCATAGAAGGATGAATTCCCTAACCTGTGTTGTGGTATTCATTCGTCTCATCTGTTTCAACCAGTGGTTCCCTTGTATCTCCTGTGCCACTGATCTGTTCTTTCTTGTGGCCAACTGATAGAGGGAAGGGTAAAGTTCTTTCAGGGGTGATCCGTTCAACCATCTGTCATGCCAGAATTTTGATTTGTTGCCATTTCCAAGGGTTATCGTGGTCGAAGCTCTGAACAGCTGCTTGTCTGTTTCATCACAAGGAAGACTCGATCCCTGCCAAGGCTTGTCGACGGCGGTCCATTCCTGCCAAAGCCAGCGGAGTCTTAAAGAGCGACCGAAAAGTTCGAGGTTTGTTATACCAAGGCCTCCCATGTTTTTTGGTCTACAGACCCTCTTCCAGTTAACTAGGTAGTGTCCCCCCTGTGCCTGTTCTGACCCTGTCCAGAGGAAGCCCTTACGAATTTTGTCGATCTTTTTTTCAGCCCATTTTTTAAGGGGGAAAACAGTGAGGTGATAGGTCGGGAGGGCGGAGAGGGTAGACTTTATCAGAACCGTCCGACCAGTCTTGTTTAGTAACTTTCCTTTCCATGTTGGGAGCCTAGCTGAGAACCTATCGATGAGAGGTTGAACATTTGATTTTCTGAGTTTCCTGATGTGGAGTGGAAGTCCTAGATAGGTACAAGGGAAGTGTTTCATCTGTGCCGGGAAGGGGGAGAGAATATCCTGTAAGTCAAGGGTGTCACATCTAATGGCATAGACTTCGCTTTTGGATAAATTGGTCACCATGCCTGTCGCGAGGCCGAAATTTTGAAGAATCATTTGGACGTCACCGAATCAACGGAAGGACGCCGTCTAGAGTTTATTAAGAAGAAAGGGGTTACAGTACAAAACCTCAGCAAGGTTGTAGTAAAGGTCACCACCTGAGGGGCAATGATCACACTAAAACTAGGGAAATGGTGTCTTCAATGCCTACAACACACGTTCACATTGTCATTGTAAAATATAAGTCTTTTTTAAGTGGCTATAATTATTGTTCGAAAATGACGATTCCATGGCTCCATGCATATGGGGAGCTCCATCGGCTGCATATAATGCACGTACGTACGTAGCTATTGTCAGCATATATAGCACAAATAGCATGGGAAGCATCTCTGTTTGAGGCCGCCGTACGTGCAGCGTGCATGCTAGCTCGTGCACGCACTATATATATACCTCGCTTGTTCCTTGAATCGTTTCAGAGTTAGTTCGCTGATCTGCCACTGAACAAGCCTAATCTAGCTACACAAGCTACTCCAGTTGCAGTAGGCAGCTAGCTAGCTAGCAGCATTATCAAAATGGCGTCGGCGGCTGGCTCGAAGCAGCAGCAGGCGATGATGTCGTTGCCGTCGTCCCGCGGCGGCGGCGGCGGCGGGTGGACGCAGCGGCAGAACAAGCAGTTCGAGTGCGCGCTGGCGGTGTACGACAAGGAGACGCCGGACCGGTGGCACAACATCGCCCGCTACATGGGCGGCGCCAAGTCCGCCGACGAGGTCCGCCGCCACTTCGACCACCTCGTCGAGGACGTCGCCCGCATCGAGTCCGGCCGCGTCCCCTTCCCCCGCTACTCCTCCTCCTCCTCCCGCGGAGCCGACGACGGAAACAGGTTATTAAACGTCTTTCATCTCTCATGATAAAAAAAGGAAAGGAAAAGAAGGGAGAGGCTGGCCTGCCGATGTGGGGCCACGCGGGTCCCATGCGGGCTCAGCCACCACGTCGGACAAAATCGGGGTCAAAACTACCGAGGGACCTAGTTTAAACTGGTCTTGTAATTGGGGATGGGCGTTGTATCCGGTTTCGCGGTTAGAGGACAATTTTGTAAGTCGATGACAAGTTGGTCTCCCGTTTCGTCAGTTTAGTTGGGAGGAATGATCTTGATGCATGCCAGCTAGCCGTGCTATCATGCTAGGCACCCATGGCTGGCGCAGCATGCCGCTGTTTGTATACGATGACATGAGAGAGACGAGACAATGTGACAAGCACGCAGTTGCAAGGGTTGTGACAAAGTGACGACGACGAGGGTCGAAAGAGCAAAACCCCTGCAGCATGCAACACGGCGCGCCGGGAAAGGAGAGAAGAAATTGATCAAGACGGACCACCGCCGATCTATCGGTCGACAAGGGTCGACGGCGCGTGCGCATGATGCGGCACGCACACCTAGATCGACCGATCGACTGGAAGACGGCGGCGGCGGGCGTGATCGATATATATCTCTGTTCCCAGCGGCAACCAGATCAGCGCCGCACCCCTTGTCCCTCCCCCATTGGACCTCCCCTCTTCCGCTGCTCGGTCACACACATGTATGCATGGAGGCATCCAGATAGATGGGAAAAATATTAGTGCAAACCACATATGTAGTGGAAACTTGGAAACTACCGTTGGATCGGAAAATGGACGTCCGAGATTCGTCCACGTCACCCATGAGTTAAAATTTAACTCCGGCAGATTCACTCATCTAACGGAAGTTTTCAAGTTTCCACTACATATGTGGTTTGCACTACATATTTTCCCAGATAGAGCTGTGGGCGACAGATGAGCATAGCTGTATGATGATGATAGCTAGCTACGCTAAGATCCAATGACCTGATGCCCGCACGCACGCACTAAAAGATTTTTCTGGGTGACGGGCCCTTTTGTTTTCTGGCGGACAGTAACTGAAATCGCACGGGAAAATGAGGTGACCAGCGCCGGGCTGTCGCCGCACAGATAATCCTCATTATCCCGTGCGGTTGACTTAAGAGGACCGCACGAAAAAATCGATTTTCGCGTGCCGCCTTTTTAAGTGTACCGCACAGAAAGATACTCTCCCTCTTTTCCCTCTCACTCATTTCAAATTTTACACCACACTCTCTCTCTCTCTTCTTTCCTTTTTCCTTTTTATTTTCTCGGCTTGTTTGGTAACTCAAAGGAAAGAGACTGGGAGTTTACATGAGGAAATTAATGGTGAGATTAAGATGGGAATTTGATTTTTAATCCCAATATCTTGTTTGGTAGAGGTGGTGGGAATTGATAGCGAGTTTAGTTGGAGATTAAGTCATTAATGAAACAGAATGGCAGTTCTCCCCAATTTCCACCTCCTACCCAGGTAATGACGGTCCGTTTGGTTGGGAGGAAGTTTTTAGGAGGGATTGGGAGTTTAGAGGGATGAGGCTATTAAGTATTTTGTTTGGTTGGAGAATAGAAATTTTGGTGGGATGGGGATGGGGAATTGAGGAAGGAACTCCCTCTTTTTAATACCTGGGTAGGGGCAGGTAATTGGGAGGGAATTCCTCCTTTCCTTTGTCTAAGCAAATCTCAGCCATCCGTTTTTATTAATGACCTAATCTCCAACTAAACTCCTTATAAATTCCATCACATCTACCAAACAAGATATTACGATTAAAAATCAAATTCCCATCTTAATCTCATCATCAATTCCCTCATGTAAACTCCCAATCTCCTTCCCTCGAGTTACCAAAACAAGCCGTGAAAAGGAGGGAGTTCCTTCTCAATTCCACATCCCCATCCCACCAAAATTTCCATGTCTTCCAACCAAACAAAATATTTAATAGCCTTATCTCTCTAAACTCCCAATCCTTCTTAAAAACTCCCCCCAACCAAACGGGCCGTCTCTCCCCTTTACTCTCCTCGTCCCCTCGATGTCCTCCATCCCATCTATCTGCCTCTTTCTCTCCTCCCACCCCCTCTCTCCTCTCTCTCTCTCTCTGCCTCTTTCCTCTCCTCCCTCCCCACGATCGAGCGCCGCTGCGCGACAGCGCGGAGGGGCGGCTGCTGGCGGAGGCGCCGCGGCGCGGCTCCCGACGAACGAGCGGCGACGGGCGTGACAACGACGAGGCGGCGCCGACGCGGATCCGGGAGCGGCGAGCTTGGGCAGCGACGGCGGGCGCGACGACGACGACGACGAGGCGGCGCCGAGGAGATCCGGGAGCTGCGAGCTCTGGCGGCGGCGCCGGATCTCCGTCGGCGGCGGCGTGTTGCTCGCGGCGGCGGGTGCGACAACGACGACGACGAGGCGGCGCAGCCGCGGATCCGGGAGCGGCAAGTCGGGCGTCGGCGGCGTGTTTG
>CM020183.1:25283309-25358991 GCA_009805545.1 Oryza longistaminata
CGCAGTACCCCAAGATTCTTAATCCAATCCCTCGACATTTTAAATGCGCACACATCCAAGTTTTCGTCATAGCAACTCAATAAAAATAAATTTTAATATTAATCTTTCTATTCTAAGAGTAACTTACTTACCTTTAAATCACGTTTCAGCACTGTAAGCTCATTCTACGTATTTGGTGCTTAACCCTCAAATCATATTATAGAGTTCCCGGTTTATTTATAATATCAATATCGAATGTGAAAATACATTAGCATAGCGCGACTACATTTGTGAATGAGGGAGTAATAGTAATTACTGTTTTGGCTTTTTTAATGGTGCAAATAATTTCCATTATACAGAAATATAGAGCATTTTAACCACAAGATTTGTCAACATTTATTAAAAAAAATTATAATATGGATACTCTCAATAATTTATTTTTATTTGTTTGACTCAAGTTTGATTATAATAATGGTAAACCTTACATTTGTTGTAAGAATAAAATAAAATAAATGTAATCCGACTGTGTATGGAAAAAGTTAACGAACTATAATAAGTGCAATTTTAAGACAAGTACTGAGAGAGTTTAGAGTCGGCCACTGATTAACCTCTTGGAGAGGTATGCTACCTAGTGTCCCATGTCGATGCGCATGCATGAATGCACACAACGCGCCATGTCGACATGTGGTAGTGTTCTTCCTACTAAGTAGCTTGCTCGATGATCGATCGATGGGCGTGCGTGCGTGCGTGCATGCATGTGTGTCGTCCGGTGGGGCGTGGCGACTCCAGCGTCCGGAACTTCTCGACGTGTCAACGTACCTCGCAAATTAGCAATTAACATGCAAGCCCAGATATATATAGCTAGCAATAATCCAACACACAATCATGAGGCAGTATATGTTAAATCTAGAAATCTCCTTTTTGAATCTACTGGTACTCTGGGTCCATGGGGCGGCTGCATTGCAGGATAGCTTAGACGGGAATGGGAAGCCACCCTTGTTGCAGTGACAGCGACTAGTAGTGATAAGTCTATAATCTATTGCAATAGATCAGTTGCGTAGATATAGAAATACATTGAACAGTTTATGGAGACAAGGTCGTACTTGGCTATCGCATGCCTCTCCAGGTTAAGGTAGATTCTTGAGCAACATGACCTTACTATTTTAAAGACGGAAACGCACCCAATCGTCATAATCAGCAAATATGGTCAATGCAATTCCCAGCACCAACCTTTATTTCGTGTTTCGAGACGTCTTCTGACTCAATATATTAATCACCAATATCATACAGGAATCCATACAAACACGTTGTTATACCTAACAAAGAAGAAATGCAGTCTATGAATACTCTTCATTCACTATAAGACCGAGCAAGACATAAAATCACACTTCGTGTTCGTACATGTCACTTAAAGTAAATACATTTTTAAATAAAATAATTAATAAAATTCTAGCAACATATAATTGAATTAATAAAAAAATAATACTCACTTATGTTCCATAGGCAGAATGATATGTGAAACATTTAAAAATTGGAGGGTCAAACATAAGACCAAATATGTAGTTGTTGAAGTCGTTACGATGACCCATTTTTTCAAATTTAATTATCTCTTATTTGTTTATATTTTGTTACATACTTGGGGAAGTTGATTTAAACTGCGCATGTTTGTGTAGTGATATATTTCGTATTAATCAATGTTCTATAAGTCTCACTTCTTTTTTTTATATTTTATGACTATTTGATGACATGCAAAAATTCAAAAGGATGAGTTATTAATCCTCTTCTCCAAGAAATGAAAATCCACATCGGTTATATAGATTCACCTCCTCACTAACCTCTATATAAGATGAGCTGATACAATCGCCCGTTGCCGGTTTTAATAACATACTACTCCGTAAGATAGTTAACAAAGTACATCGATGCGATCGAGATCTTCAGAATGAACCGCTTTGGTGATACTAAACTCGGATAAAACACTGTACCGAAGAGTTGATGCACTTTGGGAATAATTAGTAAGCAGCATTAATTAAACATTGAGGCTAGTATCTAGAGTGCTACATGATGCCCATAATCGCCATTTACACTTCTCTGTCTTATGCCCTGCAGATCTAAGGTAACCTGAAGTATCAGTTGATGATCACGCTAGCATGATTGTCACGGACCAAGAATAACCACCCATGTGATACTTAGTACAAGTAAGAGGTAGATTATCACGAGTACGTAAAGCATCGGTGTAACTCACTTTAACTACCCAGAATGATAGTACTATGACTATGGGGCCACTGTGGTTGTTCCCTTTTTTTAAAATTATACGGCAAGTGGTAAGTAATAAGTAGTAGCACTTCCTTGATCCTAAGATTTTGGCCAAGCAAAACCCTTGCCGGGCCTCAGCGCCTTCATGACCAATATAAAGCGCATATATATGCATGCAAGTAAATATATATATGTACTCGCAAATCAAAGTATAATGCAGGAAGATAAGATGATCTAGCAAGAAAATGAAGAAGGGCGTCTAACAAGGATCAGAACTACTCCAGTTAAATCGAATTAGGATCCATAGTAGCTGTCTGCAATGTTAGCATAAGCTACTTTGCATTGTATCCCTTACAGTCTAATGTCATGTCTTCATGCATTTGTGTATATATAGCTACATTTGTATCCAAGAATCTCCCGGCCGGTGCATTCAGAATTGCTTTGTTCGTTGCTCATATTTATATATATATTCACATCGTTTTATTGTATAATTTTCTCCTCACGGACGAACTAATGAAGAAATATATATGTACACATCAACTTGCGAGAAAAAGATCTCTTATCGGAGTAAAAATAGGAGAATCGAATCGCACCGATCACATCGTCAGTCACATGGCTCCACCTCCAAGGATCAAGGCTTTCCACAACTAGTGGGATTATAGCAACAAAAAATGCATTTGATCATTTCTTTTGATAAATATATACTTGGTCCATCAGTACATGTACGTGTTGATTGCTGATATTACAAGTTACATACCAATGCATTGTTTTTCAAAGTGCTTCTTATTACCATAAATTTCTATGGTAGCAACCTACTCCATCCGTCCATAGAAAAATAAATCTCCCTCAGTCTAAAAAACCAAATCCTAAACACAGATTTAGTTTTTTTTTTATGGGAGGATGAAACTATAAACCAAATTAATGGTCAAAGTTCGTTTTCAGAGAAAATCACACCAAGTCAAATCATGCCTTATAATTAATAAAGATACAGAATAAAGTATATATAGACTGGAACCTAATTACTAACTAGTACCTCTTGTGCCAGAGACAGCCAAATTCTGTCTTTATATTCATTTTTATAAATCATGTTCTGTCTATTAAAAGCCATATTCCAATTAACGCATAGGGAAAGCAACACGGGATGCCTTTAAACGCTCATGAGAATCCCACTCGCGGCGGCGGGAGCGACGACGACGAGGAGATGGCTCCGCGTGCATGCACAGCGGGCGGGACAACGACGATGTGCGAATCCGGGAGTGGCAAGCTCGGGTGGCGGCGGCGTGCTGCTCGCGGCGGCAGTGGCCAGGTCCGGCGGCGGGCGTTTCTAGGGTTAGGGCTAGGGTTTCTTTATTTTTTCGATTTTTTTTGGTTTTTTTTGTTTCCGTGCAGGTGATATTATTTGACCGCAGTCTGCACGGAATAATCGATTATCCCATGCGGTCCACTTAACCCGACCGCACGGAAAAATAATTATCCCGTGCGGTTAGACCACCCGCACGTGAAAATATTCATTTTTACATACACCTTGCTCTAGACTTGAAAATCTCCGCACGGAAAAATCAATTTGACCGCACGAAAAAATTGTTCTTGTAGTAGTGCGCAGCTCGGGCGGGCGAGACAAAAGGAAAAACAAATTTAAGAACCCGTCCGTTGCGTGCATGATCCATCGCAATTGCTCGGAAGTCTCGGGCGCTGCCCGGCCGGCGCGCGACGACGAGCATGTGTGTATTCCATGCCGCGCTCGCGTGCGTCGATATATGATCATCGATCCGATCCGACCACGCCAACCATGGATCCGCGCGAGTTTTCTAGATTTTGGTTTCTCTCGCATGTGCCAGCTGATGAGCTGAACCAGTAGGATGGGGCTGTTTGGTTCATTGCCAAAACATTGCCTAATATATCTCATATTACTCACTGATTTGTTCATGGTCACATCTGTGACAAGATTTCCTTTTATTTGTGAAATGAGCTTAGTCAACTGGTTACGTTTCTCGTGGAGAAACCAGTCCATCCGCTAGACTTGCACATGTACTCGTATTTACGGCTAATTATTCTTTCAATGGTAGACGATGTACCCATCGATACCAAGGCATCCGTGATGACTTCGTCAATCTCAAAATATGACTCATAGGTGTAGGTTATACGTATGTACGTTCATAGAGGTGAGAATGCGTAAGCATGTGTTTCTAAAAAAAAATAAGATACCCTCTTATTTCCTACAGTCTCACATGACATCAACTCAAAAACATGTGGCACATTCTTCTTTTGCTACCTAAAGTGTGGCTCACTTTTTGTTGGCCACAACTTAGTTAAAGTGTGGTAAACAAGTGTAACAAATGATTATAATGTTAGTAACTTATTATAGCATTCAAAAAGCCCCCTATCTACTTTCCCTCCCTTCTAATGACACTTCAAATATAATTTTCTCGGACAACCCCTTTTCTTTTTTAGACGAGCTGAAAGAAGGCACATATAAAAAAAAGATTTAGAAGGCGTCCAGTATAGACCTGTATACAAAAAAATCATTCCACATACCACACGTCTTTTCCTTCCTTTAGGGTGTGTTTGGTTGGGTGGATGAGTCTGGATGGGAGATGGCCGTCCGATTTTTTGTGGTGTTTGGTTGGAGGGCAGGGTGGATGGGGCGGCCCAGAATAGAGAATATTCCCTCAATATGTTGGATGAGTGCATCCAACCCATTTGGTTGGATGAAGCTATCCATTTTTAGTCAGGGTGATGTGTCCTATTTAGATTGACTGTGGTTGGTTTAATTTTCTGTTAAGCAAGCTCTAAATGATTTTTTTCTCCTAAACCATTTAATCTAATTTATGGTTTGATTACACCATTATATGTGTTACAATTAAATCTTTAAAACAAGATCTCGGATGATTATATTATGATAAAAATATATATGACAAATGGGTCCCACTAACTTATGGCTTCTCCCATTCATGCTATATCCCTCCAACCAAACAAGAAATTGGATCGCCATATTCATACAAACCAAATAAAAAATTGAATCGCCATATCTAACAAAATATAGATGGCCATATCCCATCCTTACATAACCGTGAACCAAACATACCCTAATTCCTCTGGCTCTCCTCTTCCTCTTCTTCTCTACTTCTTGTTGGCAACTTTTTTGACAAGTCGACAAGCACGATCGCAACACCTAAACGCCTTGCGGTGATATGAAGTCACCAACCACCTCGATCTAGCCAAAGGGCCAAATCAAGATGGGTTTTGTAGAAAGAAAAGCTAAACCGGCTAGCGGAGCTGATTTAGAGATCAAAATCAGCCTCTAAGCCGATTTAGATCGATATGAGGATAACTACCCGTCTCGTGAGCAAAACGGAAGGTTTTCAGGACAAACCTACAAAGAGGTGTCGCACTCTCGCAGCGACGGCGGACGGTTTACGGCGCAAACCGACAAAGATGGACTAAACTAGGGTAAAATAGAAAACATGATAAAAGAACGATTCAAGTAGATTGTATTCGGGGGTTTTACAATGAACCGGCCTTGTCCCTTAAATAGGGGTTGGTCTTGCCCTCTATAGGCCCTTCTCCATGTCCAACTCGGAATAGAAACCAAAGGAAACATGAAACCTGCCTTCCCGAGCAAGGAAACCCGAGACTTTCCAAACTTTAGCAATTTTTCCCTATTTCGTCCATATGTGCTAAATTTGGGTGTAAACACTTCTCTCTCCCTCTCCTCTGTCCTCTCCTCCCTCATTTTTTTTTTCTAGAAATGGGAGCCTGGGTTTATGTATTTTTGTTTTTTTGGATTTTTTTTGCTCATTTTTTTTCCCGATGGGCGACATAATGTGCCTACATGAAAAAATCACATCTTTGTATGCGGTTGTGCTGCTCGATTGGAAAAGTCCCAATTTGTGCAGACACTTGCTCCCAGACAGGTGCATGACTATTCTGACATACGGTTAACTTACTAAAACTTTTGTGCAAATTTATGAAAAATGTAAGTTATACTTGAAGTGTATATTTAATGATAAACCATGTCAGAACATGTACAATATAGCAACTTCATGCATATTTTGACATAAAATTTATCATAAATCATAAAAATCATTTGATTTTCCCACCTACTTTCTCATCTAAACTAAGTCACAACATTGTTTCACTTACTTTTTTAGTACCAATGTAAAACTCCAAAAATCCTTGAGATGGAGAAAGTATTTGTTCTTCCTTTTATAAAGGGTAAAGGGCATCCCCGGCACTTATCCTTGAACTAGAAGAATATAAAGGTAACTGGATACATAATGTTGGCCATCCATAAACAAAACCAATTTGACTTGCTAAAAAAATGTCTAGTTACAATGCGAGTGCAAGTACACCTGCACCCTCTATCGTCATCTTTGTTTTGAGGTTCTAGCGTACAACACAAAATTTAACAGGGCATAATATTGTATTCCTCTTTTCCGTAAATTAAAGCACATCTTAACAAAGCATCCAACGGCTCAGCATGTGTGTTCACATAAACTTGCATTGTAAAAATCTTTTTGGCATTCTGCTTTTGAAGCTTGTGTGAGCTTTCATGTGAGGGAAAAGTTTTGAAATTGCAATCATTCTTGTCAGCTTAAGCTCGCTACAGCATAAAGAATGACCAGCACTTCTCTCACCTTGAACTATCAGGTAAAGTGGCTACTTCATGCAACTCAATATACATAAGAAAAAACTAGCCGTCCACACAAAGCATTAGATAGTTCTCCAAAAGAAAATCATCAAGCATGCCCTGGACCCAAATGGGGGCCACAAACAACATCCAAAGAGAGAAGAAAGAAGAGTTTGTCAACAAGCTGAGATATGGAGATCCCTTGTTTCCACGCTGATGACCCCACCCATTAACTGACACTTTTGTTTCTTACATTAATAATTGGCGTGTCACATGTATATACGGACATACACATTTAAAGTATTAAACGTAGTCTAATAACAAAATAAATTACAGATTCCGCTTGTAAACCACAAGACGAATTTATTAAGTATAATTAATCCGTCATTAGCAAATATTTATTGTAGCACCACATTATCAAATCATGGCGCAATTAGGCTTAAAAGATTTATCTCACAATTTACACGCAATCTGTGTAATTAGTTTTTTAATCTATATTTAATACTCCATGCATGTATATAAATATTCGATGTGACAGGGTGAAAAGTTTTTTGCGTGGAAACTAAACAGGACCTTAGTATTCATCTGATATGTTCCCCAAACGTCTCCTTTGAAATAGAGAAGTTTTTTTAAAAACAAAAAAACAAAAGCTGAAGTAATTTATAGGAATCAATCGGACAAATTTATGCGTCCTAAAGGATCCTTAAATAGGTGTAACAAACTTGCAAATTGCACATTCCATACAACTTGCTTAAGTATAAACCAAGGCCAAAACAGTCCAGCAATCAATAAGTGGAGTCAAACTAATTTGTGACCTCGTGCTGTTAGATCGGGCCCTGGCGTATTGCTGTGTAGATCTTGTGGCAATCTTGCTGATTAATCAGATGTCAAAACATGTTTGAGACCTCTAGGCTCTAATTTACATGATCGATTCATGATAGTACGATTGAATAGATTGGTGCATGGAGATTTCTATTGAGAGATTGATCGAGAAACTTGAAGTTCAAATTGCAATAGGGTATTTCTATGAGAAAATGATGTTGCATTACTGCATTAGGGTGTTCCAGATTTTCTTTTGAAATGCAATTTGGTTCTAATGGTGTGATCTCAATAGTTTATAAATCCTATTTCGGATGCATTTTTTTTCAGAAATATTTATATATATGTTACCTATATGAAATTTACGTCCCGACAATGGCGATGATTTCAGCAGCAAGTTGCCTCTCGCCGACCTCTTGTTTCTTTCGTCTCAAACAGAGGGAAGTGGAATGGAATAAGCACTGCAAAAACCTCGACGCCGAATATAACCACACATATGGGATTATCTGGAAAAAGAAAAATGAAAAACCATGATAAAACTGTGCTAGAGTGGAAGTGAACATTGCATCCATTTTAGCGCCAATGCGCCATGTCAGACCATTCAATTGTGGTTTGATTTTTGCAAACTACTACTGATGAGTTGCAGTAGAGCAAATAATTTATAAATTGTTGTGTGTATTTGTACTTAGCATAATTTGCCCTTATAAAAAACAATCAAAGTTATTCCCTCCATCCCATACTATAAAACACGCACATATTTTAATATTCAACTATTAAAACATTTGACGAACAATTAGTATAATATAATTTGAATTATTTACTAAAAATAATATCATCAAATTGGTATTTGAATTTATTTTTATATATTATAATTTTGCTACTATAAACCTTATAGTATATTATAAGTTTAAAAATTAATTTCATACACCGTGCTAAATTTAACCAAATAAGACGTTTTGACATTGGTCAAAATAAAACTGACCAATTTTGTAGAAAAAAGTAGTAAAATTTTTAACCCAAGACAAATTTATTATAAAAATATATTTAATTATTAATTTAATGAAACTAATTATATTATTAAATATTACTATATATTTATATATAAACTTAGTTAAAGTTAAAATAATTTAACTTCCATCAAAGTTAAAACGTGTTATAGGTACGGAGGGAGTGAAAAGTTGCTGCTTGTCGGCTTCCTCGTAAACCGCGCCCCACCATCATCTCCCTCCCTATATAGGCTTAGCTAGCTTAGCTCACCCCCAACATCGCACGCACGCACTAGAGAAACTAAAGAGAGAGAGGTCGATCAGAAATCAATGGAGGCGCACGTGGAGAAGGCGCTGCGGGAGGGCCTGACGGAGGAGGAGAGGGCGGCGCTGGAGCCGGCGGTGATGGCGCACCACACGTTCCCGCCCTCCGCCACGGCGGCGGGCGGCACGTGCACGTCGCTGGTGACGCAGCGCGTGGCGGCGCCGGTGCGCGCGGTGTGGCCCATCGTGCGCAGCTTCGGCAACCCGCAGCGGTACAAGCACTTCGTCCGCACCTGCGCCCTCGCCGCCGGCGACGGCGCCAGCGTCGGCAGCGTCCGCGAGGTCACCGTCGTGTCCGGCCTCCCGGCGTCCACCAGCACCGAGCGCCTCGAGATGCTCGACGACGACCGCCACATCATCAGCTTCCGCGTCGTCGGCGGCCAGCACCGCCCCGCAACTACCGCTCCGTCACCTCCGTCACCGAGTTCCAGCCGCCCGCCGCCGGCCCCGCCCCGCCCCCCGCCGTACTGCGTCGTCGTCGAGTCCTACGTCGTCGACGTCCCCGACGGGAACACGGCCGACGACACCAGGATGTTCACCGACACCGTCGTCAAGCTCAACCTCCAGAAGCTCGCCGCCGTCGCCGAGGACTCCTCCTCTGCTTCGCGGCGGCGCGACTAGGAGAGGCCTCGTCAATAAATCGTCGTCGTCGTCGTCCATGGCGGCGGCGGCGGCGGCGTGTTATTTGTCACTTCTTCTTCTTTTCTTCTTTTTTTTTTTCTTAGTTTTGCTTTTGCCAAGTTTGTTTTTATTTTTTTGCTTTCCTTTTGGTTTTCTTGTAAAAACAACTGTTGTGGCATAAGGAAGCCTGTTTTGGTTTGTACTGAGCAAGGGATTTACATTTCCGATTGACCATGGTGGTATCACTGTTTTCGACAAATTTCAACAGCATTTTGATAAGTTTCGATCAAATTGCGATCAAAGTTACTATTTTTAAATTTTAGTTTGTCAAAAACCATTCGAAATCACTCCCGAAAATTGATTTCGAGCCACGTCGATAGGTAAAAGAATATCGTGAAAACAATTGTTTTCGGCGGTAGAGTAAACCTTGGCACAAAGTAACAACATTTAGGATTACGTGCATGTTTGGTAGAGCTCCAACTCCTAGATTTAGATTAGGAGTTAAGTCTGGAGTAGAGTTGTGCAGCTGTCTAAACCCAGTTCCACCTCTCTAGTTCATTTTGTGAGAGCACTCCACTCAGCTTCGCTCCCATTTCAGATGGAGCTGAAACTATTTGGCTGGAGCTGTAGCTGTGCCAAACAGACCAATTACAGAACGCGAAGTGATTTTAGGGTGAAGAAGAAACTGAAAAGAAAAGAAGTGGTATTTTGAAAATATTTTGATGTTTAGGAATCTAAACATTGTTTTTGTTAGAAGTTTTTGGCAGGAGGCACATCCTATCGGCGCTAACCGATAGACCTGAAATTTTAAAAATATTGAACCCTGATAGTACTCAGGGTTAAAATGATAAGATAGGCAAAGGCAAAAGAAATTCTGCACGCATGGTCATTTGTTCTTTGCTGTCATCTGCCCCTTTTTTTTTTTTTTGTCCAATTCAGAGTTTCAGGTGGTTGATAACAGCAAGCAGCAGAATGAACTCAAGACGGTGTTGCTTTCAATTCCCATTTCATTTCTCAAATTCTTTTTTTATTTCGGATAAAATCATTTCTTAATTTCATCTTAAATCCAAACAAATATTGAAGGTACGGCCGGCCTGAAATCTCTGGAATTTCCTGGCAACAATATGTCAATAACTTCGAGTATCTCGTGAGACCCTTTTTTTTTTTTTACAGTTATCAGATAAATGCTACTAAAATATAAACATCATATATATAATGATGCCTTTTTAATTCGAAAAGATTCCAAATACCTCTGATGAGCTGACTCTAAATAAAAATTTTAGGTGAGCAAATTCTGACCTGATGAAAAAGAGTTGTTGCAAAAAGCAGTGGCCACCATTGCTTGGGTAGCCAAAGCAAAGCACTAAGCACACACAGAAAAACAGAAAGAACAAGCGGCATAGATTAGGACGAGTCACTCCCTAAAGCAAAACTGATCATGTACATGCAAATATATAGGTAGCTGAATAATTAAATTAGCTGAATAGTTATAGTTAGCTTATTGGGTGGCTAAGCTGCTTTGTGGGGTCACTGTATGGCCTCATGAGTCTCACACTTTTTTTCCAGAAAAGAAAAGGAAAAAGGCATTTCCCTCCAAAGGAGATGACTGTATCCATCAATTATATGTGTTAATGCTTATCACACTTTATGCAAAGTTTGACCAGAAGTATGATTATTGATAATAGGTGAATTCAGGTACCAATAAATTGTGTATTCGTGACTATGGAAGAAAATAAGTCAAACTTGCCTCAAAATATCTAAGCAGATCAAAATTGCTTTTTCTCCTAACAAAATGTCTTAAGACATTGTTCCAAACGGAGCTACTCCCTCCGGTTTCATTTTAATTAACGTTTTGGACAATGACACGAACTACAAAATATATCTTTGACCTTATTTTTCTATTATAATATATACAATAAATAAATGCATGTTTACTTTTATTATAGTGCTTTGAAAGACAAATCTATATATGTTGTTCTAGTTTCTTTAAACTAAATATTTTTAAAGTTATTAATGGTAAAATTTATAAAAGTTTGACTCCAACCTTGTCCAAAACATCAATTATTATAGAACTGGAGGGAGAAACTCTCAATTTTTCTTGATAGTATTTCGTAGGACAAAGATATTTCTCCCCTATAAATTTGTGATACCTCTAATATAAACTAGCGCAAGATACCAAAAGTATCACAAATCAATATTAAAAAGGTCATCAATTCCTCCAATCAAATTTACTTGATGTTGGGAGAACCAAGTTAGTATACTCCATTTGACTAGAGCGAGTATATTACTTCATGTTATCTTTTCAATATAAAAACCCTCTTCCGTTAATCAATATATAAACTACTCCTTTCATTTTATATTATAAATCATTTAACTTTTTTCAAGTTTGACTAAGTTTATAGAAAAAATAGCAACATATATAATATTAAATTAGTTTCATTAAATTTAATATTGAATATATATTGATAATATGTTTGTTTCATATTAAAAATGTTAATATATTTTTCTACAAAGTTGGTCCAACTTAAAAAAGTTTGAGTAAGAAAAATGTCAAACGACTTGTAATATGAAACGGGAGAGCATAAAGGACTGAGCATTTGCCATAAGTTTTTGATTCAGTGGTTTCCAACAGATTGCGCATAGCACACAGACATTTCTGCTGAAACGCTGTTGATGAAGCAAAGAAAGTTTGTTGAAGATGCAAAGCTGCATAAGCAGCATCAATGCATGGCCCATGGCACCCGCCCCATGCAATGGATAACTCCAGCCTTCTGTCCTCACACACCAAAGTCAACTCCCAACTATAGAAAAATATCTCTGTGCCACGGCAGAAGTCAACGCAGTACACTAACAAGACAAGTCAATGTCATGAAACCTAAAAATAGATAAAAGATCTACATATATGTTAGTCAGTCAGTGCATGGCTCGTTCATCTTCCTTATCTAACTGAAAGCAGGGTTAGTGGATGACACTTTAATTTTAACCCCTGTTTCTTTTTAGCACATATGCACCAAATTTTCAGGCTGTGAAGTCGATTGTTTAGGGCAACTCCAATGTATTTGGCTAACTAGTCCATAGATGTGGGACCCACTGCTGGGAGTCCATAGTTATAGAACCCACCACAATATGAGTAATTAAAGTGGGTCCCACGAAAGGTAAAAAAAATCAGCACTCCTACAGTGTCGCTACTCCTATACCCTCCATACAGGGTTACTAAATTTGTTGTTTAATATTTGTGAACAGTGCTATTGTTCAACTATCATTTTTTTATTATCTTATTGCCTACCCATAGTGGTATGGACAGCTTTTGCTATATCCTTGCTATAGTCTGCTTGCACAATGTGACTAGGTAGCTGAAAAGAATATAAAATTGACTATGGAATACTTTTAGACAACATTGTGGATGCCCTTATAATGAAATTCATTCCGGCTTTAATTTTAAAAAGCTACAACCAATTATTAGAAATTATAGGTCAAATAACTACGAACTACAAAATCATGCCTTAATTGAAAACAAGCCAACTACTTCATCTGCAGTTGTATATGTAGTCCTTATCTTTCTCAAACTAGAAAACAGAAAATCCGAAAACAACAGTCGTTCATTTACCGATTGAATTTCGTTAACCTCCTTGTTGACGAAAACCATAACAAAAGATAATATCAGAGAGTAACTGAGTTGTAAATTAGTCATTTACTCAAATCTTGCTACCGCCTAAACCATCGAACCGATCCGGTGGGGACCACCACTAAGGACACCACACCAATAGGAGACTTCCAACACAACGCATCTAAGAAGATCATAACATTTAGAATATCGTCGTTACTATGTTTTTACCTGGATTAAAATGCTTTGTTATGCAGAATTAAGTTAATCGATAAACAGATGGAAAATAACGAATTTTTGTAAGTTTTTCTTTAATTCATGAACTGTCTATCATCACTCAGTGCTAAAGTTTAGTATGCAACACATTAGGTCAAAATAGATTAATAGGCATATCCTACATTATGTGAGGTTGTTGATTGTCACCTAGTGGCTACAATTACTTGTACAAAATAATTTTAGAAGATCATTCTTATTTCAGACTGATCTTTTATCGCTACAAAAATAATGTGCTTTGCTCTAACGTTCCACGTTAAAAAAAAAAATGCTCTGCTTGTTATCCCACTTGGTTTTCAGGGTTTATACTTTATAAACCTCTATAGATCCTAAGGAGCATAAAAGGCAAACAAGAAGAATGAGGCCCATCGATTTGTTGGGTTCTTTTCCACACTTGGATTCAAAGGCTGTCCCAAGCCCATTGTATAAAATGAACCTTATACTTATGTACCGGTAGCCCAAATCGATGTACTGGTCTTTTTTCATGCCCAACTTTTGTAGGAGGCGGATTTTTTAAAATATATATTTTTTTTCCTCCTCTTTGCTGATGTTACCGAGCTACATTGCAATTTCAATTCTCTTACCGAGCTACAAAAGAAATGCAGCTTGTTTTAAGAACTCTGGATTTTAAGAAATAGCTCGTGAATAGGCAGCTAATTTGAATCTAAAAAATTAAATTTCTCAGCTTCTTTTCATTTTTTTTAAAAAAAATATGACTATATACTACCAAGATCTAAGTGAGAATCAATATTGCTTAGGGTGTTGAAGGTTCTAGGATAAGCTATAGTTACCAAAAGTAGAGCTAGATAAATAATGGCTCGTTAGGTCGCTTGACTCGACTCTTTTAGAATTGCCAACAAACTGAGCAAGGGGGGTTTAGTGTTACACATAACAAGCCTCATGAGACAAACAAGCCATGGGAAAACTGGCAACCTAGGAATCCAACATTTAGAGATATATTTTGTATCTTATCTTAGTCGGTTTCTCTAATTCTTTCCCGATTCTGATTCTACAAGTCGGATGTAGAGATAAGGAAGTATTGTCTCTATATGTACTCATGGTCCGTGATTAATCGAATTATCACGCTGACTCAATTACGCTTTCACCAACTAGCAGCTAGGGATTTAGGAGTCTTCTTTTGCTCGGCTCATTTACCAGCTCAAGGTCTTTTAGCTCGTTAGGATAACGATTCAAGCCAAGCTAGCTCAATATCCACTCCTAACCATAAGCTTTTCAAACAGAGCCACAGACATACACTACATCATGCATGTAAGTTCATGCCCTGCAATACATCCTAAGTGCTCCCTCTTAGATTGATACACACATAAATAGACAAAGACCAGGGATAAGATCATATGCCTTGCAAAAAAAAAAAAATCTTAAATAAACACACTCACATATATGTGTATTTGTGCACATCTAGATTTGAATGTGCATCCATAACATCGTACAACAATAACATATCAAGAGGTGGTTCTGCTCCCATGAATCTACCACATCAGTTTCGTCGATCGAGAGAATATATACTACCTTTTTCCTTGTGCTGGTAGGATTGTTAGCTAACGTGGCAATATCCTAGGGGATGAAAGGTGTCCCAATCCATTCCTTTGTTCCTTGTACACCCAGATGAGTCCACATCCATGCACATACAAGCATGACTCCTGCCATTTCAGATATGATCGGTCAGCTCAAAGCATACTTGTGTTTTAATTCCTAGCAGTTTCATATGTGTACCAATGCTCGATAGAGTTTCTATCCTGCATTCCGTCTTCACGAACTTGTGGATCGCTGATTCTATCTATTATATTATCAAAATAGCTAAAAAAATGAGTCAAGATTCTCACATTAATCAAAGAAAACGAATAAAATCCCATTTGATTACCGTGGGTTCATTTTATAATAGCGTAGATTGACCAATAATAGTTGTGTGCAACGTACAATTTTATAAATGGAAACAAAGAGCTAAGAATTTTATATCAAATGAAATCTTACTATCGAAATCTATTGTATATGTACAATATTACAACCCTGCATACGAAAAAAAGAAACTAAGAGTTGTATATCGAATCCAGTACAACTAGTCTCATCATGCAAAACTGAACGGAAAATCCACTAGTTATATTAGAAACAAAAATTAGTTTTTCCCAAGTTTCCAACTTGGATGCACACGCCAAATCAGGTGCCAAACAATTCATGTGCTGATGATGTTTTTTTTTTCCTCTTTTTCAAAATCCGTGAACCATATACAGGGAAATGGGGCATGATTGCAAACAGGCAAGGAACAGTGCAATGCAAAAAGGGATCCAATCAGCAACAGAAGCATGCTTGTACTTGTGGCCACTTCGAAATCTTTCAAAACCCTTTCCCTTTTTCTTTACGGTTTTTTTTTTACCTCCATCTGCGTGACTGCGAATCTGTCATGGTGTTTTCCATCACACTGAACAGCCAAATGTGATGGCTTTTTTGACCCTGCTTGGTTCAGGTTCAATCTTCAGAAATGTGCACTGGATATCTATCTACATTTTGCAGACATTGTAACTGCAAGATTCTCCCTACCTGGATTTTGCCAACTTCATGAGTTCAACCCAAAGATGCCTAGGGTGAACTCTGTTCACTCCATATTTTAGGTTTGTTACAAGTCAAACTTCTTTAACCTTAACCAAGTTTATAGAAAAAATATAGTGATATCTATAGCATCAAATTGTTTTCATTAAATCCACCACTAAATATGTTTTTACAGCATGTTTTTTATGTGTTCGAAACACTACTACATTTTTCTAAAAACTTAATCAAACTTTGTTCGATTTAGGACAAACTCAATATGACTTTAATATAGAACAAGAGAGTAGTACACTTTTATATGCATGGATAATTGGGTTGGGTAGAAGAGTCACGTTGAAAAAATGCACAGATCAATGGAATATTCGTCGATCAATCATAAGCTCAAAATGGACTGTTTTCTTTTTTCTTAAAATAAATGAGGCAGATCCCTGCCTTTGGACTGGAACTATCTGCATGAAACTATTCAGTCTTGGTCCCGTGGTAAACAAGAACTGTAGCAAAATCTGCAATCTGTCAAAAAATGAGGAGACAGAAGAGGGCAACACACTGTCTATCCATTGCAATTTTGAGGCACCAGAAATTAACTTATATATATTTATATATGCAAGGAAAAACCTCAAGGTTTCATAGATAAGGGCCTGATCAGTAGTGGACACTCGTGACTAGTTGGCCCTTAGCTGCAAATGCAATGCAAATGCAGAAGCTCACAAAGCAGAGCTCAGATTTTGTACATCTGAAACTTGCTAACTTTCTAAACTGAGCACATCTTTGCTGCTAAGATGCTCAATCTCTGCTGCGCCATCGCTTCCTCCGGAGGTCTTCTTGAGCTCCTCGTACATGTCCTCGATCATCGGCTTCCACAGTCGGACGCGGGCGTTTATGAACCAGTTTGAGACCTGAAAATGCAAAACATTAATACTATTTTTTCCCCTATTTTTCCATAAGTAGGAAAACAATTCTCTGATCTTGTGAAGTAGTAGCAATTTGGATGTTTGATGATGAAAGATTGAATGAGGCTTCACCTGGCTCCTGCTCAGGCCGCTTCTCGCCGCCAGCATGTCCTTCTCGCTGTCCTTTGGATACCTGAATCAGCATTTGACATATTTTCATTGAACTTGTGTTGCTTTGAATCATGATATGGTCCATTGGATGATTAATAGTAGTAGATATGGTCCATTGGATGAGAAAAGATGAAATGTCTAGACCACTTCTACCATCAGTAGAAACTACTGTTAAAACAGTCATATTTTCATACCTATAGGAAAATATATTTGAGATGTCAAACTTCAAAAAAAAAAAATGATTACAACTTGACTCCAAGAGTTTGAACTGGTTCCATGACATCTATCCAATCAATACCGTTCGAAGCAAACTTCTCTATAAGATCATCAGCACTCAAGTTAACATACTACTACTTACAACATGTTTGTGCGATTGTATCATGTTATTAATGTCCATTCTAAAGGATAGAAAGAAAGGTATTGATGTCCACTCTAAAGTCTAAAGGATATAAATTACTCCAGTAATCAAGTTTATATTTGTTCTATACTTCAAAGAATGAACATTATCACATTAATACCTTTTTTTCTGTGTGGTTGTATCATGTTTCTGATTTGAAACTTTTTTTTTCAAAAAAAAAAAAGAACTCTAGTAAGAGTGATGATCATGTTCTATACTTCAAAGAATGGACATTATCACATTAATACCTTTTTCTCTCTGTGATTGTATCATGTTTCTGATTTGAAACTTTTTTTTTCAAAGAACTCTAGTAAGAGTGATGATCATGAGCAATCAGAGTGATCATGAGTGACATGTGAGAGTTGAGAGCAAGAAGAAGAGATTATAAGAATGTGAGTTGAGCTTACGGGCGGAGGAAGTTCTCGAACATCCAGGCCTTGAGGACGGCGACGGACTTCTCCGGGAGGCCGCGCTGCGGCCGCCAGCACTGCTGCTCGCCGCGCCGCAGCTGCTGCACCGCCCAGTGCTTCTGGATGAACGCCGACTCCCAGCTCCGCTCCCTCTCGCCGCCGGTCACCGCCGACGACGACTCGCCGTCGCCAGCCGCATCAGCTGTCCCATCACCCGCCTCCTCCCCCTCCTGTATGCCGCCGCCACGCCCGCCCCGCGAACACCGCCGTCAGCCCTCCGCCGCCGCCGGTGGAGCGCACCATGCTGTTGACCTCGCCGCCGTGCTCTGCATCTCCTCGACGCATTGGTTGCACTTCTCGTCCACCTGCATCTCATCGCCATTGGTTCGCACCAAAAACGGTCTCTTAGGTGTTCGACGAGGAACTTAGCCAAGAACTCACCAGCTGGAGTAGCTTCCTCAGACGCTGCGCCTCCGCCGCCCACGTCGCGCCGCCGCTCCCGGGCGAGGCATCCTCCGTCGGCGCCGTCGTGGTCCTCGCCGAGAAGCCCGACGAGAGCGCGGGCTCGCCTCGCCGCCGTCGACGCCGCTGGCGCGTCCGCGGCGACGTCTTGCAGCAGGCAGGCGACGAAGCCGTTGAGCAGCTCCTGCGCGACGTGCGCGAGCACCGCTGACCGCGACACCACCTGCGAGAAATGCGGAGGCGCCCTCGAGTGGTACGCTTGCCTTAGCTCCGCCGGCGCGCGGCTGCGGCGCCGTCGCCGTGAGTGGGGTGGAACAGGGCGGCGCCGGCGCCGGCGGCTGCTGCCTGGTGGTAGCGAGGCCGCCTCGCTGCTCACGTGGGTTAAGCCGGAGCAGCTCACTTCCGACGACGCGTTCGCCATGCTGCTCGGGGACGAACACTTGGTGGCGCCGAGCCGCAGCGACAGCTCGCTCGCCGCGGGCGCGCCGCCGCCACGGAGCTCGCGGCGAAAGGGCTCAAGAACCCGGCGCCGGCGCCGGAGGAGAACCCGGACAGGTAGTACGCACCATGTAACGGCGCAATGCCGGACCCTCCACAGATCCAGCCGCCGCCGCCGGCGTCGCCGCACGGCACCTCTCCGGCGAGCCTTCCCATCCTCGACGCCTGAGCAATGGTGACACCCGACGACGTTCCACACCCAAACTCCACCGAACCCAGCACCGAGTGCACGGTGCTGCAGCTCTCCGCGCCACCGGCCGCGGCGGCGACCGCGGCGGCATTCACCTCCTCCTCCGACACGCTCCCCTGCGGCCGCCGCAGAGGCACGGCGCACGCCAGCTCGTCGCCAACAGCAGCCACCGGCGAGGCGACCAAGAACTCGCCGTCGACATCCCCGAACCCAAAACCAAAGAACGGCGCCGCCGCCTCTGCACCGCCGGCGCCGCCGCCGGCGACGAAGCAGCAGCTGATGGCGTCGAGGCCCAGCTGGTGATAGGATGGATTGCTGCTAGTGGACATTGTCACTATAGCTTTAGCTCCCAAGTCTCCAGCTCCAAGCTTGTAGTAGTAGTAGGAGTAGATAGCTCTTCACTTCCAAATCTAAAAAAAGACCTGCAAGGGCAGCAGCATGCAGGAGAAGGAGAAGCATGAGCCAAATTATTGGTGACATGAACACTGCTGCTGATGCTGCTGCTCAGAGACAAAGCCATGGCAGGGCAGCAGATTGTTCCTTCCTTCCTTCCTTCCACAAAAGCATATGGTAAAGATTAAAAAAATTGAGATAAGTAGAGTAAAGGTAATCTAATCCACTGTGCACTAATCAGTTCTTGCAATTATCAGTTGTGCCCATCCATATACTACTAGGTTATAGAATGAAAGAAAAGATCTCCTAGCTACTCCTATAGTAACCACATGACATATACTCCTACATAGGCAAAGATATCTAAAGCATGCAGTAAAACAGGATATATGTTTGATGATTAATTACTAGGAAAGGAATTGCAGCACAAGAAAAGAATCAGAATAAAAAAATGGAGAAAAAAGAGGCTAGCTAGAGGGGATTAGTCACAGTAGACATTCTTGTAAGAAAATGTGCTTATCCGGTTTCTATCACTTCCACATTCCCAGTACCTAGTGGAAGCAGCCAGTGGCACAAAGATCAACAGTGAAATCACTAGAGATCTTACCATTATATTCTAATCCGTACTTAAAAGAAACAATCGATAAATGGGAAGAGAATAAACACACCAAACTAAAAGCTTGAGCTCATGTGTAGGAAGCATCAACCACACACTTCAATTTCAGAGTTAACAGGGGAAAGAGAAATAAATAAAGAATCTTGCTGGATGTAGCACATTGCATTCTAACATGAGTTAAGCACGGCTAACTAAGAACCATGAAACATTTCATAGAAGAATAATATGAGCTCTCTCAATCGAAAAGGTCAAAGGAGAAAAGAAACCATTGCCGCCAAGAAACACTACCATGTCAAACAGAGCACAAACTGCAGCCTGAAAAACTCTGAACAAGAGCATAGCCTTGACAGAGTTGAGTGAACAGATTGCAAGAACGTAGTAACCAAAGCTCAACCTCAAGCATGGCGATCCATGAGCAAGAAGAAGAAGAAGAAGAAGAAGAAGAAGAAGGGTCCTGAAATGGAAAGAGGGGCGTTTCCTAATAAAACGGCAGCAAGGCGACTCGCTCACCACCTTCTTATATTAAATGCCCCAGGCGAGAAGCAGGGAAGCAACCGGGGTCAGGGACTCAGGGGAGAGCAGGGGACGCCATGATCACCATCAGGGCAGAGAGAGAAAGAGAAGATGAAGCTGCATTTTTTGCAGTTTTGCATGGCATGCAATGCAATGCAAGGCTCCAAACCCCCACTTGGAGAGCAGCTAGGGCCCCTCTGATCTTGGGCTCTGATCAGGGAGATTTGGGGCTCTCTCATCATCACCATTCACAGGAAAACCAGCCTGGGTCCCACCTAGGAGCTAGGAGCAGTTGCATTTACTCCCTCCGTCCCATAATATAAGGGATTTTGAGTTTTTCCTTGCAACGTTTGACCACTCGTCTTATTCAAATTTTTTTTTTTGCAAATGCAAAAAAACAAAAGTTGTGCTTAAAGTACTCTAGATAATAAAGTAAGTCAAAAAAAAATAATTTTAAAATTTTAAATTTTTTTGAATAAAACGAGTGATCAAACGTTGAAAGCAAAAACTCAAAATCCCTTATATTATGGGACGGAGGGAGTAATTTGCTAGCATAGGGTGGAACAAATTGTGGAAATGATGATTTTTTTTGAAGGGCCAAGTTGTATAGTGGGGGTCCCAATTCTAGAGGGAGTACAATACAAATTTAGTTTAGGGCACTTTTGAAAAGCGATATTTTAAAGATCACAGGAATAGAAAATATGCAGGATTAGAATGTCAGCGCTTGTAAAATCATTAGGATTTAAAAATACATAGAAATTGTTCAAACATGTTGTTTGGTTGGTTCATGGAAAAAAGAGCAAAGGAATTTAGTGGGAGAGACACAAAATGAGATTTTGTATGAGGTTGGACCTTATGTCAGAAATTCTTCAAAATCCTTGTGAGTTGAGCCATTTTATAGGATTTTGATAGCGTCATTCCTCCTTTGTTCCAAAAGCACACAAAAAAAAGTTTCAATAGGATTTATATCCTCCAAATTTCCTTTGTTCAAAGGAGTTTAATAAGCCAAACTTTTGGAAGATAAAGATAAATATTATAAACTTTTTTGATAGGTATATCCTGCTACTGCTACCTCTCAAGAGCTGTAAAGTTGCTTGAGATAAAAAAAAAGATGGTGGTACACTAAAAGTTGAGTTCTTATCAAATTTAGCGAAACGGTTTTCAAAATTATTAAAAATTAGTAGAATTATGATGGTTGAAGCATGATTGGTTGGATAGTTGGATGCCTTATAATACCAACTAAATATACCCTTGTACCTGAATAATGTCTGCATTATGTAGGCTGTGTTAGTTTCCGATGAATGGATGAATACACAGGCTTCCCAACCTTGTATTCCCTCCATCCGAACATATAGCAACTTGGTATTGGATTAAACGTAGCAGACTAGAATCTGGAAAGGCCCCCTATCTCGATTCATAGTACTAAATTGTGTCAAATTCGGTATTGAATTGCTATATTTTGGGATGGAGGTATAATACGACGAACAAAAAACAATGAGCCCGTTCAGATTTGTGCCATTTTGAACCACATCATTTTGGTAAAATTGGTAAACATGTAGATGCATTTTGTTTGCTACCAAAAAATGGTAATGCCTAGAGAATTTTGGCAATAACGGCTGTGATCGGCAGCTTGTTGCTACAATTGCAACCGCTGCAACGTAATACATATAACTTATGTATTGTGGCGGCAGCTTGCCACAACTATGCCACCGAACAGGCTCAACACATTTAGCCCGTCCTACCAAAATTTAGGAATGTTGCCAACTTGCTAAAATTTTGGTACTGCCAAATTTTAGAAATGTTCATTTTGGTAGTAATCTAAACAAACTCTATATATGAGTATCTTTATAATACTATTCCAAATTCATTTTTCAACTTTATAATAGTTAACCCATTCATTTTGTACCCTCAAATAATTATTCAAAATCATTCATCTATTCAACCATTTAGTACAAATATATCCTTCATGAGGACCTAATACCAAAATTGTTGTGTGAAAGGGCTTTGGATTTTTTTTTTCTAAATTACTTAATGGCTGGAAAAATGAATGATTTTGTTATAACTCTTCATTGAATTAACTTATTATAAAGTTGAAAAAATAGATTTAAAAAGGTTCTATAAGAAAAAAAAAATCAAACATATAGAAAGTTTATGTTAAATAGTAGCTCCGAAAGTGTGCGTGTTAATCTATTTTTCATTCCTTAAATAAACAACAGGGCGGTGCTCTTTATACTGGAATTGTGTGATGCCTTTGCCCATACCATGATACATGCACAGTGTGGCTGTGGTGATGCAACAGTAGCAAAGCAAAAGACATAGCATGGGATGGGAGCCCCCTTGTTTTGGGGAAAATAAATATGTAGTGCAAACCACAATTATAGTGGAAACTTGGAAACTATCGTTGGTTCGAGAAATGGACGTCCGAGTTTCGTTCACGTCACTATAAGTTAAAATTTAACTCCCTGTAAAATTTTAACTCATGGGTAAATCTGCTGTTAAATTTTAACTCATGGTGACGTGGCCGAATCTCGGACATCCATTTCTCGATCCAATGATAGTTTTCAAGTTTCCGCTGCATATACGATTTGCATACATATTTTCCCTTGTTTTGGATCATGGACATGGTAGGGGCAGGGGTATGTTGAAGAGAGGACGACACGTACAACAACAGTAGCACTACAGCCCGCTATATATGGTTGTAGATACTACAACAGAACACGAGCTTTATGGGACTTATCACCTCATGATTGTCTCCCCATCTAGGACAAACCCTGAACCACTAAATTAATCCATTCTTGTTCATTCTAAAACTGTATTTTACCTAACCAGCAACGTCAACCCATAAATGATTACTATTCGTTTATGTCACTGTCTCGATCGTACTATATTTGTTTATTTTAGAACAAGAAAGTATATAGTATAAGTATATTGTATTAGCTATTGGGTTGGGTCAGGTAGAGCAATGACATTAAAAGATGGAGACTACTAATTCGCGAAGCTTTCCCCCAAGGCGAACACTCGGGTCACACCAGTCTACACCCAAACAACCTTATCCTTGCATCTCCTCTCCTTCAACCGTGTCATGCTCGTGCCCGGCTTCTCCCACCAATCATTCGCACACTCAAAGTTGAAGCGGATGGGCCACCATCGCCGTTCCTTGTCATATTACTCCCTATTAGAGCAGGTACAATAGCAGGCTATAAGCCAGCTGTAAATATATTTTAAGGAGATAAATAAAGAGAGAGAAGAGCAGCGGGCTACAGATTTGTAGCCAGCTGTAGTACGGACTCCAAGACGCAGTGTGTGTATGACAGGTGGGACCAGCTATTGATAGTGTAGTATGTAACTATTGTATGAATGAACTATTAGATTGGCTATAGATGAATTGGAGCTAGTAGTTAGCTATACTATTAAACTTGCTCTTAGTAGGACAGTTAGCAAGCTCAGTTGAGCAAAAGTTTCATCCATTGCTCCCTGCCCTATTCCTCCTCCTCCCTACAATATTTCTACTCCACGGCAGGATGGTGGCACGCCGCCGCAAGGCCTACCCTCGTCTTCCTCCTCTCCGATGAGACGGCAGTTAGCTCAAGCTCCCCTTTCTCATGGTGTGCTTCTTCCCCTGCCTCGTCAAGATTCCGATGATGTCCCCTTACCCTAGCAAGTTTGGTTTGATATTCATCCTGACCATGGGACATCGGTGTTTCTTCCCTCCGCACCGACGAGCCCTGAGGCTCATCCTCACCAATGGCAACAAGGCGGACAAGAAAGTTTTGGAGTTTGAAGTTGAAAGTTTTGCGATTTTGAATTTAAAGTTTGATCTCTTGAATGGAAAGTTTTGGGGGTCTAGGTTGAATTGAAATTGGGAGAATTTTTGTTAGGAAGTTACAGGCTTTGGATATAAAGTTTTTGAATTCTTAGTTTGAAGTTTCATATCTTCAATAAAAAAGTTTTTTTTTATTATTTTGATTGAGAGGTTTACCAATTCACTATGAAGGTTCCCATACTTTTGAATTGAAAGTTTTGATCGGATTAAAAAGAAACCCTTCGGACCACCTACGAAGATTCACATGGAATCGTGTTAGAATCCATTCACGGGGAACGGTTGCCTGCCACACGAGGGAACGATGCATTATTTCTTTTTTTTTTTTGAGTGCGCGCAAGAATCAAAAGTTGCGAGCATGCACCAAATAGCATTCCTGAAAGATAATAACTCTTTGAACTCATCTCTTGGAGTTTGGGGGATGATATCAATAGTAGGGGTTAGCCGATCTTTCGGTGAGACAAGATAACTATGATTTATAGAAAAACCTTGACGATCCAACTAATAAAGGATATGAAAGTGAGGGAGGGCTACGGCTACCCAGGAAATAAGGGCACCTTTGAATCAAAAGATTTATGTAGTAATTTCATATGATTCAAATCCTATAGGAATATTTTCTAATTGGTCCTTTGATTCAAAGGATTGAAGCCTTACAAATCCTATGAAATTCCTATGGAATGATACTTTACATGTGGATTTTGGAGGAATCTTAGCAAGAGCTCCAATCTCTTAGAAAATTTCCTTTGAGTCTATCTCTCTCATCTAATTCCTGCGTTTTTCCTGCGGTCCAATCAAACAATCATTCCTGTGTTTTTCCTATGTTTTGCAATCCTTTGTTTTACACTTCTACAATTCATGTCAAAATCCTGTGTTTTTCTTATTCTTCTGTTTTTTTTCAACCTGTGATTCAAAGGGATCCTAAGACCATGAATGGCTACTACACTGCTACTCCTGTTGTAAGTGTAGTATTCATAGCTAGTAGGAGTAGCTAGCAACCAGCTTCTTGTGGCAAGCGCGGCTGTGTTTAGATCCAAAATTTGGATCCAAACTTCAGTCATTTTCCATCACATCAACCTGTCATACACACACAACTTTTCAGTCATATCATCTTCAATTTCAACCAAAATCCAAACTTCCCCCTCAACTAAACACAGCCGCAGTGTTGCTCACTTTTGCCGTTGGTCGAGCAGGTGCAAAGCATGCATTGTAATGCAGGCACACGGTGGGAGCGAGTGGAATGGCGTGCAGATGGATGGATGCGGAGAGGCCAAGGCGATGCGTCCAAACCCCAAAAGCAACGAGAGTGAAGCAAAGCAAAGCGTGCAGCAGCAGCAGGGTCAGGGTGTGGCAGCAGCAGCAGCAGCAGCCCACAATGCGCATGCACAACACACACACACGCGCACACACACATGCCAATCAATCACCACACTTCAGCACATGTGTTTTTCTTTCTTTCTTTCTTTCTTTCGATATTCTCCTTTTCATTTTTGTGATGTAGCACGAGGCAGCACCGCAGCAGCGAAAGAGAACAAGGAGAAGGAAGAAATGCAGAACAATGCATAAGTAAGAGTATCTCTAACAGCTTCTCTAAATGACTCTCTAAGCCAAATTTTAGCCATTCCAGCAAAAAAAACATCCTCCAACAGCCTCTCCAATCGGATGGCTAAGCCATCTGGCTGGCCAAAACCCTCCCCACACTAGCCAAATTTGGCCAGCCAAAAATCACTGGCCAACTGTGGGCCCCCCACACATTCTTCTCCCATCTCGTTGCCGGCCATAGTCCTCAGCGCCGACGTCGTCGCACGCGACCGCCGTCGCTGGCCACGCCGTCGCCCGCCGCGGCCCCGCCGCCGTCCGCGGCCGTCGCCGCCGCGGCCTCCGCCGCGCCGCCACGCCGTCGCCGGCCACGGCCCCCGTCGCCATCCGCGTTGTCGCCCGCCGCGACCTCTGCCGCCATCCTAGCCATCGCCCGCCGCGCCGTCATCTCCCTTTCCCCGCAGCGGCTCCTCCTCCTGATCTGCCCGCCAGCGCCGCCATCGTCGCCCTCCTAGTGCGGCGAGGAGGGAGGGAGCGGCGGCGGGGCGGCTCGACGCCTTCGCCACCGCCGCCGACCCCGCTGGCACAAGCTGGAGCACGAAGAGCTCCAGAGGCACAAGCAGGAGCACGAGCAGAGTTGCAGAGGATTGGAGAAAGGGGGAGGAAGAAGAAAGAGGAGAATGACAGGTGGGCCCATTGATTAATAGAGAGTGGAATGTGAAGAGTCTGTTGGAATAGAAGACAAATTTGACTCTCTAAATTTTTGTTAGGCTGGCCAAATTAGTATTTGGAGAGTCAAAAATAGCATATGGCGAGAGAGAGAAAGAGAGAGCACTCATTACGCCAGATGAAGTCTTCGGCCCATTTGAAAGTGATAATGTATGAAGGATGAAGCTGAATTTATTAGTGGCAGAGATTTAGATATAGGAAGGGGCCTAGTACACTATTATTTAGATTAACTATCTAATTAGTCAAATAATTATAAGTGAAGGTCCGGCCACTCGCACCCCTTATCTCCACCACTGGAGTTTAAGACAATGAAATGAGTGAATTAAATATTGAAAAGAAGATAGGTTTATTTTTCTAAAAAGTATCGATAAAGAAATTTTTTTTTAAAAAAAAATACACCATTTAAGAGGTTGAAAAACATTTGTTTTAAGCATGTGACTATATTATAAAACTACAAAGACGGGCCACACCACACGGACACACGGTCAGTCTCCTTATCAGCAATAGTACACTATCAGTAGATATTTTCGCACACATTTCACAAGCTTACATTCACAGCCATTTGGCTGATCTTGATCATCTACTTCACATTCTCACTCTCTCCATCATCTACTATCTGTGATCTGTCCGTGCAAATGATCAAGGGCAGCCAAAAGATCTGGAATCTCTGAGCCACTCTGCTGGATGGCTCTGCACTGCGCTACTGCTGCTGCCTCCTCCTCCTCTGGCATGTTGATCCGAGCACATCTTCACAGACAAGAGTGTACTACTACTACTAGTACCACTCAGGGTCCCCCATTCCTGCCCTTGTCTGCAGTCCTGCTCCACACCTGGAAGAAAAGGAATTACCGATGCATATGGATAGATTCCTCCTGTTTATATGGGATTAAAACTTTTAAGTTCATATCACATTGAATATTTGGACACTAATTATAAATATTAAACGTAGACTATTAATAAAACCCATCCATAATCTTGGACTAATTCGTAAGACGAATCTATTGAGTCTAATTAATTCATGATTAGCCTATGTGATGCTATAATAAACATTCTCTAATTATAGATTAATTAGGCTTAAAAAATTATCTCGCAAATTAGCTTTCGTTTATGTAATTATTTAATACTCTAAATTAGTGTCTAAATACAAAGACTAAAGTTAAGTCCCTGGGTCCAAACACCATCTGGTGCATGGAGTTTATCACTTTCTGTTTATCTTAGGCCGTGGTTAGTTCACACCAAAATTGGAAGTTTGGTTGAAATTGGAACGATGTGACGGAAAAGTTAAAAGTTTGTGTGTGTAGAAAAGTTTTGATGTGATAGAAAAGTTGGAAGTTTGAAGAAAAACTTTGGAACTAAACACGGCCTTAGCCAGCTCCTAGTGTACACTTCTTTCTTGTTCTGAGCTTGCCATGTCCTAGGAGTAGTTACTTTCCCGTTCTAAACTCCAACAAGATACATATTTTTTCTCGGTTTTTATTAGCATGCATTTCAAATTATTAAACTGTGTGTTTTTGCGAAAACTTTCTACATAAAAATTACTATAAAAATCAAATAAATCATTTTCAAGTTTTTAATAATTAAAATTTAACTAATCATGTGCTAATAACTTATCTCGTTTTGCGTATGCACAAATCTTCATCCTTGTTGGAAAATGGAACGGGATCTAAGACTAGCAATAGATCAACTGTATAATGGTTTATAATTCGGCACCTTAACCAGCTCAGCCATAGAAAAAAATGCTTGAGGAGCCAGGTTTATCTTTCCGATTGAGTGCTAGACTCCGACCTCCACGGTATGACTTTTTTTTTTCTTTTGTTAAATTTCACCGAGGCCGTGTTTAGATCCAAAGTTTTTCTTCAAACTTCTAACTTTTCCATCACATCAAAACTTTCCTATACATACAAACTCCCAACTTTTCCGTCACATCGTTTCAATTTCAACTAAACTTCCAATTTTAGCGTGAACTAAACACAGCCCAAACTTCAATCAAAATTTATTGTTTCAAATTTGAACTCTGAAAAACCTTGAAATCTACTCCGCGTCGAAACCTCAAAGTTTGGAAGTTTTTGATTGGTTCACCGAGAACTTAAACCCTGCTGTGGAATACTACTAGTCCTGAACAATGCTGGCAAACAGAGGTTTCAGCATGTGAGGTGGCCAAGGGGGACCCAATGCAAACTCATTCTCACCTACAGTTTCATACCTGGCATTCTTACAAAAGTGAATATTGAGTCACTATTTTACCTGTATACTGTAATTTACACAGGGGAGAAATTGACATTTTCACCTGTCATTCATGGGGATGATGAAGTAGTAGGAGGAATGGGACACTTTCTCAGCAACAGTGGAAAGAATGCAACATTGGGAAGGTATGGACAGTGGTGAGGTCAGCAAAATCTAGTGGGTAGATCTATGACAGCTATCCAAGGGTCCTCAAGCAACAATGGAGTCACCAGGTTTTTGCACAGTGGTCTTCTTCAGCTCAGCTCAACTCATGCACAGAAACCCTAAGCTCTGTAGTCTCTAGTCTCTACCCTATTGAACTCCTCATGCCTTGGTCCTTGGAGCTACACAATGAACACCAGATTGTTGCCTATGGTACTTGCTTTCATCCTAATTGTTGTACCGAATGATTTTGTCATAAGTACCCCTTTTTATATTTGAATTTGATAACTTATACTCCCTCCGTCCCCTAAAGTAAGGGATTTTGATATTTTGCATGCACTGTTTGACCATTCGTCTTATTCAAAAAAATTTGTGCAAATATAAAAATCGAAAAATTGTGCTTAAAGTACTTTGAATAATAAAGTAAGTCACAAATAAAATAAATAATAATTCCAAAAATTTTTAATAAGACAAATGGTCAAACAGTGTAAGCAAAATGTCAAAATCTCTTGAATTAGGGGACGGAGGGAGTACTCCGTACTGTACTACTACCAGTAGCTACTTGTATTTGAATTTGAAGTAGGATGCATCAACAGATTTTATTTTCTAGGACTTATTCAGTTTGTAGAAAAAACAAAGTATTCGAATTCCTAAACTTTAATTCCTACAAGTGCTATTTGGTTTGTATGAATGGGCTATAGAAAAACCAAAGGAAAATGTCCTTTCTTACAAGTTGTAGAGAGAAAATATAGAAGATTTTATGTCCACTCAAACCTCTTGAAAAGAATTCATATGGATTGATGTTTGCATGTATTTATGTTCCTTGACCTTTTCAATTCATATAGGTTAAAATTCATTCAAACTGGACGGGCCCTTTAAAAATTTGTTGTTTGGTACTAATTCTTCATTGAATAGTATAAATAAGAAAAATGCTACAAGTTCAAAATAGGACAAGAGAGCACTCGGTAGCAATATTTGAAAAGGAGTAATTTCACAAAACTACAAGTACTTTGATAAAATTATCATAAAACTACAAATTTAAGCCATAGTACACCCTCCGTCTAGAATAAGTTTATTTTTTGCCCCTTCAGTTTGTCCCAAAATAAGTTCATTTTTTAGTAATTATTGAATCGATGTGTGTGAAAGTATAGAAAAAATGCACTGAGAGTAGATAAAGTGTGGAATAGTTACATTGAGATTTCAAAAATAGAGGGTATTCTAGTCTTTTTAGTTTTGTATTAGTATGTGTGGAATGGGTGAAAAATAAATTTATTTTGAGACGGAGGAGTATCATAAAACAACAGATTTAGATTTAGTAATGACTTTATCACAAAATTACAAATGTTAGATGTGCTATCCCTACACCAATTGCTGTTGTATGTGATAAAATCGAAGCTATATCTATAGTTTTGTGAAAATAAGATGATATTAAATTTGTACTAGCTTTGATATGTGTTTTGTGACAAATTTATTTCTAAATAAATAGTTTTATTATACTATGATTTAAATATGTAGTTTTGTGAAATTTATGCTTTCAAAAATGGATTGTTAGTGTGCGATAATCATGCATGGCTATCATCCTTATCGAGCCAGTTGACATCGAGGAACTGCATGGTAAATAGGCCAAGTTCAAAAGGTGTTAAATTGAAGTTCAAAATTTTGGCAAAATGTTTCCATATTGGTTTTCGTTGGTAAACAAATGCTAATTGCGATTATCGATGAAATCGGTTTTGGACGATATTCAGTGAATGGATTCATTTTGAAACCCTGCTAAAAGGCAATCACAAACTACGTGTATAGGGCATGTTAATTTGGTTTGTTGCCCCAATCGATTGTTAAAAAAAATTAGTAATGCCAAAACTTAATGTTAAGGAAAACAATTTCTCAAACACACAAAAAAGTTGTGTATCATAATATCATATTACATAATAAGAAGAAATTAAGGAAATTTAATAAGGTCAATGATGTATAGGTGTTGTTTGGTTTGATCTTGCCATACCTATAGGATTTAAATCCTATAAAATTACTACATAAAATCTTTTGATTCAAAGGAGCCATAAATATTGTTTTTCAAAAATTCACTGCGACAGAAGTTAGGGCGAACCATTTCGTTTGAATTTGATGCGAAAGTTGGAGTATACTACAGGACGAGAGAAACCAGGGGGCGAGAGGGTAGGCGTTGTCGTCGTCTACTGCAAGTGTACTGTAACATTGCAAGGCGGCAGGTAGCACATGGAGGTGATCCACTGCAAGAAGGCTTCTCATCATCTTTGTTGCCAGTGTCCTTGCTAGCCTGTGTTCTCCTCCAATCTGTGCAGAGATTTCAAGGCCCTGGGGTTCTGTGCCGCATTATTGCTTTCTGCTTGATTCATCCGTCGCTGTAAAAATAACCTCCTGTAAAAAAAATATTATTGTTGGAGTAAATCGTCATTTGAGTTCAATACTTCAAGGATTTTTCTATTACTACTCCCCATTTGAACACCGAAAATGGAGAAATTTTTGAAGTGTTGAAATCCTTCAGACAAAAAATTTCTCAATGTTCCTTTGGGACAAAGGAATTAGGTTCACAAATCATTTTAAATTCTTATAAAATAGCTCTTTTTTTTTCTTGTCTGTCAAATTGGTATGTTTTTACTATAGTGGGATATACTGAGGCGTGACATTACATTAATGTGTTTTTCTTGTTCCCGTGTTTTTAGAATTCCACATTTCGAAGGGTCCCACGAAGCTTTTGTCATTCTATTTTTATACTAAATCAAACATTTGTTTTTTTATTATTGATTTCTAGAAATTTATATAGTTGAGCATCATAATATTTGTAGATCCACTATGAGAAATACTTCTACAAAATGTAGATTGCGTTTTGATTTAAAAAGAAAAAGAACCCGCCACTGGCCTTGGCAAAAATCATTTCCTACCATGATTTTTTATAGATGTGGTAACATTGTTCTACCACACCAATTAAAATGTCTCGGCCAAAACGGATCAGACATCTTGTAAACAAGGGTTCAAATCAAAATAAGTGTGTTGAGGGTTTACATTTGAAATTTAAATTTTAAAAGTTTCAAAAAAATATTTTTTTTCTTCAATATGTGTTGGGAGAAGGTTTCTACGTACGTCTCCTCGTCTATGAAACCATGTTAAAGGCATGAATATGAAATTAAGGAGAAAAATAGTACAATGAACATATATGCAAACACATAAAATGGGCAATAGTATAGCCTTTGGAAAAACACATGAAAGTTCTAAAATGGTAGTACGTGCATTGTCCCTTTTTCTTTTGGGATGATAGATGTGGACATCTTTCACGCCAACTTTCAAATAGATGAATTTTAAGCTATTTTTAATAAAAGAAATGTAGAGTTCATGTGTTCTGAATGTGTCATCAAATAATTTTTTCACATATTCATACATACACAATATTTTTATTTAAACAGATTTGTAAAAAAACAATGCTTGATTTATAGCCCTATAGAAGGGAGGGGAGAGGACTCAATTTTTTTTAATATTTCATTTTGAGATCGTGGCACGAAACGGCAGCTTAAGGACATTTTTTAGGATTTAGAAAATACAAGAAAAAAACACAAGAATAACTTGTCATGGTTTTTTTAATACCACGAGATTTTGAAACACGGGAATATTTGTGCTAGTGCCATTGGATGATTGAAATGAAATAGACCACATGAATATGAATTTACAGAAATCACTTGTGGAAGTGAGAGTAAGTAGAGAGAGAAGGTGAGAGTGCATTAGACTGCAAAGGAAAAAAAAACATCAGCTCTTTCCTTATGCTTATTTTTGTTTGGAATGAAGATCCTTACTTTTCTTTGGAATGAAGGGGTAGGAAGTCATTTCATATGATTTATCCCAAGCCTATTCGGCTATTACCTATTATATTCCTCCACTTACAGAAATATAAAATCACTAGGAATTTAATCCTGAAAATTCCTATGAAAAACGCTCCAATTGAAAAGGACTTAGGCCCTGTTTAGATCCCACCCTAAAATTTTACACCATATCACATCAAACGTTTAAACACTTGCATGAAGTATTAAATATAGGCTTAAAAATAACTAATTATACAGATTGAGACTAATTTATAAGAAAATTTTTAAGCCTAATTGATCCATTATTTGACAATGTGGTGCTACAGTAAATATTTGCTAATGAAGGATTAATTAGGCTTAATAAATTCATCTCGCAGTTTACTGACAGATTCTGTAATTAGTTTTTTTATTAGTACCCGAACACCCCATACGATTCCCTATATAATATTCGATGTAACATGCAAAAAAAAACTTTACGTCCCTGATCTAAACACCCTCTTAAATAAATCATGCTTAAATAAATCCTTTACACCCTCTTGCATTTGTGAAGAAACTGAGGTAGTCCTGCTTAAATAAATCCTTTTGTTTTGACGGTGAGTACGGAGACAAAATGCAGTACTCCCTCCGTCCCATAATATAAGGGATTTTCTTCGCGCCAGAAAAATTACAGCAGCCAAAGCTCTTACGTGCGTCCTGCTGAGTTGGGCCGGCCCAGCAAGCCGAGTGGGACAGCATATATTTCTGGCTCCACCGTTCGATAGGGACTGAGTGGCCAGATGCACGTGACTGCAGACACAAGTCATTTTGGTCGACTTTAGAGGATCTGATTCCGTTGCTGGGCTGCATTCCTTGTTCATAGCCCAAGGCCTTTTGGGTTTTTTTGATTGTGTTATTGAATGTTGAGACAGGATAGGTAGCCAAGGTAGAAGAGATGGAACAGAGGAAAAATGATCCGTGTATCTCATAGTCAAGGTAGAAGAGATGGAACAGACGAAAAATGATTCATGTTTCTCAAAGTCACCAGTTGACCACGATATAAAAGTGATTTTGGGCGTGTTCACTTCATTGCCAAAATAAACCTTATCGATTGGCATTGTTAGATTTGGTAGAATAACAAACTAATAGATTGTTTATTTTTGCCCAAATCAACCATACCAAATTTTGACACATTTTAGCATTACCAAATTTTGGTAGCATTGGCTTTATTTGATTTGATACCGTTGCAAATTTTTTCTAGAGTTTAAGAGAGGAAGTTTTTAGAGTTGCCAAAATTTGGTACGTTAATAATGGTTGAAGTGTGTTTAGTATGTGGTTCTACCAATATTTGGCAATGCGTGACAACAAACTAAACATGCCCTAAACAAGATTTTACCATTGTAGTAATACTTGATGAGGTGGTAAAAGACAATGACACATCATTTGAAGAAAATCCACAATGACGATCCAATAGATTTTTCTTAATTATTCACCTTATTTCTGCTTGAATCTTAGTGAGAGCAATGATGTTTGCCACATAACATCATCTTGTTTATGCTGCTAGTGGCAGAAGCGGGTCCACTATTTTTATTTTTATTTTTTTGAAGAGGCCTATATTCGGTCCTATTCACTTTGATACCATTTTTAACCATACCATTTTTCTAAAAAGTTACCAAAATTTTGGCTACATTTAGTTTGTTGCTAAATTTTAGTAAGTACATATGAAATCTTGCTAAAATTTGACAACTTTGCCAAAATTTTGACAACTTTATCAAAATTTGGCAATGCTAAAACTTAGTAAGGTTAAAAATGGTAGCAAAGTGAACAAGCCCTTCATTCTTAGGATCCAATGCGTAAGGGCAGTCCCAACCCATAGTGTCCATAAGCAGTGTCTATAGTGTCATATCAATAAGACATCACAATATAAACTACACTCTACAATCCATGGTTCCTTAAAGTGGGACATTAATAAATACATCATATCTCTTTTCTACCAATTATATTTATTCTTCATCTATTATGAAGACAATATTCTCTCCCAATGCAAAACTTAATAGTGTCTAGTGCATAAGTTCTCGTGTTGAAGCTGTGTCTTGCATGAGACCCAGTTTCTTCTTCTCTTCACTCTCTCTCTTAATTAATATAGTGACACATAAGCTAAAAGTACTACATGGCAATATACTTAATGCTATAGACACCATCCTAGGTGGAGGGTTGTGACTGCCCTAAGAGCACCCGCAATGGTAAAGTAAGATGCTATCTATAAAACATGTACATCTCAGCAATAGACTAGATTAATAGTAAACCACTTCAATGGTATGTCTACATGGGTATCTATAGCTCTCTAATCCATTGTCTCGTTTTTCTCTATAGACTATCTCCAGGTTAGTAGATAGCTTTGCTCTCTCTCTTCATTTAATATCTTCCAAGTAGGAAAATATGCTGACATGGAACTCTTGTAGAGAACCTATAGATAACTATTGCGGGGTGTCCTAAGAGGGCTCCAACCCAAGCCCACACACAGGATCCGTCCATAACCAGTGCATTGCCTGCATTCAACCCTCAGATATCGGATATGCAAATGCTATCACGACCCTTTTATTTTGGACATGTTATAAAGTGGGGATCATCTACTTTCTCGGTTTCTATTAGCATGTTTTTTTAAACTGATGTTTTAAAAGATCAAATACATTTATATTTTAATTTGTTTAATAATTAACACTCAATTAACTATATGCTAATCATGTACGTGTGACTAATTTATCTGTTTTCGCGAAGTGAAAGAAAACATATTCCTGAACCTCTTTCACGCTCATGTCACGTTAAGGTACTGCAGAAAAAGGAGCTGTGCTGTGGAACTGTACAGGGGAGGTTATTTTTGCTGCTTGTGGTCATGTTGATCGCTGTAGCAGTGCTCTGGAAGCGGAACTCCTCGCCTGTAGGGATGGTCTCGCCCTCGCCCTACAATGGACCCTACTGCCAATAGTGATTTGAGACAGACTGCTTGGCGATGACCCAGCTTATACGCGATGTAGCAGGTGCTAAATCGAAGCTGGCGTTCTTAATCAGGGAGATTGCTTCTCTCGATGGGAAATAGGGATATTAATTTCAGTAAGTGTCATAGAAGTCATGGTTTAGCTAATAAGGGCCGATGTGACAAGATCACACAGTTCTAGCCGGACAATAAGTGTACCTTTGTCTCACAGTTTGCCTGTGAGGAGGCTAATGAGCCTTTTCCCTGGAAAAAAAAAGGTACTGCAGAAAAAACCTGTAAAATCCGATCAATTTTTCGTAAACGATTAGTTAACATGGTGGTTAACTGTATTATGGAAGACGGAAAAAAAATCATTGGCTTATCAAATTCTCTATCGAGTTATGAAAATGATTCAACAAAAGACAGAAACAAATCCACTATTGGTTTTGCGTTAAGCAATACGTACATTAACTCTCAATATAGGAGTAAAAACAAGATGTAATAAAAAAAGGATTGACGCGAAAAGTTACGATTGAAATAGGATCTAAACAAGAAAAATCACTTGCCATTCATTAGTTATTAGAAATGTTCCAAAAAAACGACTCATAGAATGGCTCAACTGGTTAGGTTATTTGTGGTAGAATCCATTCAGGTTCAAATTCTATATTTGATACATGTGCCCGCATTTACGTTAGTGCTAACTTCGTCAATCTCAAGATATGTTGGTGCTCATAGTGGGTAGGATGTATGTGTGCAGGTGTTACGAGCATCTACGTTATATTGTGTTCCTAAAAAATCCATTTCCGACATCTAGTTAAAATGTCCCCTAAAACCAGATTGTACGTCTTACAATAATCTAAATCTAAAGTAAAACTATTCATAACGCCAATCCATTTTATTTGCCGCCACAGTAAGGGGATGCTAAAACTCAAGCTCTAGATTCTACAATTCACACGTATGGGTAATTTCCTCCTTTTCTTTTTCAGGAGAAAAGAGGTCCTGTTGAAGACAGATTACTTAGCTGAATGAAAAAGCTACCAAGGCCCTTCTCTTGCTTGCAGAAAAAAAGTTTTAAAATTGTAAATATTCATATGGCTCAAAATGATCATTAAGAAAAGTAGAGTACATGCGGACGATGCAGAACACAATACGATACTACCACAGCGCGCAACCTATATAGCATCTACGAATCTGAGCAGCACAAGAGCAAATGGTAGCTACTCAAACTTCTAGGCCAGCTTCAAAGGGATTGTGCTATTGTCTCAAGCTATACAAAGTGCGGGCGCGAAAAACAAAGTACCAAAAGTTAAGTTCACACAAACAGATGGCTCATCAAATAGCACAAGCAAGCAAACCCATGGCGTAAATGTTAATCAAAAACCGATCGACAGAAAATGTAGAGCCTACTGGAAGTGCTTGTCGCCAAGGCCCTAGCACAATAAACTCCATAGTCTTCAAAAGCATCATCAATAGTCAGAAGGCGAGATAACATCATCGATCTTGAGAATCATCTTCACCACCTGGGTTGCCAGTAAGATCTGCTGCTGCTTGCCTATCAGTGTTTCAAAAACATTTTGTTCCTTCATGTCGTTTGTCCCAACATCGTTGCAGTCAATGCCACAGTGAGGATTGCTCTCCTGAGGTTTTCAGAAATGTTATGTTATTAAGGATACAAATGGCATCAATACAGTACAAACACTATAACTAGCTCAGAATCATAATATAACATGCATAGAATCAAGCACGTATAGTGTATTGTAGGACCATGCAAAACTAGTGCATTTTATTTAGACTGGTATGCAATTGGCCCATCAACATCGCAATGGCATCGACAAGAAATGAGATAGTCAAGAACTAAGCTCACATCTGTACTAATAAACAGAACAACGGAAAAAAGTATCACAGAAAACAAATACCTTTACTTGTTGAGATTTTACTGCTGTCAGTGTATCAATAGGAGACAAACCACTGTTTTCGGCCAAGGCTAGTGGAATAGCATCCAACGCATCAGCAAATGACCTGATTGCATACTGCAAATAAAAAAGATAGAATCAAAGGATACATATAGGATGTGTTTGTATAGCTCGCACGCCAGTAATTACCTGTTCAACTCCTGGGTACCGATCTGCAGCAGCTTCAACAGCAACTGAGCAAGATATTTCTGCTGAACCACCACCATACACAATTGAATTATTACGGATAAGATTCCTTGCAACACAAAGAGCATCATGAAGACTTCGCTTGGTCTCCTCAATCATCATTTTGTTGCCTGCAAAGTAGATAGTTTCATCATCGCACAAGCTCCAAGCAAAGGTTATTTTTAAGAAGAGATTATTGATTTTCTACTTCATTGAGATTGAAAAGTAGATGCTGAGCATAACCATGCATTGTGATCCATACTGCTTTGCTGCCTTTTTAAATTTTATCTAAAGTTGTCTCAGATGATGTTGATATTATGATGCAGTTGATATTTAATATCGATTTTACAAACCTACTCCTACCTATGAAGTATGCAAACAAGTACTGTCAAAATTAGTATTTTAGTAAGACCCAGTTGCTATTTTAGTTTATTGCCCTAAACATATGAAATATTTGTGGCATATGTATTTGATACCACATATGGTATAATGTAATGTAGGCTTTAAATGCACAATTACTATATTCAATTATATCAGTCACTCTCCTTTGGCAATTGGAATAACATACCACCACGTATGAAGATAGTTACAGCTCTGGAGTTGGCACACTGTTCAATGTAAAGCATGCGATCTTTTGTTGTTCCAAATGATTTCTCTCTGACTATTCCAGCCTGTATAGGAAAAGTAAGCACAAAAGAAAATATCATAAGACAAGTTCACAATGGTGCCAACATGAATCCCCATAATGGATAACTTAAACACTTTTCACACCAACAAAGATAAACAAACACACATATTTCTTGATTCTCATCAGTGGAGAGAGTATGTTTACCTTCCCAAGCTTTTCAGGACTCAACTCTTGGAACCTCGGAACAATCCGCCCTCCTGCAGTCAGTGTTTATATGTTATGCACTGTATGTACAAGTCAATCAGATTCTCATGGAGGTATGGATACCTGTAGCAATGGCAATCAATTCTAATTCAACACCACCAACCCATCTGACAGCTGGCAAATTTCTATGCATCAGCAGATGATTGGCTTCATCATCAAAGCCCCATTGGCAAATAACTAGGGTTGCTCCAACATCCTACAAAATTATAAATATACGTAATTAATTAGCAAGCACACACACAACATGATATGGAGCAAAGTGAAACCCAATACATTCACTTTATGGTAGTTTGGTACTTAGGGAAATATGAAGGGAAAAGATGAGAGTTAACTTGACAAGTCACATCAGGATCAATTAAATAAATGTGCAACCATGAAATATTAACCAAGGAAACAAAAAAAATACAACTATTGAAAAATGTAGAGAATAATGTATGTAAATATGCAACCATGATCCTACCTTGCATTTCTGAACCATTTCATCAAAGTATTTTTGCTCTTGCTCACGCAGCATCTGGAACTTCTCTACAGTATCAATGTCAACCTTATGCTTTGTCTTAGGCTTCGGGGGCTCAAATGGGCAGGTCAGGATGGCAATCTTAGCATCCTCAATCCTCTTTGGCATTTGAGGGTGGCTCATATCTTTGTCGACAATGATTCCATATACTAGCTCAGTATCCTCTAGTTTCCCGCCTACCTTACCTTCCACTTTGATCAAGTCCAAGTTTACATCCTTCCTTTCCAAATCAGCCACAGCAAGGACCGCTTTCACAGCAATCTCAGCAAGAGTCCTCTTACAACGGTTAACACTGCAGAATAAGAGTAAGAAAGATCAACAAGCTGTTATAGTCACTGTGAATCTGACCTAAGAAAGATACTTCTAAAGCTCTAGCATATAAATTTAGAGGCAGATCAAAAAGTCTCCTACAAACACCTTCCATGCTTGAAGTGGAACCACAGGTTTGGTATTGTTATGACAAGTATATTTCTTAGGAGTAGATCTGCTTTGAAGACGGAAATGAGTTCAAGTGGCAGTAATATAGATGCACTACAAATGACAGTGTGAGAATTAGTGGAATCTTTTACTCTTATTATGCCAAGGCAGTTAGGGAAGAAAAAGGGGAAAAGATCCAAGGAAAACCATTGCACTACCTAAAAAAGTGGCAAAGGCATAACAATTCTTTGCAACAGCATACTACTTGGAAAAAAAGGTCAATATACTTAGTTCGAAAAAGAAACAAGAAAAGAAAATCGTCATGTGGCCTTCTGAACAGTTCAAGACTAGCTTAAATTATATTTATCTTATGACTTACATTTTCGATGACAGGGTTGTCATGCAGGTCTGCACCAGAGGCTCTATATTGGTAGCATTAAACTCAAACTTGTGGGAGATGTGCTCAAGGTGATCAAAAGCTATCCTTGAAGCCAACTCATAACCTTCGGCGATCCTTATGGGGTGAATGCCGCGTTCCAGCAGTTTCTCGGCTTGCTCCAGGAGAGAGCCAGCCATGACCACAACACCAGTGGTACCATCCCCAATCTCGTAGTCTTGACTGCAGGACAGCTCCACCATCAGCTTCGCGATTTGGTTGTCCACATCCATTTGCTCCAGGATCGTTGCGCCATCATTTGCTGACAATTCATAACGTAACATGTTCAATAAGCAACAGAAAATGTTGGAATCTAGATACAATTTGCATCCACGACTGCATAACCAATTCAATGCATAAACCTAGACCCTCAAAATACAAATTAACACACCAGTCACCATTAGTAATCCGTTAGACCGAGATCAATAGATAGCTACAGGAAATGGTAGCCTGGTTTTTTTAGCAGAATAAAAAGAACAAAAAATACAAACCGGATCCGACCCTAAACAAATCTGAGTTACAACGTTCGATATAAAAACAAAATGCCGCCATTCGATATAACACACATGAAACAACTAGATCTCATGATCTCTGCATCGGCCGAAAACCCTAATCCACAGATCGCTCTGCGTCATCCCCGGGGCCAACCGATCCAGCGGCGAGCGAGCCGCCTCCCACTCCCAGATCTCTGACGAGACGGAGCCGAGAAGGCGCGCAGAAAGCCTTAAAACCTAGAAGAGTAGAAGAGAGAGAGAGAGAGAGGTGGATATGATTACTGATGGTGACGTCGCCGTCGGGGGACTGGAGCATCTTGTCCATGCCCTTGGGGCCGAGCGAGGTGCGGAGGATGCGGGCGACGGCCTTGCCGGCGGCGATGTTGGCCTTCTGGGCGTCGAGGCCGCGCAGCCGCGACTTCTTCTCCTGCTCACGCAGGATGATGAAGGGGCGGCCGAACTCGTCGAAGGCCAGCGCCATGGCTGACGCCTCCTCCTCCTCCTTCTCCGGCGATCGGAGGAGACGGCGTGGGGTGGGGTGGGGTGGGGTGGCGGCGGCGGGGTGCGAGGGTTTGAGGGTTTTCTGCTGTCTTCTTCTACTGCGCTTCCTCGCGGGCTCGGCTCCACCACCAGAGGCAAAACCCTCTCGCCGACCTGGGCCGGGCCGGGTCACCACCCCCTTGGAGCACGGTGTGAATTCGGCCCACTTCTGAGGCTATTTTGAGTGTTGGAATAAATCTATTTTGCCTCCCTCTCGCGTCTTGCTCGGTTGCTCCTAGCTGAATCGCATCGCTCGAACCAGGTGTACCGCCTTCCCCATCTTCGAAAACTGGTGCAAATCGTCTCTTTCGATGTACTACAGAACCGGGTATAACGCATCCACGTTGTTGGCATCTGCAGGCGCTTCGTATCCCCCTGCCGTCGTATCTCTGCCGCCGCACCTTAGCCTTCGAGCGCTCCGCCCTCGCCGCCGGTCGTGCCACCCTCGCCTCCGCCTCCATGCAGGGTGCACTTGCGCTCCTCCTCCGTGGCGAGTGTGTGCGGAAGACGAGATATGAAAGTAAAGTGCTAGTTATATTATTATTAATCGATAAAAATTAGAAATATCGATTTATTATTTTAGAAAAAAAATATTAAGCTATATTTTTTCGTTGATTCGAGAAGTTCAATTATATTTTGATAAATCTCCGTTATCGTATTCGCTCTGTTTTCGTATTCGATAATACTCTATTCATTTTCATATCTAGATCTCTGATTTTGATTTCGAGAAAAATATGAAAACTGAAACAATAACGGTGGTTTTTATCCGTTTCCGGACCGTTTTGATCCCTACTAGCTGAACACTGAACAGCACGAGCTAAGATTCTAGTTCAGGTTCAGCTCTCAATTCTCATTCTCTCAAGGCTATCCATTTGTCGTCTATTGTCTGACTATCCTTCACTATCGCACGAGAAGCATCAAGCGTGAAATATCTAGATTGTTCTCCATCTGTGGACTAGTATTGTACTTTTTCAAAAAAAAAAAAAAAAAGGTTTTGTACGTCGATGGCTCACATTCATTCTTCTTGTTTTGTTTTTTCTCAACTTGATGGTCTATATTTTGTTGCCTATGTGAACCAATGAAGTGTTTTGAAATCATTTTGCTTTCACTATATGCTAATTTGTATTAGTATTTTTTTGGATAATTTCAATAGGCAACAACCGTTTCCCCCCTATTTCTCTCATATGGCGAGTAGTAGAAGAATTACAGTGTAAAATGTGAAAATTATACTTTTAAGTATGTGAAATCTACTACTCCTATGTAAATACATGTTAAAAAAATCAAACTGATTTTGATTAAAAAATATGGCTTCATAAATAAAAAAATGTTATGCGAATAGGGCGCCCAGTAAAATACTTACTTCCGATTTACTAGAGTTGAACGATCTATAGTTAGATTTGTGAACGAGTAACTTGCACCCAAATGACGTAACCGGAGGCGATTGAGAATAAGTTAGTTTACATGCTGTTTGTTATTAGATGTTATCTTTTCATAGAATAGCATAATGCCCGTACATTGTAACAGGGTTCTAGATAACGTTTATTGACATAAGTTAAAATCCTAAATCATATATCACAATATCTTAAATGATGAAACAAATATAATCATAGAAATAACAACATGAAACTACAGCTAACTTTGGTCAAAACGATGATTTAATATCATGAAAACTATATAATTAGATCGCCATTTTTTTCATTTAGCTATAAATAATTCAATACGGAGGAAAGTTATAAGTTTCAATAATTTTTAATGGATCAAATAGTGCTAAAACTAATATTGTAAATGAAAAAAAGGTTGAAATTAGCTAGAAATTTTAAAAACTTATTTTTGGCCATAGATCAAAATCCGATCCATTAATTCTGAACGGGTAGCCATTTCATTTATATAAATTAGAATTTTCCTGTTATATGCATATTCATATGGTCTCGATATTACTTGAGTGGTTCATGAGCATGGTTGAGCTGGACTATAAAGGAATAATGTCAAACAGGCACAGTTCATCGTCTTCCCTAGCCGAAGGTGAGAAATAGAATAGAAGGAAAGATTGGCCTAGTGCTCCCACGACCAAACAACGGTCAGAAAGGTGATAGGATGTGTTCAGGATGTGACTCGTCCATAGATAGTGGAGGTTGGCAATGAAGCAAATCATAACCGTAGAAAGCATTCAACATCAACGTGGTACCGGAAGAGAGAGAAACGGCAACGGCGAGTTCTGGTGGTGAACACAGTCGGGTGAGTGCATCAAACGTGTTCCCAAACGAGGGGGTTCCGTTTTCCTTAAACGCACAGGAGGAACATAAGACAGAGAAAAAATGACTAACATTGTTTCATCATCTTCCCTAGCCAAAATGAGAAACATAATTGAAGGGAAGATAGGCATCAGTACTCCGGCGACCAAACGGTGGTGAGAAGTGGCCAACGTGTCCCACGATGTGACTTGTTCGTAGATGGTGATGGTTGGCAATAGAGAAAACTAAAACAACAGGAACACAACCAACAACAACATGGTCCCTATAGAGAGAGAAGCGACAACGGTGAGCTATTGTGGTGAAACGACTGGATGAGTGCGTAAAAACATGTCCTATGATGAGTGATGGAGTTCTTTTCTACCTTTGATTGGAACTTTAGAAGAAGAATCGAGGCTTAGATTGTTGTTCTTCTTTTACCGTTTTGTTAAACTTTTATTTGGTATCCCCATGTAATGAGTGGAGTCTTATGTACTCTTGATTGTGGTTTAGACTGTGTACACCTTCTACGGTGTAGAGGTCGGGTTAATATAATCCATTATCTAAAAAAAATGATAAGGTGTTCCTTTTTCTTTGAACACGCCGGAGGAAGTTGTCTATAGATGATGGTGGTTGACAATAAAGAAAACTAAAACAACAGGAACACGACCAACAACTCCCGATAGAGAGATAAACGACAACGGCGAGCTCTTGTGGTGAAACGACTAGATGAGTGCGTGAAAACATGTTCCAAGATAAGAGTGTTCCATTTTTCCTTGAACGCCAATTTTCTACTGTATCAGTACTGTTTTGACACTATATGCATGCATGTGCAGCTTGGCTGCTCGGTCACGCGCGGCCGGCCTGCGTGACCGCGCGGTGCCGCGCAGCTGGTCCGGTGCCGCATGGCTGGGCTGCAGGACCGCCGATCCCGCGGAATGGTAGTGCGGGACCGTCTCGGTCCCGTGAAACCACGCTGCGGAAGAGGTATATTTATACAAATTTTCGTCAAGGCATATAAATGCAACATAATAAAAAAAAGATATATTTTTAAATTTACCTCGTGAAACGACTGAATAGTACGTGAAAACACGTTGTTTCACTGAATAGTACGTGAAAACACGTTGTTTCACTGAATAGTACGTGAAAACACGTTGTTTCACTGAATAGTACGTGAAAACACGTTGTTTCACTGAATAGTACGTGAAAACACGTTGTTTCACTGAATAGTACGTGAAAACACGTTGTTTCACTGAATAGTACGTGAAAACACGTTGTTTCACTGAATAGTACGTGAAAACACGTTGTTTCACTGAATAGTACGTGAAAACACGTTGTTTCACTGAATAGTACGTGAAAACACGTTGTTTCACTGAATAGTACGTGAAAACACGTTGTTTCACTGAATAGTACGTGAAAACACGTTGTTTCACTGAATAGTACGTGAAAACACGTTGTTTCACTGAATAGTACGTGAAAACACGTTGTTTCACTGAATAGTACGTGAAAACACGTTGTTTCACTGAATAGTACGTGAAAACACGTTCCAAGGTGTTCCGTTCATCCTCTTACAAAGCCGAAGTGCTTCGGGAGGATGCGCCGGGGAGGGAAGGAGGAGAGTGACGTTGGGAGCAGAATTTATTTTTTAAGTAGGTAAAGAGGTACAGATGAAGATTACCGCTGAGGTGCTGATTCCTTCATTTCCAAGATGTCAGACAAATCTGAATCGGACTCGGAAAAGAAACACGTCCACTCCAGAAAAAAATGGCTACCATGTGCAAACACATGCATCAGGTTTATAAAGATCTAAATAAAGATTCTAACTCTAGCATATCCGATGCCATGATGCATGGTTTGAGCTTGGGAAACGCAATGTAAAGATAATACAAGGTCATGGCACCCGCAAGCATACATCGTATATATAATAAGTGTACAACATTCTTTCTTGGGTGAATGCTTATATCAAAAGAAAATTTTCCAAGTACACATACAATGATACAAAACGACAGCTTTGTTTGCCATGTTTATGGTGAAAACATCCATAAAAGAAAAAAAAAACATGAAATCTAGCTACTCCTTGTCATGGTAAGGAGAACACATCGGTAAGTAACTCAAATCGACATCGCCGTAGCTGGCCTCTTCAAAGAAGGTTATTCGTTTAATTTGCGGCCCATCTCAACATACTCCTTAGCCAAGGTCGGACCTGATCAGAGGTCAACTTTCTTCGCAAGCTTTGTATAGATGATGCGATTATCCCTTGCAGAATTGCTCTCAACAAGGGCGATTTGAACCAAATCCTGCAGAGAACAAACAACATTTCAGCGTTAGACACCAAAGCAGGCATCAAAATTGATCAAATCAATGACAGCAAAGCGGGGATTGATGTAAACACGAAGAAACTTTTACAACGCAAGTGCACGCGCACCTACATGCTGAGACGACATTTGGATATTTTATTGATTAGTTTCATTAAATCCACAATAAAATATATCCTGACAGTGCATTTATGATATTTTATTTATTAGTTTCATTAAATTCACAATAAAATATTGTTGACAGTGCATTTATTCGTTATTTTAGATGTTGCTGTATTTTTCTATAAAATAGATCAAAGTCGGAGAAATTTGACTAAAGACAAAACTAAAATGACTGATAATATGGAATGGAGGCAGTAATAGGTTCAAGTATCTGACCTTCACATCCCTGTTAGATAAGAACTTCCCCAAATTATGAAGAATGCACCTTAAATCATCCACCTGCCGTTATAAGATTAGAATAATGTGACTTTGAGCACCTAATAAAGGAATTCTTTCCAAAAAACCAATAGTATAATTTAGGTAAGGTCTATATCCTACCTTCAAATAACCGGCTCTGTTTTGGTCGAAGTATCTAAAAGCCTAAAAGGCAGGCAAAAGATCAGACGTCAGCAGATAAAGCAGAGTGCATGTAACATAATTTTAAGTTGAGTTATGGCCATTCTTAATCTCTTGGATACAGCAGCAAAAGTTACCTGCAGCAGCTCCTTATCAACGACCTCATCTTTTGCTGAATCACCTTTTTGTGATCTAGTTGTCTTTACCTCCTTACCAACTGCCTTGTCACCTTTCTCCGATACAGATTGTTTGCCCTCCACTGAAGCAGACTTTTCAACTACAGACTGTTTGTCCTCTCCTGAAGCAGCTTTTTCAAGCATATTAGCATTGTTTTCTGACTCACGCTCCTCTGTGTTCTTGTTTCCATCCTCTTCAGTAGTTACTTCCTGCTTGGCCTTATCATTCAAATTATCTTCATTCTGCAGCATAGTAAAATGAAGTGCCAGATAGTAGACACAGAATAAGCATAGTTAGTTCCAAGGCCCACAGCTTTTACATAAAAGACCAGATAGTAGACGCAGAATAAGCATAGTTAGTTCCAAGGCCCACAGCTTTTACATAAAAGACAAACTTAGCATAAATGAGCAACCGCTTCAGATGTGCAAACATAAAACATATGGTAGAAACTTAGCACATCATAAATTAGTCTCAAAAGGTGAACTCAGGCACCGGATAAGACTGAATGTATGCAACAGCCCAGGATAAGATTGACAAGATCAGTAATTGCCTGTTTGCAACTAAACATTAAAGCCCAGAACTTGATTCCATTGGAACCAATAAGGTATGCTCCAATTGTAGAATTATATACTCCACGTTTCGACAATAAATAATTGAGAAACCAGATGAAAGCATGCATTAATCTCCCATGAGACGGGAGATGAACTTAAACACCGTATCAACAAGCATATATAGTTCTATACAGTTATGAAGCAGCCAGCTATTCATTAATAAAGAAAGTGCTTAGAAAGTAAACAAGCCCACTGGTATGCCGTATGACAAATATGAATATATGTAGGATGCAAAATTTGCAGAAGACAATACCTGTTCTACCAGTTCCTCAGCAGCAGCTTCATCCATCTCCTCATCATCTTCATATAATTCTACCTCTTCAGGATCTTCTTCATAATCAGGCTCTTCATCCTCCATTTTCTCATCAGCTACAGGCTCAACACGGACAGCTGCTGAATTATCCGTGTTCATGTTTTCCTCACCCTCTTTTATAAGTTCTTTAGGGGGCGCTGTCGAGTGATCTGCACTCATCTTCTCCTTGCCCTCTTTAACCAGTTCATCCTGGGCAGCTGCTGAGTGACCCGCATTCATCTTTCTCTCATCATCTTTATTGGGTTGGCCAGCTGAATGAGCTGTACCCTTACCCGCTTTTATCATTTCAACACTTTCCCCTTGATTACTCGGGCCACTTTCACTTAAAGTTTCATCATTTGTCTTGGGCCGCTTCTCTGATGTTTTCTTGTCTTCCTTCTTTAGATCCTCTTCTCTTTGGCGTTTACGCTGATTCCTCTTGATAACATAGCGCTTATATAATTTCTGTGGAACGTGTAAAAGATCAAAGAAGAGTCATTTTCTTCAGAATGCTCCAAAACCAGGAATGATTGAGGACAATCAAATTGAGCAGCAAATATAAGCTATTAATGAAGAACACAAACATAATATATAGCTGCTAAGCAGACCACGCCTCCTCAGGTTGCAACATCCATGACAGAATTTGGACCATTACCATGTAATATAATTGCTACGTAGAAGTATTACGGACGAGTATGATTCGCAGTACTCACTCAGCGTGCACCATTTTTTCTTTTTAATGATACTCAGATACCAAATTTTAGATTTGAACAGTATACATAAAGTAATACTTATTCTGAATCAATTACAAAAAAAGGAAATACCAGTTCTGAAATTACATAAGCATACCAAACTAACCTGTACAGTTTAACAGAAGAGACGTTACAAGATAATCAATACATGAGAAACAAAAAAGAGAAAAATGAATTTAATCGAACAAATAAATTGCCAATCGTGTGCTTAAGGTACAACGTCAGGCAGAGCTCAAAGGAGTTTACCTCAAGAAAAGATAATATAACACAACCCATCTTGTGTTGAAGCATTTCACTGAAAGACTCGGCAAACAAAGAAAGCTGAAAGGGACACAGAATTGCACATCAGAGTGAAACCACATTAGCATAATCTCAACAGTAAGAAATTTATTCGAAGTATGATATGATCCTAAATAAAGAAGTAGTTAAAAAATTATGAAGCAGTGACAAAATAAGTGAATTACTAGCTAATAAAGAAAGCAGAGTAGAATACTGACCTCAAATACTGACTCCTCCAGATCGTTGGCCGTATAGTCAAGGAGGCCATCCAATGAAAGGGATGTTGATCGGACCTACAAAACAGAATTGGTTCAATAAATCTCTAAGCAACTTCTAATAACATGTACAAGCTAACAAGGAATAAAAAAAAAACCAAGGAAATTAAAGCATATTAGGCATACTTTAGAGTCTTTACTCCTTTTGGCCTGAAGAATGAATCCTGGATGTTTGGGAGGCTCATCAGATTTCTTTTTTTCTTTAGTATCAGTGAGTGACTTTTGCTTTGAATCCATCTTCTGATCTCTACTCTTTTTCTCTTTATCATCCTTTGCCTTATCATTTTTCCCATCTTGCTTTATATCCTTTTGTTTTAGAACTTCCTGCTGCTTAATCTTATCCCCATTGGACTTCTGGTCAACAGGCAACGACTGCCCCTTTTCCTCCTGTTCCTGTTCTTTATTCTGTTTCAAGACATCTTCAGCTGGAGCTTTTGAAGCTTCTTCAAGTTTAGCCTCTGAAATCACAGCACCACTCAAGACTTCATTATTCTTCTCTGGCTGAACCTCCACTGCTTGCTTACTTGTTTCAGCAGGGGCAGTCGAATCACGAGCTGAGCCAGAAGGCTTTTTCTTAATAATCCTTCTAATTACTTTCTTCTTTCCAGGTTTCTTGCCCTCAGCCTCTTTTCCAGCATCCTCACTCTTTTGCTGGACTTGCTCTTCCACAGCTACACTTGCAGTTTCTGGTACAATGTTCTTGTCCTCCTGAGATGATTTACCAGCTGAAGTTTCACCAGTTGGTTTTTTTCGAACTACTTTCACAACCTTTTTTATCACTTTCTTTTTCGTGGGCTTTTTATCCTCAGTTGCATGGTCAACAGAAGCTTCACCTGAAGTGTTCCCTTCAACACCCCCACCCTTCTTAATGTGTTCCTCGACTTTATCAATATTTTTTTCCTCAACTTTACCAAGATTTTGTCCATCATGCTCGGCAGGATTCTCCTTTCCATCTTTACCCAGCAGATCCATATCATTATCAACTTTCATATTTTCAGCAGCATTGTGGCCAGCATCCTCCTTTTGATCAACATCAGTACTTTTACCCTGGCCTAGTTCTCCTGAAATTGTCAACAATTCGGTTCATTTATTTGGTTAGTAGGCATTGATACAAGCTATGTAATTATAAGTGAATATTCAAACCTTGCTTCTGTTTGCTTGCATCAGCTGGGCTCTAAATACAAGGAAAAGAAATTAAGAATGGTTAGTAGTGCTTCAAAAGGAAACAAGTATGCTCTGTAATCATAACAGCAAACTAACCTTCTCCTTCTTCATAATCAGCTGCTCCTTTTCTGTCCTTGATTTCCTATATGCAGTCCAATTTTTCTTCCATAAATCCACTGAAGGTAAGCATTCTGACAGGTTTGGCACAAAAAGTACAGTGATTTCTTTGTGACTGAAGAGTCCATCTTTGCCAACCCTGTTGTAATGGATCTGTAGTAATATGTTTTGCATTAGTAACTGTGACTCCAGCAGTAATACTTAACCAGTTATCTAGAGTGAAGTTAGTAGACTTAATTATTGGGACAGATGATCTAATCGCATTTCTGGAAGCAACTTATATCAGACATAAACAGTGTTTAATATCACAGCTGTAACTGGCCACATATCACTCACTGTGGAGAATATGGCTAGTTTTGCTAGAATTTAGCTCAAGTCAAACCTTCTATGATGCTGATATTGTCAAGATGAAAATTATACAAAGAAAAAAACACCTCGGTAATTAAAAGAAGATGGGGGTTATTAATCAAAAGAAGAAAGTGCGACGGTTCAAAACAAGAACTCCAGAGAACCAAGGTGACCCCACCTTTTTTTGAACAAGCAAAACAGTAATATTTTCTTAACCCTCGATAAGTATTAGAGAATTAGGTCATGTTCACAAAAAAATCATTTGAATAAGAAATTAAAGCCGGATGGCTACCTGGTTAGACCACAACTGCAAAAATAGAAATAAATATCCTACTATCCAGCAGAACATCCAATTTAGACCATTTTGGGTAATATGAGGATCTAACAAAAGGATGTCATTTTCCTTTAAAAGAACATAAAATAACAAATATTTCTTTGTAGAAAGCTCTGGGTATAATTGCATAGGTACCTCAAGAAAACGGTTCCACTGGGTACAATTAGAGAGATCAACTTGAACCAGTTCCTTAACATGTCTGTCCATGAAGAATTGTGACTTTCAGTATAACAGCAATATGCAATACATCCATGATCCATTATGCATTATTAAATACACAGTTCTAGTGGTGTACCTGATAGCAGTCTGAATCAAGCAAGAAGGGTCAACTACAGGGTCTCCACCGTCTATTGCTGCATTCCAAGGGCCCCCAATTGCAAAAAGTGAACGATCCCTCTTGAATACAGCAAATTTCAAGATATTGTTCAGATGCACCACTCGTTCATCTGTACTTCTCAATGACGTTATGTCAGCAAAGGCACTGTTGCTCATGCCGCTCATCAAAAGCACCTGCACAAGCCATGACCATGAAATAAAAGGGCATCAAAACTTTAGCAGCACACTTTCAAATCAGGTCTACTGAAGCATGGCATCTGTACCACTACCAGGTCAACTCCATGGTTCTTAACATCAACAAAAATTACACATGAAAAGTATGAACCAGGAAACACAGCACGGTGACACTTAATGCATTTAGATAAGGTAAGGTGGATCAGCAGTATTAGTTATACACTTCATGTCATTGCATGCAACAAAAAATTGGTCTGCAAGTTTTTACTATTACAATGCCATCTGCAATATGTTTCCAACATATGTTAAAGCACAACAGCAGGATGAGAACCCAAAATCAACAAAATCTCTAATTAGACACTGATCAAAACAACTCAATATAACTCATAATTTCAAATAATTACAAAGGTAAAGACAAAAAACCTTTGCATTCCAAATGATTTCGGAAATCTTGGTGCTTGATGTTTTCCCAGAGGTAATCACTGATCCTTCATCAGTACTATCATCAACTTCATGGATGCCATGCTCCAAACTGTTTTACGGCAGCAGCAGCAACATAGAAGACCATTACTAGGAAGTATAAGCACAGCAACCAATAAAACATGTAATGAAGAACTATATCTAGTTACATCTTTCCAATAAAAATATACCTCACAGGTGTGTGCAGCGAAAGATTTAGGCTTTCTTTAGTCCAATTGAAGACAATCTACAAAGCAGTAAGTCACAAATAAGCCCAAAGAACAAAAAAGGGAAATAATAGTCCAGAATGACATGGGGTTCAACATTCAGATTTTGAGTTTTCAATCAGCAACAGAATGCACAACCTTAGAAAAATCTGGAGCAACTGATAGCCTAGGATATCTTTTTGTCAAAGATAAATAGTCCCTCTCATTATCCACCAAGCGAAATGGCAAAACCTGTACGGAACCCAATCAGCAATAAGACAGCCAGCATAATAAGCAACAAAATAAAATATTGCATAACTGTACATACAAAAATAAAGGATGTGATGATGCAATTTGCGAATAAATAGGAAATGGAGAAAGGAAGACGCCATTCACAAATTCTTGATCATATCCTCTGCAGTATGATTAAGTTGTGAATGATCTTCAGATTTGAAGGAGGCATCTAATGATTTTCCACATCACAAGAATATGGCATCAGAGATTTTTCGGGTACCATAAAACAAATCAACTACTGGACAAGGAAGGATAGGGGAAAAGATGGATAAAATAACTGGAAGTCTGAATCCCCGTATTTATCAGAGAAGGGAAGTTTCAAATATGGGTGTGTAACTTGACAAAGATACAACAGAGAAATGGCTTCAGAAGGACAAGAATCAAGGGGGCTTGAAGACCAGAGCACATCAAGGAGGCCAGTGGAGAACCAACATTATCAATTGACTTCTGCAAGAACACTGACAAACGCAACTGCTCATTTACCTTGCAAATATATTCTCTCTTTATTTCTTTAACAGGTGAACGATGCCTTCAGGAGAACAAACGAAAGCGTTAGTTTAAAAAGCTGCACGAAAGACGAAGCAGCAACCTATTGCATCCACAAAGCTACAGAGAAAACATGGAGGTCCACCTATGCACAGCATCACGCCGAGGTGAAGGTCGCCGCAAAGGCTTCTCAGCTCTAACAGAAGAAGAACGCCGCCGATCACCAGGAGTTCTAGGTGGAGTGTGCTCCCTCCTTGAATCAGCAGGGTGCTTCCTATCCCGCTCCCTCTCCTTCATGCGACGTTCACGAAGACGTTCTCTTTCGCGTTCAAGTTCCCTTTCTCTTTCACGTTCTCTTAGTCTTTCACGGTCCCTTTCCCTTTCACGCTCTCTTTCGCGATCTCGTAGGTCTCGCAACTCTCGTTCCCGTTCACGGTCACGTTCCTTTTCTCTTTCCAGTAATAGGTCCCTTCGACGTTCTTCATCTCTTAGATCCAGTTCACGACGATAACCAACCCGATCAACAGCACGTTCATCAACCATGGAGATGCCTGGATGTACACGGGATAAAATGCTATCTCGGTAATCAGAATCTGAAGAAGGATGGAGAAGACCTTTCCCTGAGGCATAGTCCCGTCCAGGGGGCAGACCCATCCCATAACCGCTGCTTGATGACCCTTGCCCATAGGAGAGGCTATCAATGTTTGTCCTAGGAGCTCCTCCCAACAACGAAGCTGACTGTTGTCCTCCATATGGGGCGGTCCCAAGAATGGACAAGTTGCGATGATCAGCTTCAACTCTTCCATATGCACCAATATCCTGCGATCCTTGATGGATTGGAGCAGACCTTCCTGCAAAGTAATCGGCTTGTCTGCCAGAAATGCATACTTACTCAGTGCATGTGCTATGTTTTGTTGCAGTCATAAAGACAAAGGATCACTAGTGATTTACGTTTCCAAGGATATCACTGAGTTATATCATAATAACAAACAAGAACATGATCCTAGGGCAGAAATATTTGGAACAAGCACATGTTCATTCATTCAATGCGCTATTTAAACTGAGTAATTAAGGTATGATAATATGAATCAGAAACCTGCTGCACTCATTTATATGGCCTGACTAAGAGCCGACATACCTTATATCAGATCCAGACTGCAGTTGGGGTTTCAGCAGCTGTGGATGGCGCATTGATGAACCCTGAAAAAAAAACAGCAGGATTAAGTTTATGAAAAGCCAGAGAAGGGAAACGAGCAGAACAAAGTTTTGTGAGGGAAAAAATAAATCTACCTGCTCCATACGATCATGAATCTGAATAATAAAAGAAAAGATGGGTTATTTGAATGCATTGTTAAAGTCAAAAAGGAAAGGATTACTGAGAAGACAAACAAAAGAGATAGGGCGCGGGAAGGGTGCGGGGGTGACCTGATGGCCTCCAGAAACATGCTCGGGATATCTTCTATCCAAATCAGTAAGCCCATCTCTCCTGCCAAGATTAGCTGAGTGATCACCATACATTCTTCTCTCTAATGTATAATCACTACCATACTGGTCTAGCTTTTGTCCATAACCACGCACAGCCATATAGTCATCATTTGGTCTTGCTATGCTGGACCCTACAGATCCAGACGAGAACTTGGACGGCTCAGGCAAATTAGGAATACTAGAAGAAGCCGGACCTTTGCCACCAAGTCCACCAACCTGTTGAAAGGGTAAATTGAAAGTTCATTTGAGACACTATGCAACAAGACAACTAAAAGAAAAATGAGAAGGCAGTTTCAACCATCAGAGAAATCGAATGGTAAAGCTAAAAACAGATAGGCAGTAGAGAAGGGCATTGCAATGCACAATGAGGGAACTTGGCAAAAAAAACTAAACCAAAGGGAATGAGTAGTTTGCCAATAAAACCAGTTTCTTTTTCCATATATGCCAAGACACCAAGTCAGTTAATACAACCAATTGACATAAACGATCATATGCTCGAGATTTACTAATTTTACTTTCAAACAGTGCCACTTGTTTTATAAAGTGTAGGGCATGGTTCCCATTTTGAACGAATTGTTCCATAAGGTATCATCAACTCCTGGATTTTGTGGGAAACTGTTGCTTCAAACTAACAGAACTGGCAAATTTTTTTTATGGTCAAAGTGAAAGCAGTAATCAATAGGGCCAAGTATTTGCAAACGCAGGGAGTATTAACAAGCGACAAATGACAGTTGGTGGCTGAATAAATTACATGGAGCCAAAATCTAAAAGATAGAAAATTTTCCTGTTATATACTAGCTAACAACCTGCTGTGTGCCGTACACTGAAGCGTAAGGCCCTCCATACTGCCCAGCTGCACCCTGCCCGACACGGGCGCCAAATCGACTACCATCAGCACCACCCGTTGCTGCCGAGGACGAAAATCCACTGCTGCCAGGCTGCATGAGTCCAATCAAAACAACATATGCATATATGAAAACCGGATTAGGTACCGAAGCAAAAAAAAAAACACACTAGATAAGCAGGCATTTCAGGGACTCACGATTTGGCCATAGGATTGCTGCCCTCCGTAACTCTGCTGCTGCCCATAGGGATTGGACCCTTTCGGCGGAAACATGGCGGACGCCCCGCCCGCCTAGGGTTTGGCCGACCCCCAAAAAAAAAAAATTCCGCGACCACCCGCCTCCCTTCGAGATAAACCTAGAGAGGGAGACCGCATTAGGGAGGACACGCGAGGAACCTCGGATCGATCCATCCCATCCATGGACGCGGGCAGGAGAGCTCCCACCCCGACGCGTTTGAGGAAAAGCGAGAACCAAGTCGACGCTAGGGTTTACCTGTGTGGTGGGGAGGAGGCGGCGGACGAAGCGACGGCGATGCGCGCGGTGAGAACCTGCGTCCCGCGGCTCCAGAGGAGGACGGGCGGTGACTCCGCCGGTGGGATAGCGGCGACGGAGGTCGGCGGCGGCGGCGGCGGCGGCGGCGGCGAGGAAGGGTTAGCGAGAGAGAGAGAGAGAGAGAGAGAGCGAGGAGGGGGTCTAAGCCTAGGAGGCTGTCCTTTTTCCTTTTTATTTTGCCTTTTTTTTTCCCCTCTCTCTTGAGCAAATGGAGTGGGAATTCCGAAAAGACCCCTGCGATTCACTTAATTTACAATTTGATCCTTGTTTCAATTCTTTCGTATCAAATCCCGGGATTCGAGGTAGTACGGGGTGGTTTTTTGGATATTTCCACGGATGTAATAAACGCTGCGAGTCTGCGTCGACGTGGGCCGTCGCTCGTGCGCCGTTGGATGAGCAGGATCTACACCAGCAGCCGCCCATTGGTACTGATATATGTGGGCCACCTAATTCGGCCCAGCTCAGAAGGTAATGATGGGCCAATCTCATTCAGCCGGCTTCGTTTGAGTTTCATTGGGTCGCAGAAAAGCTCTGCTTTGCAAATCAGTAAGGGCCTGTTTGCCCCAGGGGTGGAGCTAGAGCTCAACCAAACAGTTTCAGCTCTACCAAAATTAGGAGTGAAGTTGCTCTCTCATAAAATATACTAGAGTTGTGTAGCTGGGTTTAGTCAGCTCCACAACTCAACTCCAGACTCAACTCTTGGAGCTAAGGGACTGTTCACTTTGATGTCATTTTCAACCTTACCAAATTTTGGTAAAATTGCCAAAAAAAATGGCTACATTTAGTTTGCTGCCAAATTTTGATAACTATATAAGAAATCCTGCCAAAATTTTGATAAGTTGCCAAAATTTTGGCAACTATACCAAATTTTTGTTAATGCCAAATTTTTGTAAGGTTTTTTTTTTTTCCATCAAAGTGAACAGGCCCTAAATTTAGGAGTTGGAGGTGTACCAAACATGCCCTAAATTTCACGAATCATAATATTTGGGGTTTTGCGTTATATGTGTTGGAGCTAAATTTAGGGTGTGTTTAGTTGGGGAAAAGAAAATTTTTGGGTGTCACATCGAACGTTTGACCGGATGTCGGAAGGGGTTTTCGGACACGAATGAAAAAACTAATTTCAGAACTTGCCTGGAAACCGCGAGACGAATCTTTTGAGACTAATTAAGCCATCATTAGCACATGTGTGTTACTGTAGCACTTATGGCTAATCACGGACTAATTAGGCTTAAAAGATTCGTCTCGCGATTTCCCCCGTAACTGTGCAATTAGTTTTTCCTTTTATCTATATTTAATGCCTCATGCATGTGTCCAAAGATTCGATGTGATGTTTTTGGGAAAAAATTTTGGGGAACTAAACGGGCCCTTAGTAGTTGGAGCTAAATTTTGTTGCATGGTTTTGTCTAATCTTTTTTTAACGAACCTGGTTTTGTGTAATCTAGCTCTTGTGGGAGATGGAATTCTAACAAACACAGTAGTACTAACATTTTAGACATTTCGTAATGCAAATGTAATTATGCAAATGCGTTTTGTTTGATCTGTTTATAGATCAAACCACTTGTAGGTGTGTTTTAAAGTGTCGATGGACAAGGGATGAAGCTGAGTTTATGATAACTTTTCAAAGAGACAAACAAATAAACTGAATATTAGTATAATTTTCAAAAGCAGATTTTTAAAAGTTATTTAGGAAATGTAGTTTGGAAGCGTGACTACAATAATACATATGGTCTCATCGTTTCGCCTACAACAAATTGTAACTTTTGTAAGAAAAATAATTTTTAGCAAAAAAAACAATGGTAGAAAGTAATCTTCGATAAAAGAAAATATCAAAATAAAATCTAAAATTAAGTTTAAAAATTAAATTTTAGTTACAGCTAAGTTAAAAAGAAAATGATAAACTATCGAGTCCTAATGTCTCGACCATTTACTATGTTTACTCTATCTTGCAATATGAGTGAGATACTAACAACAACTAAAACGAAAAGTCTATATCACCCGCGGAGTTATTGATCTTCCCTTAAATCACTTTAAATTATTAAAACCGCGTATGATGCAACTTAAGTTTCTAACATCGGACCACATGTGGCTTGAAGAGCTTAATTTATCACCAGCAGAGGATGTTGATATAGTATATAAAAGAAAACTTAATTAAACGGATCCTACACATCCCATTCCCTATAAGTAAAGGATGACACGTCAAAATTTTAATGTGGTGGACACATGTCCACTGCTGTAATTGCAGCATAGTACAAAAAACCGGACCGGCCCGGCGGTTGAACCGGGAAAAACCGGAACCAGCCCCTCAGCCAGGGACACTTCTGAACCGGCGGTTCTGGCGAGCACGTGGACCAGGCTACAAAGGCCCACTAGGCCCAAGTCATGCATGTGTTATTTTTACTGAATAAATGTAAAAAAGGGTGGGAAGTCCCAAGTCATGCATGTGTTATTTTTACTGAATAAATGTAAAAAAGGGTGGGAAGTCCCAAGTCATGCATGTGTTATTTTTACTGAATAAATGTAAAAAAGGGTGGGAAGTCCCAAGTCATGCATGTGTTATTTTTACTGAATAAATGTAAAAAAGGGTGGGAAGTCCCAAGTCATGCATGTGTTATTTTTACTGAATAAATGTAAAAAAGGGTGGGAAGTCCCAAGTCATGCATGTGTTATTTTTACTGAATAAATGTAAAAAAGGGTGGGAAGTCCCAAGTCATGCATGTGTTATTTTTACTGAATAAATGTAAAAAAGGGTGGGAAGTCCCAAGTCATGCATGTGTTATTTTTACTGAATAAATGTAAAAAAGGGTGGGAAGTCCCAAGTCATGCATGTGTTATTTTTACTGAATAAATGTAAAAAAGGGTGGGAAGTCCCAAGTCATGCATGTGTTATTTTTACTGAATAAATGTAGAAAAGGGTGGGAAGATGAGACTCGAACCTTGGTTGCCTCGTTACAAGTTCGACGACTAAGCCAACTAGACCACCTACGCATGTTGTTTAAAGGAGAATACACATGTAATATGAAGGCTCTGGTTCTGCAGTCGAACCGGACGACCCAGCGGTCAGACCGGTGAGCCGGTGAACCAGAAGCTTGACCGGTTCGATGGCCGGTCCGGCTTTTTGCACTATGAATTGCATATGGCTACCACATTGAACAATGGTCTTTTATTGAGCTACAGTGAGCATCATTGCAGAAACTTTGGTACCGGACCACTTTTATTGTCTACTTTTTCGTTCCATATTACAGTAGTAATTGATTTTGAGTTTGTCCTAACTCAAACTCATTTATGGTTGTGTACATCCATTATCTAAAAAAACTCAAACATTTTTAATTAATATTGATTGAGTTTATAAAACAACTAACAAAATTTTCAATACAAAATACATATGATATGAAAATATATTCAATGGTGAATTTGATGAAACTTATTTGGTGTTGTAAATATTGCTATGTTTTTCTTATGAACTTGATCATATGGAAGGGAGAGAATAGCACATTTGATCGGGCAATCATAACTTGTTGCCTGCTCAGATAGAAGCAACCACATCTCTTCCTTTTGTGGCCCTAACAGCCTCATCGGTTGTCCAAGAGCTGATTATAAAATCGTTACAGCTTATTAGCGAAAAAGAATTGTGAGTACAACTTGTTCTTAATGATTCAAGAGTCAGTGTTGAAGAAAATACCACGTTAAAAAGTCCTAAAATAAAATTTAAATCTTAGCAATGGCTTACTCTTTATAGGGTAAACGATAAGATCCTAGATCTTTCCACGATGCCACATTGGCAATTTGGCACCGCAATGCTGCACGAATCACCGTGCAACAACTCACAAGTCACTAACACATTAAAGCAAGTTTAATAGTAGGCTATAACCAACTATAAATTTACGTGGAGGAGAGAGGAGTATACGAGTAAGACTAATAGCATAGCCAGCTGCTTAGCTCCAATAATTATACATATCACCTATAGATAACTACTGCAATATAGTTCGCTCTAATCTATAGGATTATATGTTACTTATAAATTTTATTTTATTATATGGTGGGTCAACCCTCTTCTCCCATCCACATTGGTTGGTTTGTTTGGCTTCGAGAGCAATAGAGGTGGATAGGATTCTTGGACCTATGTTGAGTTGGAGATTGTGCTTTTATTTAGTTCCCTCTTTTTTACTTCCAACTCACCTAATAATTTGATGTGGTACGGTAGGACTATTGTACTTGATGCCTCTTATATAAGAGTTAGCTCCTCACATACTTCAAGAAAAATGCATTCATCTACTTATAATTAGAGGAAGATAAGAGGGAAAAAATAGAGACAAACTTATAATTCATCTACTTTATATGTTAACTCTAATAGTATAAACTATAAGCTCATAATTGGCTCTACTATTAAACTTGCTCTTAAAGTAAGTTTAATAGTAGGTTATAAACCAACTATGTGGATAAAGATTTGTGCAAGAACTATATCTTTACATACTTAAGTTAAATGCATTAAACGCATATGTGAGAGAGAAGAAAAAAAAATTAAAGACAATCCTATAGTCCATCTATTATACATGTTATCTTTAATATGAGCTTATTGCTAATTGTCAACTCTACTATTAGCTTTCTCTTACAGAGTGTCTAGAATCGAAAGCCGACTAAACAAAAAGGAAAAAAAGCTCCAAGTCTGAAGTAAATTCAAGATAATCAAGGATGAGGTTAGTAAATTCAACATATCTACTAAAGCTACTTTCAAGGGAGGAAACAACATCAGCACAAATGGTTCCAAAAAAAAGTCCATTCAAATCTGAAACGAAGTTGCAGCCAATTCGGATGCATATTGTCTTCAGGATATGTCCACAAAAGTATGAGATAGAAGACAATATGCGAAGAGAACCGAAGAGGTGAAGCCGCGAAGATGAACCTTCATTTTCTTCAAGCAGTGATTCTTAGAAGCCTTCATTTCCCTTTACCATGAAAATATCTCCGATTTAACATTTAAGGCAAGATTCGATCAAAATTTTCAAATTCTGACTCAACAAATTATCAAATGCTAACTTGAAAAAGAAAGAAAGAAAGAATATGCATAGATTTGCCTCAAAAAGTAATACAAATATCATAAACTTATTTAATTGTCTAAATTTTTAAAATTTCACCGAAAACGACCGGTGGAGTATTATAATAACTCAATCAGGGAAAAAAAGACCCCACCCCCACAGCTTTTTATTAAAAAGAAGCCTTAACCGAACGAGAAAGGCCACAAACTCTAACCCCAACACGTTGAGTACTACTACATGAAAACCAATATTCTGGGATCAATTCACAAAAATAGGGTTCTCTAACCTTTGTCAAATCAGTGATTGCAACTTTCACAGTAGGGAACACAGAATGGCAAAAGAAAGCAATTGCACATACCTACTCCTATCTAGTACCAGTAGTGGTTACAGCACTCTACCCACTATACAACGTGTGCATGTCTTCCAATACATTCCTCATACTGCAATATATATCTGCCCTCCATCATATCAGTATGTATCATGCTTGTTGACACACTAACTGAACATCACCTAATACCAACAGGATACAGAGAAAGTGATGACCAGCATAGTACCAGACAGATATGGCCTATGTCCAACTTGACAAAGATACAAGACACTCAACCTAGTTCAATAATTGAGTGCAAATGGACCAAAATTCTAGGTATGCTTTTGGAGACAACATTTGGTTCATCAGTCTAGCTCATGACATGAGAGCAAATAATCAGAGTAGGATGGTACTGGCAAGAGGAGAAGAGACAACACCAGAGTACCTAATAATTGGCAACAGCTCATCTTCCCTTATTTTCTCTTTAGCTTTGACAAATAATCTGTAACAATTTACAGCTGTTTAATGCTACGAACCAATGGAATGGAAACCCCGCCTCAACCTAAGCTTTTTTCCTCAATATCTACATCACAATAACAACAACCAACTCACTCGCCTCCAAAACTTAGGAAGATATATTAGTACAGCGACTGCCGGGTTAGCCTAAGTTCTCACATTTCACCTTTTTTTTTTGTTTCTCTTTCGATCCTAAACTTCAAGATTGGCCCGCGTCTTGATTGGCTTTAGCTTAACCCCCATGCTCTCGAGGTGAGAGGAGTTCTGGCGATATACAAAACGGGTTCAAGGGGCTACGAGGGCTGCAGCTTATCTGGCTTGGTCTGTACAATCCGTATCCCATGAGGAAGTACTCCAGCGGCATAAGCATTGCATGCGGTTGCTCCTCTGTCACAACAGATCCACATCCTTGTACCTGCAAAGACATCAAGATTGACATTTCAAACCAAAGAACATATTTTTTTTCGTTGGATCAAACTATCAGTTAAATAAGCACCTCTACGAGAGCACTATATCTCTCATCAAGCTTTGAGGTCATATGAACAGCCTCAGCATGGAACTGAGAGTTCTGGCCAACAAATATTAGAGTTCTGCACTGCAGCTCCTTTAAGCCTTCTGTTAAATCATGTCTCCTGGAAACAAGTACAAAGTTTTGATTCCATCAGCTTGGGTAAATGGCTAAATGCTCCATACAAGAATTTAAAAAGCAAAAAAGGAAACATACTCATTGATTGTGTGGATAAACCGCCACACATTCATGCTTTGCCGTTGATCTAGAAACTACATGAATCAAGAGAACAGAGTTAAAGTTAAACTCATAAATTTATAAACAACCACAATAATTGATAAGGGGCAATGAAATGTTTTGGATAGTACGCACACTTCTAGACGCCTGTACAATGTCTGATTCGGGTACAGCAGAGCATCCCTGCACTCCCTGAGTGTTGGAAAATTACAGCAAGAAAATGTTCAAAGGACATCCCAGCAAAGAGCATATGGAGTAAATGAATCCTGCTTGCTACCTTGCTGAAGTATCGTTGTAGCAAACAGTCTTTTACCATGTTGCACATCCCATAATAATATAGTAAATTTGACATCACCTATGAAATGAATTTGTTAGTTGAAGACTTATTATTCTACATTTATAGTACACAAAGTTGAACACTGTAGGCTAGATATTGGAAAGGTACCTTATTATGAAACCATTCAGTCCAAGAAGGGGTCCTGCATAGAGGGGAAACTAGGATAAGACCTAGTACTCGCTCCCTATATTTCGTCTGCAACAAAGAATATAAATAAATTAAATACAATTGTGCAAGCACTACAAAACACATTACATTTGAATAAATACGTACTGCAAATAGAGTAAGGATGTATGCGCCAGCAGTGACACCTAAGCACATAACAGGACCCAGTCTGTAAAAGGCCAAAAAACAAGAAAGCTACTTCAGCAATGTTGATAAACATCTAAAAGACTCAATATTTTCAGATAACTTGAGAAGATATACCCAAAAAAATCAAGTACATCTGAAACCTGATCCGCTAACTCATCAACAGATGCCACAGGACTGCTTGGTGAAACTGGAGCTGCTCCTAACTGCAAGATTCTTGCAAAGGACAATAAAACAATGCATTCATCAAAAAGATAGATCTGAAATTGCCTAATGCATCGAAGCTTAATAAATACAACTATCAAATAATTCATTATATAATAAATACTAGAGACAACTACGAACCTCATGTCCTGGGGGGCTGATATGGTAAATACAAAAATTATGGAGCAGTAATGAAGATGCTTCAGGGCAGAAGAGTAGCCCTTGGAAGCATGACATATCTGACAAAAGAAATACGGACATAAGTGACTATATTGCATAATTCTTTTATAACTAAACACAACTCCACCTCAAATAATTTACGGCACTACATGGAACTATAAAACTTACGATTCAATGCAATATCGGGATAAGTAACAAGTGCTGGCTTATCATGGTCGCCATACACCGCAACAGATACAGAACCATGGTTTGTTTGTATATGATGTTCCTGAAGAAAGCAAGGAAAGCGTCACACGAATTAGGATCAAAATGGTAAGAACAATACTAACCCTAGCCCTACGTCCAATAGTAGAAAACTCTCCATGTAGTACTTTGATCCAAAGTAAATCATGAAAACATAGGAGAAAATATAGCAGGCGACTACAACCAGTGAAGCTCATGGTAGAAAATAGCAATGGCATCTATTTACATGCCCTACAGTGAATTATGGGATGCTTAGGAATTAAAAAAAAAAAACGAGATTTGGAGGGAGAGACGTCCCTCCAAACATTTTTTAAGAAGAAATTGTGAGCGTGTTGGGGATTGAACATGGGACCTTGGGGTTGAAACCACACATCCCTTGCCACTGCACTATCAAGTGCATCTCAGGACGCTTAGGAATTATGATGCAATTTGCATTCTAGTAGGTAATAGGACCATTTCAAACTAGCAGTGGCCCCCGGATGCTTGAAGAAAAAGTTTCTCTAAACTGAAAAAAGGATATGAATAGTGAATATCTGTTTCCTGCATGTTGTTTCACTCATGCTAAATGTGGCCAAGGTCTGATGAGTGACAGAAGGATAATAATAACTCCATTATGATATGTGGTGCTAAAGTGATGATTCCAATACCACATCCCTTAGGCCTAAGAAAAAGGTGAAACAGAGCACTAGAAGTGATTCCTCCACCATTTCACAAGCAAATGGTAGAATAGAAGCATAATTTTGAGGAAAACCATTGGCTAGGGCAATGCAATTTATCTGTTATTTTCTATCTGTCTACGGCAACAAGTGGCAGGGAAGCGTTAATATGATGACTACATCAAAAGCACCCTATTTAATAACCAATAATCACTAAAGAACTTCGCATGATAGGGACTTGAAGTTGCATTACCCATTTAACCATTTTTAACAGATGATACAAAATAATATTTTAAAGTAACCATGATACTGAATGCGCTTGCTATCCATATCATTGGCAGTAGAATTATAGGTGCCCTTGACCTGTGTGTATGTGTATGTGTGTTTCAGAAGAGTTTCAGTTGGTACTGAATAAGAGGTTGCTATCAGCATATTCAGTGTAAAGTTTAAAAATGCAATAGATTTAGGATTTTGTCCACAAATTTGTGACCCTAAAAATTCAACTATGGAAGTTTGAAACTTAGTGAACACTCACATGGCCTTTCACCCTAGATATACTTGCAGGACTAACCTAATTATTTTCTACAACTACTTTCGATTTATGAATAAAGCAAAATTAAGGTGCCTTGGAAATTTGCGATTACAGATCAATAAGCAAAATTGGATAAACATCTGGACACAACAGGGACCTTAATTCCAACAACTAAAGGGCTTCCTATCAGCAGGGAGATAATTAATTGAAATTGGTGCTAGAAAGCCCAACCAATAAAAAAAAGTGATACTAAAAATTAAAGAAACACCAAAGAAAAAAGGGCAGTTGGGACACCCAAACAACAACCCAAAAGCATCAAAATCGAATACTTTATGGTTTGTTCCCCCCTCTTTTCTTTTTTTTCTTCTTGGTGATAAGCACACAAAGTAGGTGATTAATTAGCCTAACTGATTAGCACGCCAAGCAGTAAACTAACAGGGCCACGCAACCAAATCGAGAACCACAAAACTCGAAGAAAAGAAATTCACCATGGACAAAGAAATATAGGTAGAGGCCAGGTGGACACCTCCAAAGAGAAAATAAAATTATCACTTTGATGTTAACAAGACGCAGACGGTGAACCAGTGGTGGTAAAGAGCGACATGGGGCGAAAAGATCAGTCATAATCACAGGAAAAGATGAGAAAAATCCACAAGCAACCGCCCCCTCAGATCACAGTCAGATACTACTCCCCCAAAGCAAGAAATCGACAAGAAAAAGAAAAACAAAATCAGGAAACGAACTCGAGCAACCTGAAATCCTACAAGAATTCGTGGTGGATTCGATCTAAACCCCCAACATAATGCAACCAGCCAAGAACACAACTTCTCAAAGGATACTACTACAAACCTGAAGAAACGCCCCCCCTTCTCTCTGGAACCCCCAAACCCAACCAAACACCAAAATCTCAGCAAAAAAATAAATTAATTAAAAAAAAAAAGCTCTTCCAAGAACCGAACTGAATCCCAGCACCACCACCAAGCTCCCATCATCCGGCGCCACCCTCCATCCAATGCGTCCAACCAAATCGGGCCACCAGGGGAGCAAATCAAGAAGGGGGAGGAGCACCACCAACCTTGCCGCCGAAGGAGATGCGCTCGACGTCCACCGACACGACGGAGCCGCCGGAGTCGCCCATCTCCGGCCAAGAAGACGGCGGCGGGGCCACTCCCTCCCACCTCTCCTCTCCCCCCTCGCTCTCCTCGCGCTCGCTCACCAACCGCCGCCTCAGCCGCCGCTGCTGCTGCCGCTGCTGCTCCGCCTCCACCACCTGCTCCTCTTCCCCTCTCGAGTTCTTGGCCCCAGTTTATATATAAACCAAGCACAAAAACACAGCGGCGCAAGTAGCCCTACACGTTTCTAATGGAGACCCTGATGTTTTTGTGTTATTACAAATCAGTCCATTTTTGGTTAAGCTGGGACTGCAGGAGGGTATATTTGTAATTTTAGTACCATTTTGGTGTGTTCGAGAGAAACCGGGCAGGTCAAGAGGGTGTCTACGGTAGGTCAGTTTCATGAGATGCTCCTACCTTAAATAAATATATAAAAAAGATTTTCTTTAAAAAATGCTAGCTTTCTCAAAATTTAGATATAAAATATATATACCCCCAGAAAAAAATAGATTTAAATTGAAGGTAATGACTGGTATTTGTACGTGTACACATTTGTGATATCATCACCCTCGAATGCCCGTAAGATTGATGCAGAAAGATCACAAAAAAACAAAGTGGCCATTTGGCTAAATGCTACAATTTCCTGCATAAACCGCCAATGTATCCTACTGATGCATAAGATTTCCACCAAGAACCATTTTTTCTCCACATTTCTAATGGGAAAAAACTAGGTGTTTGTCTTTATTGGTGTTAGTTTTTTTTTTTCTTATTTGGTTTGACAAATAAAGCATTGCCCGCCATTTGACGGATGTAGCTGGTTGGAATATTTCAAATTTTACATTTTAATTCTTTTAAAGAAATTTCTATTGCTTTGATCGGTGATAACCATCTTTTTCAACCATATTTATATGTATTGTTTGGACTCCCCTTACGATAAAGAATATTTAATGTTTAGGATAACATTCAATTAAAACTTTTAAAATTCGAACAATCAATAATTTCTCAAATGCTTTCTGTAAAAATAAAGGAAATATCATACATACTTTTCATTGAAAGTACCATCACAATATCAGATTTTATAAAGTTGTTCTGATATAAAATTTCATAATTTTAAAAGTATAACATCAAATATTTATGATTGGGGAATACCACAATAGTTTGAATATATCACGCAAATGGTGTACACAGCCGGGTGTTCCTAGCTTAGAGTACAAAATAAATATTTAACAAAATCAGGTTTTAGTCTGATGGACAATAGTGACTTCACACCTCCCAGGTTTAGAAGTATTAGTCACTTGATCGATAAAATAAGAATTTTATTTAACCAACTTGGAAACATGGAACATATATTCTGAACAACATACTCCTATATGGCTATATTGTATTCCTTCCATTTTGTAAGGACGGCAAGCAAGCAACACGTACAAATTGTAGTAAAATTCAGTAACAACCATTTTTTCTCTATATCATGTCTCATCCCTTGCAGAACATATGTTATTTTCTTACCACGAAGGTTAAAAAAAGACGAGATTTAGAGGGAGAGATGTCTCTCCAAACATATAACATATTTTAAGAAAGAAATATGAGCGCGTCGGGATTAAACACATGAACTCAGAATTGAAACCACGCACCCCTTACCATCTCTTATCATGCATGAAAGTTATATCCCAACATATTACCAAACTAAATGCTACTAAAAATAATGCTTGCGTCAAGAACTCAAGATGGTCTCTTTTTTGTCTTTCTTTTGCTGCAGTGCTATGACAGATAATCATGATAGTTCAGATGTCACTTTGCAGCTTAAATATTAAATGTAACGATAATTAGCCAATTGGCGGTGCTGTTGACGTGAGAAAAAAAATCAGTACAACGATCCCATTAGAAGACTAATTACTGGGAGGCTTTATTGCACTACCTCAAAATTCCTAAATTTATCCACGTCATTGAAAATAAAATCGGCCAAATTACTTCCACAATTATTGATTTTTATCATTTATTAAGAGTTAAAATTCAGGGATTGTTTGACTTCATGAATTTCACACACAAAAAAAAAAGATCATTCCAGTTCCTAGAGTTATACAAGAAAATTCATATGGTCCAAAAAGAAAAGTCCTCACAACATTTCATTATGGGACATGAGCTTATTTTTGCCCTTAGCTTCCTTGATTGCATTTCATATGCTTCTTCCAAGAGGTTACTACTTTGTTGTCTCAAATAATTCCAGGACATGATGTACCCTGACTCCTAACATGTTGAGCTAGAAAATTGCGACACTCCAAGTCAGGAAATTCTGCGGGTGATCAGTGATACATGCCCTGACTCTTCTTGAAATTGTGCCATTGCTTCTGCACAAAGCTATAGTTAGGCTGCATTCGGCGGTTGTACATTGAGAGAAGATTTCTCCCATTCTCCACACGCACGCTTTTCAAACTATTAAATTGTGTATTTTTTACAAAATTATATATATAAAAGTTGCTTTAAAAATTCATATCAATACATTTTTAAAATTTAAAATAGTTAATACTCAAGTAATTATGCGCTAATGGCTGGAGTATCTCGTTTGATGTATCTTCTCAATTGCTCTTTTCCTCTCCTCGTTTTGCGCTAGTTGGCAATATTTTTTTTGGCATGATGAACACATGACAGAAAATGTAGGGGATATGCTTAGCATGTGTACCGCGTGCGTGTTACACTTGCACAAGGCAGAAGGCACCCACCCACGAGGAGTGTCAACTATGGAGGCAAGGGACCGGGAAACTTGCGAAACTTGTCCTAGAGATCGATCAAACGTCGTGTACCTTTCTTGATGCTGATGGGTACAAACGTGGTACAAAGGGGGTACTGGGTTACTTGTCCTATAGCTGAGTACAATTGTTTTACTTTTGGAAGTTCTTTGTAACTAGTGCAAGGGGGAAAAAATGGCACTTTTTATTGGTTAAAAGAGATTGAAACTGTTATGAAAATGGTACTTAGGCTTTTGCTTGTTCAGAGCATCTCCACCAAGCCAAGAGAGCGTGCTCCAACCGACTAGCTATCCCAATCTACTGGTACTAGACAATTCTGACTTCAGGGTTGGGAACTCATCTTCCCCGCACGAAAAACGGAGCGGTTCATTAGCGTATGATTAATTAAGTATTAGCTAATTTTTTTTCAGAAATGGATTTATTTGATTTTTTTAAGCAAATTTTGTATAATTTTTTTTTGCAAAAAACATACCGTTTAATAGTTTGAAAAGCGTGCGCGCGAAAAACGAGGGAGAGGGGTTGGGAACAATCTCATACGAACGCAGCCTAAGAGCATTACCAATAGGTATCCAAAAATTTGTTTTTAGAATCATAAACAGAATTTGAGGCATGAAAATATTCGCCTTTCTATCAAACGCCTAAAACTGATTTCATAGAACTGAAAAGTAGGTTCTGTAAAGAAGAAATCTGTTTTTTTCAATCATCCCAATTCCCCGTCCCTGCGGACGATACCTCACGCTCGTCCTTAGATCCGCCAATTGGGAACAAGGAGGCCCCCGACTTGTGGAGAGCGAGATTATGGAGATTGTGTTTCCAATTCTTTTTGGCACCTATCCAGGGGAACTATTGGAGCCACTTTTTTTTTCACAAAAGTCCAAGATTCTAGGATTGAGAGTAGTATAGTATAGCTGTTGGGCATAGGGTTTCCCTTACCGCTGGTAACCGCGCTTACCACGGGGGTGCGGTAGGGGTTACCGGTGGTAGGGTTTGGTGAATTTTATCCAAATTCAAAATTCCAAAAAAAAAATCGGAAAAAAATATGGATGTAGTTCTTAATTTGAAGTGGCAGATGGTGAAGAAAATTTTTGAAAATGAGTAAAGATAAATTCAAATTTGAGGGCAAACCCGAAAGTACATTAGAAAATGAAAAAAAAAGACATAATGTAATGGGTCTTAGGTTGCACTGTTTATACGGCCCATTAAGGTCCATAAGTAGAGAAAATATCTCTTAGGTCCTCTCATCTCTCTCAATAGTTTTCTCTTTGGCACATGCTTTCAAATGTGAGATTGTTGTTGTTGCGGGTGTACATATTTATACCCATGGGTTGATACAAGTCCTTGTCGGATAAGAAAGAAACTTTCCTAAAGATAAAAGGAAAAGATAAAGTCCTTATAGGACACTAAACACACTTTCCTAAAGATAAAAGGAAACTAACAAACTATTCCTAATTAATAGATAACTTGCCATGCCGCATCCTCTTTGAACTTGGTCACTTATGGATAAGCTTCCTTTAGTAGATTGATTTCCTTAACTGAATATAGCAGGAATCCGACTATTGGCGACTTGATAGCTCCCATCGGCTGATTCCGAGATGCTGCAGCCGATAATGACTAAGCCGATGACGTCTTTGCCGATTACCAAATTTCACTGTTAACAATCTCCTATCAACTTAAGGACCCCCTTTAAAACACGGGATAGGAAAAACGCATAAATCGAAGCGACATGTTTTTTTTAATCCTATAGAATTTGAAAACACATGAAACAAAAGGAGAAGCCCTTTGATTGCACCACACATCGTTGTGACTGGCCTCGTCGCTTCGACTCACCTCTCCCTATGCACCTCCCCCTCTCGGCTCCTGCTACGTTGATGCCACAGTGGATGAGCTTGCATGGTTCGCAAGAGTTCTCTGGCGGGCAGGAGGGCAACGAGGTAGGGAAATGAGGAGTGAGCCTATTTCCCTCGGGGTCAAGCACTCTAGGGAAGTATTCTGATTAAAGATGAGATCATGCTTCATAAAATAGAGATGTTAAAACTTTTTTTTGGCTTTTACTTTCAAATATTTTTAGCTTTATAATGAATGCAAAAACAGGTAACACACATTATTGACACATAGAAACAACAATATTTTAACCAAAATAACTAGCTGTTAGTTAGCCCTTGCTCTAGCATCCCTATTTAATTTAGATTATTGAGTGGGTTATTGCCATGAATTATCAACTCGATTATATGTATAAATTAAATATATTGAGAAATAAAACCAATAAATATTTACACAAAAATGGTCTAAGCAAAGCTGTAAATGACAATTTCTAAGCATGGAAGAAATAATCGGTTTCGGTAAAATAAGATTAAAGTAGAGAGATGGAATTCCACTCTTCCAGGAGAATCTGACCGCAAAAAGAGCCCACCATGTTACAGAAAGAGAAACAAAGAACATAGCTTGCTCATACAAACACAGACAGAGACCTCGACCTCTCCTCTCCCCATCACAAATCCCCCACGCCCTCTCCTCCCTCCTCCCCCTCCTCCCCCAACGTATTGTTTAGTTGCGCGGTTTGTTTGTGCCCATTGCCCAGCCCTAGGTAGCGGTGCTGGTTGTTTCGAAAAAAAAAGGGTAAAGTCGTAGCGGTGACGGTGTGGGGGAAACAAAGTCAGAGGAGCCGAGAAGGCGAGATGGTGCAGTGTGCGGTGCCTGTTGGTTTGAGCAAACAAGGCAATGAGAGAACTTACATTCTTTTCTATTGTTGTTTGAGCTTTCAAATTAATACTAGATGATGGATTAGAAGAGCTTGTTGGGTACATGCAATTCATTTTTTTTCTTTACTGCACTTACAGATTTTGGGGCCCTAAAATTTGGAGGCCCTGAATAGGTGCGCACTTTGCGCTTGGGGATGTATGACCCTATCAACATTGAGATTCATTTTTTTGCTAAGCACCATCAAGACGACAGGAGGCAACACATGCCTATGACAAGGCATTGCAAATCATGTGCAACATCTAAGCAAAACAAATTGAAACACTCCAGTACAACTAAGTGCAAAAAAGATAAACTATGGATTGAAAAAAAACTGTTGAAACATCTTCAACAAGAGCCTACCACATCCAGGCCTCCTCCTCTGCTAGCTTGTCTCTCATGGTGTCTTCTCTGATCACAACACGTCCCTGCACCACTTTCCTCCCGATGCCATCTGGCTAGATCCGAGCCACACAATAGAGAAATGTCATATAACCCTCTTCACTATTTCTTGGCTGGCCATCACCGGCTTTCATCTGCTTCGTGTAGCAGCTATGGCTATGGCTTTGCCAATCGTCTCATTGTGCTTCTAGTACATCTAGCTACCATTGTATCTAGCCTCTTCACTTCGCCTCTCCTCATCAAGCGCTTGAGGGGAAGCTTTCTGATTAAAGATGAGATCATGCTAAAAATATTCTTTTTTCTTTTGTTTTCAAGTATTTTTTAGCTTTATAATGAATTGAAAAAAAAGGTAACACACATTATCGAATAACATAGAAACAACAATATCTTGACCAAAATAACTAGCAGTCAAATTAGCTCTTGGTTAGTAACCCGTATGATTTAGAACATTGAGTGGATTATTGCCACAGATTATAGCTTTGATTATATGTATAAATTAAATTATCTTGAGACATAAAATTAATCAATAAATATTTGCAACCCAACAAGCAGTATAAGACATGAACACTGATGGTTGAAATAGGGAAATTTAACTATTTGCCACTATTAAGTTTGCAAATTATCCAAATACCCCTCTTAGATTTGCCTTTATTCTTTTTTTCCCCTATAAGGTGGTAGCTTCTTAACTATTTTCCACTTTTATCCATGTGGCAACCTAGTGTAAAAATCAATGTGGGACCCACTTGTCAGTCTCACAACTCCCATTTCCTCTCTTCCTAGACCGAACTTGGAAAGTTGTATATATCTCTTGGTTTAAAAAAGACATAATATTAACCCAAAATGCACAAATAATATCTACTTAACCATTAAATCTCCTATCAACTTAAGGACCCCCTTTAAAACACGGGATAGGAAAAACACATAAATCGAAGCGACATGTTTTTTTTAATCCTATAGAATTTGAAAACACATGAAACAAAAGGAGAAGCCCTTTGATTGCACCACACATCGTTGTGACTGGCCTCGTCGCTTCGACTCACCTCTCCCTATGCACCTCCCCCTCTCGGCTCCTGCTACGTTGATGCCACAGTGGATGAGCTTGCATGGTTCGCAAGAGTTCTCTGGCGGGCAGGAGGGCAACGAGGTAGGGAAATGAGGAGTGAGCCTATTTCCCTCGGGGTCAAGCACTCTAGGGAAGTATTCTGATTAAAGCTGAGATCATGCTTCATAAAATAGAGATGTTAAAACATTCTTTTTGCTTTTACTTTCAAATATTTTTAGCTTTATAATGAATGCAAAAACAGGTAACACACATTATTGACACATAGAAACAACAATATTTTAACCAAAATAACTAGCTGTTAGTTAGCCCTTGCTCTAGCATCCCTATTTAATTTAGATTATTGAGTGGGTTATTGCCATGAATTATCAACTCGATTATATGTATAAATTAAATATATTGAGAAATAAAACCAATAAATATTTACACAAAAATGGTCTAAGCAAAGCTGTAAATGACAATTTCTAAGCGTGGAAGAAATAATCGGTTTCGGTAAAATAAGATGAAAGTAGAGAAATGGAATTCCACTCTTCTAGGAGAATCTGACCGCAAAAAGAACCCACCATGTCACAGAAAGAGAAACAAAGAACATAGCTTGCTCATACAAACACAGACAGAGACCTCGACCTCCCCTCCCCCCATCACAAATCCCCCACGCCCTCTCCTCCCTCCTCCTCCTCCTCCCCCAACGTATTGTTCATTTGTGCGGTTTGTTTGTGCCCATTGCCCAGCCCCTAGGTAGCAGTGCTGGTTGTTTCGAAAAAAAAGGTAAAGTCATAGCGGTGACGGTGTGGGGGAAACAAAGTCAGAGGAGCCGAGAAGTCGAGACGGTGCGGTGTGCGGTGCCTGATGGTTTGAGCAAACAAGGCAATGAGAGAACTTACATTCTTTTCTATTGTTGTTTGAGCTTTCAAATTAATACTAGATCATGGATTAGAAGAGCTTGTTGGGTACATGCAATTCATTCTTTTTCTTTACTGCACTTACAGATTTTGGGGCCCCTAAATTTTGGAGGCCCTGAATAGGTGCACACTTTGCACTTGTGGATGTATGACCCTGTCAACATTGAGATTCATTTTTTTGCTAAGCACCATCAAGATGACAGGAGGCAACACATGCCTATGACAAGGCATTGCAAATCATGTGCAACATCTAAGCAAAACAAATTGAAACACTGCAGTACAACTAAGTGCAAAAAAGATAAACTATGGATTGAAAAAACTGTTGAAAAATCTCCAACAAGAGCCTACCACATCCGGGCCTCCTCCTCTGCTAGCTTGTCTCTTATGGTGTCTTCTCTGATCACAACACATCCCTGCACCACTTTCCTCCCGATGCCATCCGGCTAGATCCGAGCCACACATTAGAGAAATGTCGTATAACCCTCTTCACTATTTCTTAGCTGGCCATCACCGGCTTTCATTTGCTTCGTGTAGCAGCTATGGCTGTGGCTTTGCCAATCGTCTCATTGTGCTTCTAGTACAGCTAGCTACCGTTGTATCTGGCCTCTTCACTTCGCCTCTCCTCGTCAAGCGCTCGAGGGGAAGCTTTCTGATTAAAGATGAGATCATGCTAAAAATATTCTTTTTTTTCTTTTGTTTTCAAGTATTTTATAGCTCTATAATGAATTGTTAAAAAAGGTAACACACATTATCGAATAACATAGAAACAACAATATCTTAACCAAAATAACTAGTAGTCTAATTAGCCCTTGGTTAGTAACCCGTATGATTTAGGCCTGTTTGTTTCAGCTTAAGATTATTGTAATATAGACTATTAAACCAGATTACTCTAAGCTGGATTATAATAAACTAATATAAAATAAGCTGCTAGTTGTTTGTTTCTCTGGATTATTGAAGGCATCTAAGAGCACCCGCAATGGTTATCTATAGGCTCTCTATAAGAGATCCATGTCAGCATATTTTCCTACTTGGAAGAGATTAAATGAAGAGAGAGAGCAAAGCTATCTACTAACCTGGAGATAATCTATAGAGAAAAACGAGACAACGCATGAGAGAGCTATAGATACCCATATAGACATACTATTGAGGTGGTTTACTATTAATCTAGTCTATTGCTGAGATGTACATGTTTTATAGAGAGCACCTTACTTTACCATTACGGGTGCTCTAATGAGGGAGATCTAACCGCTGGGAGCTATCGTTTCAATGTTTCATTTTAATAGGAATTAATTCATTATATACATATTGTATTAGTCAATATATGCCACAACATTATACACATAAAGTTTATATTCAAAAGTTCATATACCTGATTTAAATTTAAATATGAATTTAAATTAAAATACTTTTTACTGAGAATGTTTCTATACATAAAGTTTTTTTTTGCGGGGTTATACATAAAGTTTATATGTATAAAGTTTGTAATGCATATATTTCTATATGTAAAATTTATATACACAGATTTTTTTACGTGCTGTAGATATTTTTCTATTTTGTTTCTCTTTTTCTTCAAACTTATTTTTTGAATTGATTTGAATTTTTAAAAGTGCATGTGGAAAGGGGAGCCAAGAGCTAGGGGAGGCGCATTTGCGTCGATCAGACTGATCACGTGTCACGACCACCCCTATATTAGGTCTTTTCCTTCTACTCGGTATTATATTAGTTAATAGAAATAGTAATTGCCTTCTAAAAAATAATCTGCAGAATGAATTGATGTGAGGATGATATGAAACTATTTTTTTTGGGACTAAACTTGAGCCTAAATGCTTCCCTTTTTTGCGTTAGAGCAAATGAGAAATGAGTATGTGAGTTGGCTAGATATTTATTAACGTTAGATATATGTTTATCTTCCAAATATTTACCCAAGTACGAGATAAAATGTTGATATAGATGTGTACTGTATATCTCCTTTCTTTAATATAAGATGTAATTGACTTTTTTCTCAAATGTTGACCAAAAATATAATGAATTACTCCCTCCGTTTTGAAATGTTTGACACCGTTGACTTTTTAGCATATGTTTGACCATTCGTCTTATTCAAAAATTTT
>CM020183.1:25359016-25384365 GCA_009805545.1 Oryza longistaminata
AGTTTAGGGGTTGGGCCAGAAAAAGACGAACCGAAATAAACCGAGAACGAGGACGAACTAACCGAGACCAAAAATTCGGTCAGCACTTTCTACTAAACCGAATTTAGTTCGGTCAATTCAGTTTTGGCTCGGTTAACCAAATTGACCGAAAAAACCGAAATATAGCTTTGGCCCATTAGGCCCAATACCTCCTCAGCAGTCAACCACAATCAAAAACCATTATCCTTATCCATACCCAACCACCCCACCCACCACCACCATCCTCTCCATCCACATCCACAATCCCTCCTCCCCCGTGTGGCGCTGTGGCAGCCGTGCTCCTCGCCGCCGCCCTGCGCCGTGCGTGCCGCCTCCTCGTCGCCGCCCTGCGCGCCGACTCCGCCTCCAGCGCCGCTACCGCCGCCCTGTGCGCCGCCTCCGCCCAGCGCCGGCGCCCTCCGCCTCCGCCATCCAGCGCCGGCGTCCGGCGCCTCCTCCAGCGCCGCCTCCTCCTCCGCCTTCAGCGCCGGCGTCGCCTTGTGTCGCCTCTACCTCACAGCAGCCGGCACCGCCTCGGCATTGTCTCCATCTCCTCTCTAGTCTCTCCGGCGCTGCGGAAAAATTCGGGTCAGGACCGAGAACCCAAAAAACCGAGACCGAATTTATCGGTCTGAGATTTTTTTGGATGAAATTCGGTCCTGGAGTTTTCAAAAGACCGAACTAACTGAAAAAAACCGAAGACCGAGACGAATTTTTTCGGTCTGACCGAACGCCCACCCCTAGCGGCAGTTAGCACGAAGGAAGAGGGCAAGAAGGGCGGAATTAATCATGGGGTGCGACCAAGTGTGCGGTGCTCGGCTCTCGTAGGGTTGGCCGGACCGGAGGAAGAGGAGGAACGGGAGTTATGAGACTGACAATGGGTCCCACATTGATTTTTACCACTGGGTTGCTACGTTGCATGTCATATATGGGCAAAAGTTGAAAAATAGTTAAAAGTCACCAACGTTAGAGGGGAAAAAAGGGGCAAATATAAGAGAGATATTTGGATAATTGGCAAACATAATTATGACAAAAGTTAAATTCTCCAGTGAAATAAGGCTGAAAAGGAAGAAGAGAGTTGGAATTCCGCTTTTCCACGAGGGCCGCCGCAAAAGAGCCCCACCACGTCAGAGAAAGAGAAACAAAAAACATTCATTAGCTACGCTCGCTCGCTCGCACGAACGCAGAACCAACAGACCTCGACCTCCCCCTCCCCCTCCCCACACACACATCTCCCCGCTCGATCTCCCCTCCTCTCCTCCGCCGCCGCGCCCCTCCGCCTCGCCTCCCCTCCTCCCCCAACGCATCGCCCACCCCATCCATCCAGATTCCGGCAGCCAACCCCCTCTCCTCCTCCTCCTCCCCCGATCCCGCCCGATGCGATGCCCCCGCGGCGCGATCGCGTGACGCCGCCATGATGAATCCCGACGGCGGCGACGGCGACCGCCCCGAGGCGGCGGGGGCGGGCTCGTCGTCGGCGCAGCAGGGGCATCCGACGATGGAGTGGCGGGGTTCGCGCAGGTCTTCGGCGAGCGCGCGGCCGGGGAGGACGTGCAGGAAGGTACGTTGCCTTGCCACCCCCTCGCCCGCGAGAGGGCCCCCTTGCCTCCCACCCCTCCCCCAGCCGCCTCGAGATCTGGTCGATTCGTGCGGGGTTGCCGCTCCGGGGGAGTGATGTGGGATCAGGAGGGGGAGGGGAGGGCTGCTCTTGGGGCCCCCCGGCTGCGGTGGTGGTGGTGGTGGGATTGGGATTGGAGCAGGACCCGGTTTGGGAGCGTTTGGTCTCGTAGGAGAATGCGCGCGCTTGGTTGACCTGGGAGCGCGTGAATTTGTTCGCCAAAAGGGATAGTTTCGGATCGAGAGTGTGTTCGCGTTATCAATCTGGATGGTTGAAGACGGTGCTGCTCTACTAGCAGCGCCTGTTTTGAGCTGGAACGGGCGTTGTTCGTGATTTGTTGATCATCTATTTGCTACGAAATTGTTTGAGTTGGTCGTGTAGTGCTTTTGTTTACCTTTTCGGATTTAAGGCTATAGTCATGCAAGTATTTGATTGAGGTCTGAGGAATATGAGCCATGCGTAGTGTTTGATCTTGTATTTTATGGAGTGCGCTAAGTTGCTAAGATGATGGGGAGCTTGCGGATTCTTGTGTTTTGAGTTTTAGGAGATATGTTCCTTAAGGTTCTCTTGAGGTCTATGATGACTTATCCACTTTGAACCGAATTCATGAATTCAAAAGCCCGCAAGTGGTTAGGAGTCCGTTAAAAGGAATCAATGAAGTTGCTTTTTATTGAACCTGTGTAGCTAGGGTCCTGCGCTTGCTGTTGCATTGTCTCCTTGTAGGAATTGCATTGTGTAAGGTTATGCTAGTAATTCTGATTTGGCACTGGATATGATGCCTTCGCTCTTTGGATTTGGATGTATGTTGACAAAACATAAATTCTTCTGTTGGTTGCACAGTTATTGTACCGTTACATTTTTGTCGGTACACGATACACTATATTGTCCATATCTAAGTTTATTTATGACCACGCTGCACTGGTCCAATTATTGTTATTGAGAATATGGAAAATTTTAATGTATATACCTCTGTGCTTTTTTTGTGATTTCATTTGTGTAAATCAGAAGGATCGGTCATTTGGTAATTAGCTTGTTTAATCTGGGTTTGAAGAGTAACTGCTAAGCACACTATTCTTATAATAAGCTTACTTTCTGAATTTATCCATTTCTTAGATGAAGGATTTATTCAATGCTAGACAAGTACAAATGCACAATTGGTTGCTTCTTTGTGTGTTGATCTTTATGCTGTTTTGTTTCAGTTGACATCATCTCTGCAATTGAGTTTGATAAATCTGGTGATCATCTTGCCACCGGAGACAGAGGAGGACGTGTTGTTTTATTTGAAAGGACAGATGCTCGGGACGTAAGCACCATTAGTTGAACTTCTCTTGCTCAATTTCAATATTTTATACTCATGAAAGTCTATCTGTTAGCAGAATGCCAGTCGGAGAGAAATGGAGAGACAAGATGCTCCGATTACTAGACACCCAGAGTTTCGCTACAAAAGTGAATTTCAGAGTCATGAACCTGAGGTATGTTGATAATCTGGATTGGCTGTTGTAGCGCATAGTATTCTCTGTTATTTCCATGAATTTGGACGCATAAGATAAAATTAACAAGCTGGCATTCTTATCTCAGAGCAAGAAAGGAATCCTTAGCTTAACCATTGCAAGCGAATGAAGCATTACATTATTGTGCTATGCTCTCGTTTTGTTCTTGCTTGAATTACTTGCATATGGAAACTCACATCTATGTTTTTTTGATGAACTGTTCTAGTTTGATTACCTCAAAAGTTTGGAAATAGAGGAGAAGATCAACAAGATCAGGTGGTGCCAGACAGCCAATAATTCACTCTCCCTTCTGTCTACAAATGATAAAACAATAAAATACTGGAAGGTATGGAGAAAAATATGTTAGGACCCAGGAGTGGTTTTCAAAATTTCTGCATGCCAATATCTTTTCTTTCCAATCTAATGAAACATTTAAGCCTATCTTGACCAATACCAACTCTGTTGGATGTTTGTATTTCTCCGAACTGGTGGATCAAGATGTTTATGTTGATTATTCCATCGTTAGTGGAAAATTTAATGAAGCTTACATGAGCACTCTCTAGTTACGCATGGAAATGATTTGTGATACCAGAGTACCAGACATAATTTTGTTACTACCTCTGTCCCATAATAATTGTATTTCTAGGATTTGAATTTGTCCCAAAATAATTGTCACAATAGAGTACTAATGGTCCCATTAATCACTTCTCATTCAAATTTCTCCCTATATTACCCTCAACTACTCTTCCACTCTTACCTATACACCATTTAATAAGGGACATTATAGTCTTTCTTCTCAAACCTTAATATGCAGTAAACAACCTAGAATTACAATTATTTTGGGACGGAGGTAGTATTAATTTTTAACCTTTTGAAGCACCAACAAGATGCATTTGTTTAATCGGTGGTCGTACACGAGCTATGCCTTTTCTTTTCTTTTTTCCTCACAAAATATCCACAATCCAAGTATTAGCTGTTTTGACCTTGGTTACATATTGCTTTACTTCCTTTACAGGTGCAAGAGAAGAAAGTAAAACAAGTTTCAGTTATGAATTTGGATTCACGGAGTGTAGGGACTGGTACCACTTCTAGTGCAAGTACTAGTAGTTCTAGGGGTCTTCTTCCAAATGGTGGATGTTCAGACAAGTCCAGTTTCTTGAACAGTGATATTTTGTTTCCACCTGGAGGCTACCCGTCATTACGTTTGCCTGTGGTAGTTGTACTTAACCTCTATATATCTTAATCAGCAGAAGATGACTTGATGTCTTGATCAGCTCTAGCACATCTAGCTGGCATATGATAACCTACACGGCAACCTATGATCAAGTCCAAAATTGACTGCATTTCTTATCATGCAGGTTGCAAGTCAAGATGTGAACCTTGTTGCTAGATGTCGACGTGTATATGCACATGCTCATGATTACCATATTAACTCTATATCAACCAATAGGTAAGTATGATCATTGCATTGAATATTAATCTATTAAGCTGTATCCCTAATGCATTTTTTTCTCCATGAGTTCATCTGTATCTGTTTCTTTTCATGTTGAAATAAAATAATATCGAGCCGAGCATCCAATTCTCATGGATTGCTCTTATTGTAAAACCAATAGTCAGTGCAATAGTCATGACACATTGAATCAGCTTTAAAATCAGTGCAAACCATTGTTGTAGAGGCATACACTTTTTTATATTACAACAGTAACGCAATAGAGTTATCTGCAGTTTTTCTACCTGTATATTCCATATACTTTTTCAATGATCTAATTTGTGAACATTGTGCTGATTTGCTTCTCTTTTTCATTTAATTGTCAGTGATGGCGAGACATACATATCAGCAGATGATCTGCGTATAAATCTATGGAATTTGGAGATAAATAACCAGAGCTTCAATATTGTTGATGTGAAGCCTCCAAACATGGAAGACCTAACGGGTAATTCCATTTAGTACCTTATTTCTTACATGATTTGTGCTCAACTTTGAATTAATGTACTGCAGCATGGATAAAATTGATTGATGGAAGCTTTCTTAATTTCTATTCCTTTTACTGCAAAACATTATCATTTTTCTTGTGTTACATGACTAAAGTGAAGAATCGAAATATTGTTTTTCATAGTCCATTGTTTATGACATGGTTACTTAGCGCTTAATGTGAATATGGTATCTGTATTTGCGATGAAGGCCTATTCTGAATTTGCATTATGCTGTCATACTTTCTTAAAATGCTTGCTATATGCGGCTGCAAGCAGCTGTAACAAATGGCATGTTTCTGATCTCTGTTCATTTAGATTTAGCTTCAAATTGGCATGGACACATCACACATGGCTAACCAGATTATAGAAGCTCAATTTTATAAATTCAGTTTGCATCTTCTTGGCTATTTTATATGTTGAATTAAATAAGGAGCAGATGTCTATGGGGGATTTATGTTGTGAGAGAATTGATAGTTACTTAGGGAATAACCAAATGAATGAGACCAACATTATCCATGTCGTTGCATGACTTTTTATTAAGAAGTTGATCTGCTATTTTATCTTACTATTTTTCTAATGATGATATAGAAGTCAAGAGTAACAGTGCATCTTTATTATTGATGTTTAAGATGACCTGGAATCTGATCTTTACAATTACTGTAATTCATGTCCTGGTAATATGTTGTGCATGATGTAATTTGTTGATATTTCAGAGGTCATTACATGTGCGGAGTTCCACCCAACTCATTGTAATACACTGGCCTATAGCAGTTCAAAGGGTTCTATCCGACTCATTGATCTGCGACAATCAGCTTTGTGTGACAACCATTCCAAGATGTTAGTAATTCATCTTATGCCTTTTACCTGCAACATTTTATCTGTGTGTACTGGAGGTAGTTGTGGACTTTTGACGGTTGGAACTTGGGGCTGTATAAGATTCTCTATTCTATATTAGTAATAGAATGTCACATTGTCACAATATCAGCATGAGATAACAAGAACCTTTAAACAGATTTGAGGAACATGAAGCACCTGGATCAAGATCCTTCTTTACAGAGATAATCGCATCAATATCGGATATAAAATTTTCAAGGGATGGAAGATACATCCTTAGTCGCGATTATATGACTCTCAAGGTAATACCTTCCCTTCGTATAGTTACCCACAAATAAAAAACTACTTATTTAGTTTTGACACATCAGATATCATTCTGTAACTTCTTACCGCGTAACATTTGAATGTTTTGTACATAGAGATCTAATTTCTGGGTGAACTATAATCTAGATCTGTTAATTGTTAGGTAAAAACAAAGAGCACACTTTCATATGCTGCACTCCTAGCATTTATTCACTGGCATATTTTAGTGTTTGAATTGTTTCTCCGAGGTTGAACTTGCATTTGGAATAAAATAAGTCAGGTGTTAATGACGTTTATATACTCCCTCCGTTTCAAAATGTTTGACACCGTTGACTTTTTAGCACATGTTTGACCGTTCGTCTTATTCAAAATTTTTTTGTAAAATATATAAAACTATATGTGTACATGAAAGTATATTTAACAATGAATCAAATGATATGAAAAGAATAAATAATTACTTAAATTTTTTGAATAAGACGAATGGTCAAACACGTACTAAAAGTCAACGGTGTCAAACATTTTGAAACGGAGGGAGTATATAAAAAAAATGTTATTGTGGCCTATTTGTCTAGTAACACATGCTTGGCTAGGAATTCTTCGATGCTTTTCATTGTCCTTATTAATTAGCAGGAAATAGATTATCAGGCTAGTATGTTTCTCCTTAACACCAGGCCTCTTGCAGTCTGTTCTGCCTTTAATGGTTGATTGACTGCTGATAGTTGGTTTATAGAAATAAATGTTGCCTAACTAGTAACCTCTGTCCCAAAATATAGCAATCTAGTACCAGATGGGACATATCCTACAGGCAGGTAGTACTAGGATTTGTACAATCTGGTACTAGGTTGCTATATTTTGGGACGGAGGGAGTAGTAAATAGAGTGACTAAGAAAATATGGTAACACCTTTTCTTTTGCTAAAATATTTATTTGTATTAAATGTGAAATTTGCTTGTCCTGTTTTGCCTTATGCATTGAAGTTTATGATGCCATTTTATTTTTGCATGGCTTATGATGAGCATATTTGACTTGTTAATAAGGTAAATTTTAGGTAAAGCTGAATAATTTGGTTTGAGTTTAATATCTGTCTTTTCCTCAGCTGTGGGATCTAAACATGGATTCAGGTCCTGTTTCAACCTTCCAGGTTCATGAACATTTAAGGCCCAAGGTGAGACTTTGTCAACCGAATGACTAAAAAGAAGCCATATGATGACCGATACATAATCTAGCTGTACTCTAATTTTCAGTTATGTGATCTGTATGAGAACGACTCAATATTTGACAAATTTGAGTGTTGTCTTAGTGGGGATGGACTCCGTGTTGCAACTGGTTCATATGGGTATTACCTTGTTCTTGTTCTTAGCTACATATGAAATTGTTATACTTAGAAATCATGTCTGCTGACACCTTATTTTTTCATCTGTATTGCAGTAATTTATTTCGGGTTTTTGGCTGTACTCCTGGGAGCACAGAAGCGACCACTTTGGAGGCAAGCAGAAACCCCATGAGGTATGTTTACTAATGGAGTTATGATCAGATTGTTGATAATTAGTTTTTCCTTCCTTTCGGAATGTGGATCTGGAGAAGGATCATGATATGGTTGAATTGGATTCAACAAAACTCCAATCAGGAGCTACTTTCTCCCACTATTTCAAAATTTATATGTACCTTAGGCCTTCTGTTTCACATTTTAAGTGTCATACAGACTTTTAGAATTGTTGTTTCTGCTATTATGGCTTATCTGAGCTTATGTTCTATTCATTGATTTGGATACATAGGCGTCAGATTGTAAACCCAACAAGGCCCACACGCACACTAACCTCTCTGGCCCGTGGTGTGCGGAGAGGTATGTTACTTTTCTTTCACATCAAGAATTTTCAGTAATGAGATAATATGATATTGGCAATCACCTTGTCCAACCATTTTCATATAATATGCTATAGGTGGGGAAAATCAAGGCGTTGATGCCAATGGAAATTCATTTGACTTTTCGACAAAGTTGCTCCATCTTGCATGGCACCCAACTGAGAATTCTATCGCATGTGCTGCTGCAAATAGTTTGTATATGTATTATGCGTAGAGAAGGTGCTTGAGAAAATTTATTGTTTTTGGTTCGCTTTTGGAGGCCGCGTGCCTTCACATGCAACCAGAGAGATATGGTGCAGGATGTTGTCGTCAATTCCTCCCTTGGGGCCAAAAGAGGCCGTTGATGCCCACAAGATGGCTTTTGTTGCTGTGACTGCGTCCTTGTTGATTCTTTAGTACATGTGTAAATTATGCCCTAATCATCAGAAGTTTTGGTCCCAAAAGGTGTGGTCGCAGTTGCCGTACATTCCAAAGTCAGCAGTCCAAGGCACAAATCAAAGATAGAAAGGATTCATTGTGCTAATTTCTGCAGTAAAGGACATAAGCAAATATGCATTGCAATGGGTGTATGATTATCTTTTACATGTAATGCCAATCAGACAAGGCTAATCAGTTGTTTTAGAACAAAAATCCCTGAACAATAGATAACTCAGTTATTGTAGTTATTCTTCATCATTTATCTTCTATTCATTTGACCGTTGAAATAAGTCAGCACTAGTGTAACTGCTATTGTTTGGGATTCTTAACCAGGATGGATTTTCTTTTTGACTGGTCTGGACTTTTTTTTGGTTATGATAAAATGAGGTTATATTAGAACTATTTAGAATTTGCAAGAACGGGGTTCAAGTTCTGTGCCTGTGAATGATATGCAACTTCCATGATCTTTGTGTTATCTTCTGCCTTCTCTAGTTTTCTGCTTCAGGGCAAATGGAAGAGCTCAGTGCTTATATCCCGCAGTCAAGAATGCTTACACCTTCAGTACCAGCTTGTCTTTTTCAGCGCTATATCTCCTACTAGTAATATTGCTGAAGGCTTGAGGCGCACATATGTTGGGCTGGGGTTTCAGTGACTGTAATATGGCTGGAGATGCAAGCGATAGTAAGAGCACGGCAGGTGTTTTGTTCATGTTGGAGAACAGAAACAGAAGGTGGTGACATTATCTTCATGTGAGGCTAATACATTGCTGCCATCACTGCAGCTTATCAAGGAATTTGGCTCAGTAGGTTGCTGTGGGAGAGCTGATGCCTGAAGATCCTAGTTGTGATGTTCTGAAAATTTATAACTACTCTGTAAGATCTTTGTAAGAATTCAGTGCTTCATGATAGATGTAGAACACAAAAATACTCGCTACCATTTCATCGGGGAGTGTGTTGAGCACATCTGTTCAGAGGACGAGCTTACTGACATTCTGACAAAGCCATTGGGCAAAGTTCGTTTTCTGAGCAAGTTTAATAGTATAGCCAGCTACTGGCTCCAATTCATAAATTTAATAGCTCATTCATACAATAGTTACATAATACATTATTAATACCTGGTCCCACCTGTCATACATACACTGCGTTTTGGAGTCCGTGCTACAGCTAACTATAAATCTGTACCCCGCTGCTTTTCTCTCTCCTCATTTATCTCCTTAAAATATGTTTGTAGCTGACTTATAACATGCTATTGTACCTGCTCTCAGGAGATGAGGAAGAAGGGCTGATATAGGTTCAGGCGCACCAAGATCAAGGGGTGAATTTGATAGCTTATCTTCAGTAATCTTGTGCGCAAATTTTATTTTTGATGTTTTGCTTAGGCACTGTTTCTTTCAGCTTGGGATTATTATAATCTAAATTATTGAGTCAGATTACTATAAGCTAGATTATTATAATCTGTACTAGAATAAGCGGTTAGTTGTTTCTTTCCTATATTATTAGAGTCTAGATTATTGGGTTTGCATGTCTAAAGAGAGAGTGGGGTGGCATGGTGGGTAATTTTTCACCCAATAATCTGAAAAAAGCTCACCTAAATGAGCTTTTCAGATTATAATAAGCTGGGCTCCAGATTATAATAAGCTACTTCAATAAGTTGTCTGTTTCTTTCAGCTTACTCTCAGTAATCTGGATTATAATAATTCCAAGCTGAAAGAAACATGGCGTTAGTCTTCTGTTTGATAGGCTGCATGTTCAGAGATGACCGGTTCAGGCGGACTCTAGCGGTAGTGCTCAAGTTTAAGTTAGCGTTTTTTTTTTCCAGTTTTAGTGCCTCATCTTGATTCCCGTTGTATGATTGACGTAATGTGCAGATCTAGTGTTTACATGCAACAGACTCCAGATTGTGGATGGGATAAATAATGGTGAAAAACGAAATTGTTGAACAAGCTGTACGCAGAACCGAACTCTGTTTCCTCTGCTCTCTGAACCTTTCTCCAGTTTCCTGTACCCATTCTGAAAAAAAAAAAAAAAAACCTTCAGTTGGTTTGTGATTCACTATGTGAGAGCCGAGAGAATTCCTGACAACCAACACCGACACCGAAAGGTCGGCGAGTGTTGGACCCACCTCCAGTCCCCAGATGCATGCCAAGGACGATCATGGGAGGTCAAAGGGTCCCCTGCCCCGGCGCCCGGCTACTGGAACTCCAAGGTCATGCTCGGCTGCCACACTGCTGCCGATGACCACAACGGCGACGTGCTCTATGTCTTCGGGCTTATAATGGCTATTAACTAGAGGTGTAAGTGGGATAACTGGTGAACCCCACTCATAAATTAAATAAGTGGATAACCTATTGTTGGAGCCTGAGCTCCTCTAGCAGGGAGGACTCACACCCTCTTTAGAGATTCGGCCAGGGAATAGGTGTGCGGAAATGAGGCGATGGTGTCGGGCGGATGAAACGAGGACGACAAACTAGAGAGGCGATGGTTTTAAAACTTTAAATAAGTTTGGATCGCGCGTAGGTGTAATACCCTACTCCTATATTCTTGGTTGAGTTCTTTGTTGGAATGTTTCCAAGATGTTGGTATACCTTTGTTCTAATTCTAGGGAGCTGATTTCTCTGGTGTGGAGTGTGGACGTTGTGGAGATGATGAAGATGTTCTAAGATCGGCTCTAATCAGGAGTTCAACCCCTTTTTCAGTGGCCTTGGTCCACCTCTAGTTGCAAGAGGATATACAATGACCTGTTGCTTACAAATGGGCCCCAGGACAGGGGTTAGATGTGTTTGGTCTTGTTGCTTCTTGACGAGTGAGCCTGGTCGTCAGGCCACGCCAGTGGCTGGAAGAGAGTGCTGGATGACTGTGGGCCCGACACGTGGTATGGCAGTCAACCGTGCCACCTGACAGCCCACACCTTTCCGCATAGGGGTGATAAAGGCTTTTCACAGGGTTGGCGCATGTTGTCTTATCACGTGTTATCCCAGTCGCACGCCGGGTTGGTATACACCGCCTCGCATTCAATGCGAGGCTTCGTAGGGTCCATGCATATATGCTCCTCTAGGCACTCGGCGGTCGAGCGCGGAGGCAGATGTACCCCGAGCACATCCCATGAGGGGTCGTACTTGGCTGCCGGCTGTAGATGTGCCCCGAGTACAACCCGCGGGGGGCCGTACTCAGGGGCAAATTGGAGGTGTACTCCAAGCACAACCCATGAGGGGCTGTGCTTTGGGGGCTTATGGCAGATGCACCCCGAGCACAACCCACAAGAGGTTGCGCCTGGAGCTCTTGGAGCGTTCCTCTTTAGATGTATCTCAATAGTCCCTTGAATTTGGTTGATAGCGACATGAGTTACAGTATCGTGATAACGTGTCCATGGGCACCTCATGCAGCAGGTGATAGGGACCTTGGTTCCCATTTCTGTAAAACCTGTCGTATTTAAACTGTAAATGGGTTCGCGGGTTGACCCACTTACACTCTTATTTTAATCCTATCGAGTTGGTTTGTATTTAGAAACCACTCGTTAAGAGTAAATTGCTTGATCATACAATCTCATGATTTGTATGGGATGCCTCGTCTCTGGTGCTGACTTGTGTTTGCATCCTGACATCTCGTATTAACCGTCTTCGAGTCATCCTTCCTAGCTATAGTGATTGCATCGTTTGAGCAAAACTAGTGGATCACCTCACCTCATCCGGAACGAGGCTGGACCGATGGCCCACCACAACCTGGTTCGACAAACCAAACATCATGTTGTTACCTGGGCTGTCTAGTTTTCAAGCAACTAAAAACCCCTAAATTTTAGGGTCTGTTTAGATCCCCTGGTAAAATTTTTCACACTGTCACATTGAATGTTTAGACACATGTATGGAGTATTAAATATAAACGAAAAAAATAACTAATTACACAGATTGCTTGTAAATTGCGAGACAAATCTTTCAAGCCTAATTGCTCCATGATTTGACAATGTAGTGCTACAGTAAACATTTGCTAATGACGGATTAATTAGGCTTAATAAATTCAATCTGTAATTTGTTTTGTTATTAGTCTATGTTTAATACTTCAAATGTGTGTCCGTATATCCGATGTGACACGCCAAATCTTTTCACCCCAGGATCTAAACACAACCTTAGTCACTTTTTTTAATAGTTAAGAGTACGTTAAGATTCATGCGTACTCCATCCGTCCTAAAAAAAGGCAAACCATGGGTTTTCGTGTCCAACTTTGACTGTCCGTCTTATATGAAATTTTATTATAATTCGTATTTTCATTGTTGTTGGATGATAAAACATGATTAATATTTTATGCGTGACTTGTCTTTTTAATTTTTTTCATAATTTTTTCAAATAAGACGGACGGTCAAACGTTGGACACGGAAACCAGGGTATGTCTTTTTTTTTTGGGACGGAGGGAGTAAACAATATCATCTCCTATTTGTTCTCCTCCCGCTCGCGCCCGCACGGGAGCTCAAGCTCTCCGGCGCCACCATCCCCCGCCCAACCGTGACATGCTGGCTGGCTAGTAGAAAGCCGTCAACTGCGTCGACGAGGCCCATCTAACTGGCCGCCTCCCCCTCTCTTTTCTTCTCTAACCCAGCCACGACGCAGTTTTCCCATCCCGCCTAATCCACGCTTCCCTCGCTCCCACCAGCATCAATCTCTATGGCTTCGTCGCCGCTCCTACCACCTCACCATCCACCACCAACAAATATTACACACACATTACTAGTCTTATTTTTTTTTATTAAAAGACCACTTATCTGTGTGTAATATTTGTTGGCGTTAAGATTTGAAGCTTAATAGTACTGTCATAATGACAGGTAGGAAGTTCCGAAGGCATCTCCTCCCTTTCTCCTCTCTTGTTGGCTCCCATCATGGTGTCCATAGTCTTGCTTTGGCTGGTGCTGAAATAGCCCCAGTTGAGTACCACGAGAAGAACATGAACAAGGAGAAAAAAATATTCTGAAGAAGTGGGCTTTACGCTGAATTTGATCTTATCCTCTGAAAAAACGGAAGGCATCTGTCAGTCAGTCAGTAATTGCTGCTGGGCTTATTCTCTGGCAGTGTTTAGTTCCCTTCAAACTTTTAAAAATTTTATCAGATCAAATATTTGAACACATACACAGAGCATTAAATGTGAACGAAAAAAAACCAATTGCACAGTTTGCATGTAAATTGCGAGACGAATCTTTTGAGCCTAATTACGCCATGATTTGATAATGTAATGCTATAGTAAACATTTGCTAATGACGAATTAATTAGGCTTAATAAATTCGTCTCGCAGTTTACATGCTGAATAGTCTACGTTTAATACTTTAAATGTGTGTTTGTATACTTAAATTTTTTTTTTTTTGCCATACAACTAAACACGGTCTCTGTTTAAAAGTAGTTTTTTCCCCTAAAGTCATATATTCCCAGAATGATGAGCACAATAGCACCTCATTCGGTGTCATCGTGCGTTTGACATCCTAATTCGATTTTTCTGGAAACAATTGGTATGCATGTTTCTGGTTTCAGGGAATATATCCTAGTAGTTTTAACAAATCTGACCAATGAGATATTACAGTATATGAAAGAAATAATCAGCCGAAATAATGTTCTTTGGATTTGTCGTCAACATTTTACTATATCTATCTATCTATCTATCTATCTATCTATCTAGCTAGCTAGCTAGCTACTACTAGCTAGGAGGGTACCTAAGCAAGAGTGATCTTTTTTTTTTATTTTTTTTAGTTTTAAAAATAAACTATTTCAAAACTTATTTCCAAAATTTACATCTTTTAACCATGTCATGACGAAACAACACCATACAAAAACAGGCATGACAGTTTTATCATGTCACACCAGCGAGGGTAGCGCGACCAAATAACACTGCCATACTAACTAGACCGGCGTGACCAAATAACATTGGCACGCACCAGCGTAGCAGTTTTGTGTGGTGCCGTTTCGTCATGGCGTTGTGACAACAAGAGTATAATTGTAGGCCATATCTGGATTTCCCTTTCTTCATCGAGGAATCTAGCTAAGAGACTTCAAACGAGCTTGTAGCCTTATAGCCCTTCTTTAAAAGATATGATCCTTCTATAATAATCTCTGTGATATTAGACTCTACCGGCCCTTCTCTACAGAATGATGTAACCAGAGAAATTTCTATATTCTGGAATTAATTTTGAAGGTAAGAAAGAAATCTTTATATTTGAGATGGAAAAGAGTTCATATGAATGGCCCAGTGCCGCACAAGCTGTCCTAGACTTTTGACAGAATAGTCCTTCTTTAAAGCAAATTTTACAAATAACCCTAAAAACTTATGGCATATATGGTCCTTATCTCATCACCAGGATCCTTGGCGATGAGGTTCAACATCTCATCTTGGCGTCAACTCATTTAGGGCGTCATCGGATGGATGTTTGGGCTGAGGCTTTTCAGCCAAAGCCTATTGAATTGCTTATTGGGCTGATGAGCACCAGCTACAAAAATCTTCATTAAGCTAAATAAGCCAAATAAGACAATTAAGCCAATCAATGGTTTTTCTTTAGCTTAAGGGAAAAAGCCAACTTTAGCTGATCAGCCAAAGCTATTGGCTTACCGATGAGGGCCTTAGCACCGATCTCTGCCACCTACGAACTTCCCTTTTAGTCCTACCACTCTCCAAATCCTATTGATTTGCTATCAAATTTTGCAAAAAGGGTATATTAATGTATCATAATTTTTTTATTTATAAAAAACCTTAATGCGGTAACAGGTCACTTCCTATTTTCCCATCCCTAAATTCTATTAATTTGCTATCGAATTTTGGGGGCAAAAAAGCTACAAATCTACTTATCAGGATACACTATTCCCCTAATTTGTCAAAAGTTCAAAAAATTGACAGCAAATCAACTCGACATAGGGAGGGGAGGGAGGGACTCGTGTTCCCTCTTATACTTTTTATAAATAAAAATAGATTAGCAGAAATGAATATGAATACAATTTCTGAAAATTTGACATAAAATTAGTAGGATTTGGAAGAAGATATGTCATAGGTAGTGGGTGTCCTTGCCAAACTGACTGACGCTGAGGGTTACTCCCTCCGTCCAAAAAAAACCCAATCTTGGGTTTGAATCTGGATATACTATGTCAAGATTTAAATCCAGGATTGGGTTTTTTTTTGGGACGGAGGGAGTAGGTGTTAGCGCCAACTTGTTTCGTGCGCCAATGACCTTGATGCCAAGATAGGGGGTTGTATCTTCAATAAATTTTAGGTTATGTTTGGTATTCATGATTGGAAACTAATCACATGCACGTAAAACAGAACGGCTTATTTTTATAGAATTAATTAAATATCAGCTTTAAAATTTTTTAAAATAGATTAATTTTTCTATATAGTGTGAACAACAAGGAAGTAAAAGTTGGTACATGTATATATTATAACTCACCCTTAGTATGACTATTTCCTAAAATGTGTAAAATGTAAAAAATTCGGACATGTTGTCTGTGGGGGTGGGGGCAAGCCACAAGAGTTTGCAGTTTGTAGTACCGAGGCACCGTCGCACCGAGCATATTCACGGAAAGCAGGAAGATGCCTGGCGCCCCTGCCATTATCTGCAATCATTCTTGCCTCTCCATTCCTCTGAACTTATCTGAGTCTGACCATTTGTTTTACACTGTGAGAAAGATCATCATCAACCGACTTACCGTCGGTAACCGCGGTTACTGGCCTTACCGCGGGGTACGGTAATATAAATACCGCGGTAACCTTTTTAAATTCAAATAAATTTAAAAAATAATTTAAATTTTTGATAAATTTTACACGGTTTCGTACGGTTTTTCGCGGTTACCGTGCTTACCGCCAGGGCGCGGTAACCCCACCCCCGGCGGTTTGGGAAACCTTGTCATCAACCACTAAAAGTAAGAAATTTTTACATTATTACATACTACTCCATCCGTCTAAAAAAAACTCAAAACCGCGGTTACTGGCCTTACCGCGGGGTACGGTAATATAAATACCGCGGTAACCTCTTTAAATTCAAATAAATTTTAAAAATAATTTAAATTTTTTTGATAAATTTTGCACGGTTTCGTACGGTTTTTCGCGGTTACCGCGGTTACCGCCGGGGCGCGGTAACCCCACCCCCAGCGGTTTGGGAAACCTTGTCATCAACCACTAAAAGTAAGAAATTTTTACATTATTACATACTACTCCCTCCGTCTAAAAAAACTCAACCTAGAAGAGAATATGACCCACCCTAGAACAACGAATCTAGACTATCCTTCGTCCAGATTCGTTGTTCTATGAGGGGTCATAGGTTGAGTTTTTTTTGGACGGAGGGAGTACCTCCGACTAAAATATAAAAATCTAGTACTACCTCCATTCCAAAATATAATAACCTTATTCAAATATGTTGTATTAGAAAATATCTCATCTAATTCTAAGTTCTTATATTTTAGATCCGAGAGAGTTGTATATAGGACACATCATGTTACGATGAATTTAGACATGCTTTTTATTCAAATTTGTAGTTCTAGGATGTATCACGTCTAATACTATATTGTTATATTATGAGATTTATGAGATGGAGGGAGTGCTAGGCAGAAGGACGATCCCTGCTCAGTTCGGGCATCAACAGTGTGTATAAGGGCATAAACAATATAAGCTCCTCTTTTACGTGGTCTTAGGTGCCATGTACCATAAGGCTACTAATGGCAATACCACCTTTATAATGCATGAGATACCACCCTTGCAATGCATGGAAGCTTCAAATGAATCCCATGCAATATTTCTATTTATGCCCTTCTATTTTCTATTCAAGTCTTGACGAAGTTCTGTAATTTATTTTTGGTATTAATTTTACCCAGAAATCCTCAAGAGACAATACCATCACAATGTCACCCCTACTTCCCCCCACCAAACGTCCCCACCCCTTCCCATTGCCATCGAGACTCGAGAGAGGAGATCGTGGCGGTACACCTACTCGACGACGACCACTACCACCTGCTTCCCTTCTCGGCTTTGGCCACCATCTTCCATCCCTTCCATTCCATGGCTCTGGCTACCACTACCCCTTTCTCGGCATCACCAAGATCTGGCAACGTGAGCTCAATGGTGGCTCGGAATTGGCATCCTCGAACGACAAGGCGGTTTGAAGTAGAGCTACAGCGGTGAGGCAGCCTGAGGCGAATCTAGCTGCGGCAACAACAGTGGCTAGAGGATGGATGTGACATCCCGACCCAGGGCTTAATAGGATTAATAGAATACTCATATCAATAAGTTGCAACTTCTTTTCTGGAAAGCGATCTCCAAAGAACTCTGAGCTTAAGTGTGCTTGGCCCAGAACAATATGGGATGGGTGAAGTGTGCAGATAAAACTTGTGTTGCTCTGTGAGGGCAGTCTGTGACCTATTAAAGCTGCCAGATGTAAATATCCCTGGCCTGGTAGAGGCGAGACGTTACAAACCGAGGTTAAGCATGCTTGGCCTGGAGCATTTTGGGATGGGTGACCGACCGGGAAATACTTCCCGGGTGCTGGCCTATGAGGGCAGTCTCTGACCTATTAAAGCTGCCAGATGTAAGTGGGCCCCGGCCTGGTAGAGGTGGGACGTTACAATGGATCTGGAGACCTCGACGGCGGCCCGTGGCTAAATCGGGCGACCTTGATGTAGATCAACGCCGTCAACGGAGGGCTTCGATGAGGCTATTGCGAGAGTGAGGAGGATGCAGCGGGAGGTATGAGGGGAGCTAGGAGGCCGAGGCTCAACAATGAGGGGGTTGGGGAGTTCTTGTTCTTGCTGGGCACTTCAGATCTGAAGGCGACATGGAGGAAGCTGCAGCCGGCAATGGCATGGACCAGGCGATAGATGGCCGTTCCCTTCTCCGGCCCCTCCTTCTCATTGCCCGTGGTTGTCCACCTCACTCCGAGCAATGGAGGCAATTGCTGAGACCCTAGCGAGCTCCGTGCGGCATGGTAGTCCCCTCTTCTTCCCTTGCCATGCTTGTAGTCTATCCCCAACTCCATCTGCGCTTTCTTCCATTACCGCCACTTGCCGATTAAAGCTTCGGGCCGGACGGATGGGGGGCCGGGGGGAAGGGTTGGAGACCACGCGAGGGCGTGGGGGCACAATGCGCCAATGCACTTGCGAACCATATCCTCCGCACGTGAGAGGCTTCGTATAACATGGCTTGATGAAGTGTGTGCATCCTCTGGAGGGTATGCTCCCCCTAGTAGAGGCGTGACAGAGGCAGATGTGACGCTACGACACCGTCGTGGTGAGTTGGTTCCATTCGTCATGTCGGTGCATTGTTCATGCCATAAGGTCGTCTTGTATCACAAGGTTCCCTCTAGTAGAGGCATCACAGAGGCAGATGTGACGTTGCGACACCGACGTGGTGAGTTAGATCCATTCGTCATGTCGGTGCATTGTTCATGCCATAAGGTCGTCTTGTATCACAAGGTTCCCTCTAGTAGAGGCATCACAGAGGCAGATGTGACGTTGCGACACCGACGTGGTGAGTTAGATCCATTCGTCATGTCGGTGCATTGTTCATGCCATAAGGTCGTCTTGTATCACAAGGTTCCCTCTAGTAGAGGCATCACAGAGGCAGATGTGACGTTGCGACACCGACGTGGTGAGTTAGATCCATTCGTCATGTCGGTGCATTGTTCATGCCATAAGGTCGTCTTGTATCACAAGGTTCCCTCTAGTAGAGGCGTCACAGAGGCAGATGTGACGTTGCGACACCGACGTGGTGGGTTAGATCCATTCGTCATGTCGGTGCATTGTTCATGCCATAAGGTCGTCTTGTATCACAAGGTTCCCTCTAGTAGAGGCGTCACAGAGGCAGATGTGACGTTGCGACACCGACGTGGTGGGTTAGATCCATTCGTCATGTCGGTGCATTGTTCATGCCATAAGGTCGTCTTGTATCACAAGGTTCCCTCTAGTAGAGGCGTCACAGAGGCAGATGTGACGTTGCGACACCGACGTGGTGGGTTAGATCCATTCGTCATGTCGGTGCATTGTTCATGCCATAAGGTCGTCTTGTATCACAAGGTTCCCTCTAGTAGAGGCGTCACAGAGGCAGATGTGACGTTGCGACACCGACGTGGTGGGTTAGATCCATTCGTCATGTCGGTGCATTGTTCATGCCATATGGTCATCTTGTACCACAAGGTGGGCCTAGTTTTTATATAATAGCACTTGCTGTAGTGTACAGATGGCAAAGGAGTATGTTGGATCCCACTAAATAAAAAATATCTCTCCTTAATTACCCCTTCCCTTCTGTGCACTTTCTCTTTCAACCCCCTTCACTATCTCTTCTTCTTCTCTCATAGTAGCACAATGGCGACTATCTAGTGACGACGGTGGCATTGGTGGGGCTCTAACGGGTGGACACCGGGAAGCGGTGACACTGGCTGGTGAATATGGAGACGATGCCATCTTGCAGATTCGACGACGGCGGTAGCTCGCGTGAATGGATCCACAATGATGCTTGTGGTGGTGCTCGCAAATGGCTCTAGTAGCACTAGCGGGCGACTGTGGCGGTTCTAGCTGGCAGATCCAAAGGTGGCTGCGACGCTCGAGGGCGCGTACGGATTCGGCAGTAGCAACTGCAGTGGCACTCAAGGGCACGCTTGATTTATTTGATTTTTTTTAAAAAAAATCATGTAGAAAATATTTTATTTTAAAGAAGACACAATGTTGAACAGCTCGGAAAGCATGTTCACATAAGACGATGAAGTTGCAAAATTCTAACTCACTACCGAACAGGCCCTAATAGTACACTACTATGGCTATTTCATTAAAATTTCCCGTGGAATTCTTCCCTTACAAACGAGGCCATTCCTTCAGAAAGGTGGAGGTAAAGATATATTGGTCGTTTCTGCAGACAGAAAATAGCATATTTGTCCAAATTGACACGATACTAGCTAGATTCAGAGAAATGTTAACCAGATTTGATGGCGCAATGCGGCATGTCACCATCTTTCTTTTGAACGGGTACGTGATTGATATATGCGTGTCGCTATCGAGCATGCAGACTCCCTTTTGTCATTTTCCATTTGTGCTTGCATCCCTTGGTTTTGGGCTTTTGGCCGTGGATTTCGTGAAAAAACAGGATATAAGATTATCCTGTTGATTAGTTAGGCCTTTAATTTGAGGCAGATGATGCCAATGCTGGCGATCAGGGAACTGGAGTCTGATGATGGAATCAACCCTGTATATCATTTGTTTTTCCTTTTGAGATAGAGTAATTCTGAATCGTTTCTTCTTTGTTGCCATGAACTTATCTTGTGTTTAGTTGAAAGGAGTTAATTATGGGTGTTTTTAATAATCACGCAATCTAGTCCCTTTTTTTTTCTAAAAAAGAAAATGTGGGTATTTGGTTCCTTTAAGATAAGGATAATGCATGTAATACACGTTGCCTTGACATTTACTTCTGGCATTGAGATTTGTAAAACGTACTACACCATATTACAAACTATTTACATGGTTGATCTCTTCACACAATCACAAAGGAAGTCTCAACCTTGACAATAACCGTGTATATTGATAAATATTTTTTTTTGGCAAGTCCCCTCTTTTGTCAATCAGTTTATAAAGTGTTGCCGAAATTTAAAATTTAAAATTTAATTTTGGATATTTTTCATCTTAGTTTATTTTATAATATTGGCTTTTAAATTGTTGAAGATATAGATATAAAAGTTTTAAATATTTTTTCATTGCTAACAAGTCGTTTCACGGCTTATTAGCTCTAGGCCAAACAATGCACCTGTTGATAAAGCAAGCTTGACCATGATCATTTGGCTGTAGCTTCTAATGAAGCAGAGATTTTTTTCCCCTTATCGTAAATGAAATGTGCATTTTGGCATATTAATTTCTGCTGATCAGAATAAGCATTACATATGCTGAACATGGTAATCCCACAGCAATCAATGAAGTGATCAACAAGCATCATGCATGGCTTTAGTTTTGCAGTCAACATCCTTAGTGGTTAAGATATAATTAGAAATTAATTAAAAGCACGCAGTAAGTGAGGTTCCTTTTGTTATAAAGAAGAAAAGGTAGTACGTAGTGGCTAAGGTTCCATCCACATTGATGATTACGAGTATTTGCTACTACTAGTATATCTTGGTCTCTATCTGATGTGATATGTAACATTATATATACTCCTAATTAATCGTGGGAATAAAACTTTGGGCAAACAAAATTGTACTAATGGCTTAGCAACCTACTCCTCTCGTTAATTAATTAAGTCGCTATCGCCTTTCCTTTGAGAGGTGTTAGGGTCCATCAAGTTGCATGTATTTGTTTTAAAAAGTACTACCTCCGTCCCAAAATAATTTTAATTCTAGATTGTTTAGCATATATTAAGGTTTAAATAGAAAGACTGTGGTGCCCCCTCCCTAAATGGTGTGCATGTCAGAGTGGAAAGATGGTTGAGGGTAAATTAGAGAGAAATTTGAATAAGAGATGATTGATGGGGAAATTAGACTCTAGAGTAACAATTATTTTGGGACAAATTTTGAATTCTAGAAATACAAATTTTGGGACTGAGGTAGTACATATCATTTGTTTATTTTTTTTACCGAGTTTCATAATTCAGGCCCTCAGCGATTGCTCATATTCCCTAATTATAAGCCAAAGCAGATTATTAGAGAATAAAAAATAATTTATAGATAAACCTTATATATATATTCTTCACGATTTAGAAGCTAATGCTAAAAAAACCACATTAAAATATTTTAAAATTAATTTCGAAATTAAGTTTACAAATTTAAATGTTAGCTTTTGCTTTATCTTGTTAGGGCAACTAATGGGACTCTCAAATCTCAACATCTCAATTAGTCATGTTTCTCTAGAAGCCAAACCCGTCTAACACTACAATTCAAAAGTTGGTGATGGGCTGCTTTTGGATTACGGTGACTATACAAGGTTCAGACAAAAAGGGTTGACATGAAGACAAAATGTCATAAATTATATTGTCTGGTTCAAAAATGAAAAAACAAACAAAGAAAGACTAGCTATATTGTGTCCAACCTTTCTTGAAAAACGAAAGATATTATCGTAATATATCCCTTACATTTAAGGACTTATTGTTGACTAATCTATAGCATATATTTCACCTCTCATTGAGAAAGGATACCTCTTGGACAAGTAAAGCATATTAAGTCCGTAAGTAAACACTTTGGCTACGATGATACATCATATATATTAAGGCCCTGATTCAGATTTCTGATGATGAGTGGATTATTGCCTCAAACTATCTACTTGATTATATAGATTAAATATTGTATTAAATAAATTTAATAAATAGATTAAAATAAACGATCTAGGCAATATAATAGATATAATGTTATCTAGAAAATATTTTTTCGAAGCACAAAACAAATAATTTGTTTCAATAATCCAACAAAATAAGCCAATAAAACTAATCCATACCTCATACAAGCATATTTTTGCATTTAGGGTGTGTTTAATTCACGCCAAAATTGGAAGTTTGGTTGAAATTAGAACGATGTGATGGAAAAGTTAGAAGTTTATGTGTGTAGGGAAGTTTTGATGTGATGGAAAAGTTGAAAGTTTGAAGAAAAAGTTTGGAACTAAACAAGGCCAGCTATTTTGGAACATATGCCTTTCTAAAACCATTTCTTGTTTTAGCAGTTTTAAAGCCATTTCGGAAACAATAATGCAAGAAAATCAAGTCTAGATTACTTATTTCCTTTAATTTACACTCTAAAAGACAACCACTTCTTTTTCATGGCTCATAATATAAGACGCCAACGTGAGCATACATTAAGCAATATACATCTTCCTATAAATTTAGAGCTTGTTCACTTTATTGATTTTCAATCTTATCAAAGTTTGGTAATACTAAAATTTGACACATTTTGACGTTATCAAATTTTGGTAGCGTTGGATGTGTTTGATTTGGAACCTTACTAAATTTTGGTGGTGTTTTTTTAGAAGGAATAGAGGATACTTCTGTAATTACCAACGGTAGTACATTGATAATGGTAAGGATATGTTTAGTTTATTACCCGTCCAAAATTTTGTAAGGTTGAAAAATGACAATAAAATAACCATACACTTGGTTGTTTCTAAATCCCCTGCTCACATTACATACATGCATTTATGTGATCCAACAGGGATGTGATTATGGGTCTTTGCGCGGAATAGTGGTTGTGTCTTACTTCTCCGTTCCACAGTGCTTGTCTTTATAGCATTAAAAAATTGTTTTAAAATAGTTGTCACTTTGAAGTACTACTTGTCACATCAATCACTTCCAATTCAAATTTCTCCATTCTATCCCCAGCCACCATTCCACATCCAATTATACTTCATTAATTAAGAGGTATTATGGTCTTTTTTTTTCAAATCTCAGTATATGCTAAACAATTTAGAATGACATGTATTTTATGACAGAGGTAGTATATATTAAGATAGAGAGAGAGTATATATCCCAAATGAAATTTTCTTTTTAAACCTTTCTTTCTTAAGAAAAGCTTTATCCTAGGACTCGCTTCATCCCAAAACATATTAACCTACTACATCAGTTCAAAAGTATAACATCTTTTAGCACTCAGGATTTGTCCCAAAATATAATAACTTCTCTACCAACATTTCATTACCAACCAATCAAAACTCTTCACCCATTTACTTTTGCTATCTACATCCACTTCTCAACCAATCACAACCTCTCACTATTTAATTCTACATACTTTCTTAATAACCGTGTCTAACTCTAAAACTACTTATATTCTGGGACGGAGACAATAGTATTGAATGATACATATTAGGTTGTGTTTAGTTCCACATTAAAATTGGAAGTTTGAAGAAATTGGAACGATGTAACGGAAAAATTGGAAGTTTGAAGAAAAAAGTTGGAATCTAAACAGGGCCTTACTATGAATCTAGATATGAGGCCAATCCAAAATTGTACAAATTGTACAATCTAAACAGGGTTGCTATATTCTGAGATGGAGCTAGTGGTATATACTACCTCCATTCTAACATACGGCAACTTAGAATGGATCTTATACTCAGGGTATCAAATCTCATTATGTTTAACATATAGTTCGTGGCATATGTTTAATTCTATCTTAAGTTACTGCTCTCTCAATTTTAAAATATAAGGATTTTGGTTGGATGAGACACTTATATTTTGGAACGAAGGGAGTATATGGCCCTGTTCGAGAACCCAACAGATTGTTGATAAAGTTTTGGATTTTTATGGCACGCTTTTCAAACTGCTAAATGGTGTGTTTCGTGTGAAAACTTTCTATATAAAAGTTGCTCTAAAATATCATATTAATCTGTTTTTCAAGTTTTTAATAATTAAAACTCAATCAATTATGTGTTAATATCACCTCATTTTACGTAAAAAAACATAATCTTTATCTTCATCTTCACAAGAAAAGAACACCACCTATGGTGCTGTCAATGTTTTCTTATCCTACTAAAGCTTTCTATACGTAGTCCATTAATGGGATGTTTGCCCGGCCTTGCTGCATGCTGTGCTGCATCCCCTCCCCCACCCCCACCCCCGAGGGCACAGTAATTCCAACTCTTTTATTTTTGGTGGAGCTTCCACGAACGCCGCCGCATCGATCGATGGAGATCAGCGGGGGGGGAAGGAGAGGAGGAGGAATCGTGTGCTTTACCTGGCGGAAGATGGCGTCGGAGCTGAGGGGGCTCTCCCTGACGCGGCGGTGGGCGGGCGCCGACGCGCGGTACCAGAGCAGCTGCTGCTGCTGCTCCTGATGCCTCTGCTCTCTGCTCGCTGGGAGCGGGAGCGTCACCGGCGGCGGCGGCGGCGCGGGCCCGCAGGCGGAGGGCGTCGTCGGGTTCGCCGCCGCCGCGATCGGGGG
>CM020183.1:25384390-25450928 GCA_009805545.1 Oryza longistaminata
GGGCAACAACGTCCATGAGTAGCGTGCATGCTAATGGGTGGTTGACGTGGATGGACGTTGTTCGTGGCCGCTTCCTGAAGACCCGCGAGCACACCAACTAGAAGCTAGTGATACAGTGCCCAAACTTGGCTGACAACTACACATCCGCATTGACTTGGGAGGAATCCATTAATACCAATAAGTTCTATCATATGTCACGATTACACCCAAAGATTCACAATCCGACCGAAAACCGACGAACAATCTGGTCGATTCTGCGAAATTCGAGTTTCGACGAGACTCGAAAGCAGAAGTCTCTGAATTTTGGTGAGTTTTCATTCAAAGCAAATTTGAATTGATAAAAAGAAAAAAATCAAATAAAAATCTTATAGAATAGGTATTGATATTCAAGAATCAGTTGGAATATAAATTTGACGAAAAAAAATTAATGTATTCCGTTGTATTTACTGAAATTACAGTAGAAAGAAAAGAATTAACGAAAAAAAAGGAAACACTTTCAATACTTCTTTTTCTAGTACGATTGAAATTCTCGATGATTTCGCTCGGAATTTCGCCCAAAGACCGACCGGTTTTCGCAGCCTTATCCGCAAAATTCAAGAGAATTTGTTAGTTCAATATATTTGGTTTGAAATTTGTTTGGAATCTATCGTGCTTTTTCCACCGGATTTCGTTGAAATACCGTCATTCGTCAGTGAGCCCGAAACGGAAGCGGCTATCTCGGAATCAGTAAACCATATTACCCACTGAAATTTATCACGTATTCTACCAATAGCCGTCGCTTGTGCTCAAGTTATATGACTTTACTATTTTCGTTCAATTAACCTCCGTTAGCACGTACAATTTATCCAAATGACCCAAAAATACCTTGCCGGACAAAAACCTCAAAATTATGGAAACAAAATTTCTAAATATTAGCATTCAGTTTTGGCAAAAATTTTGTGATACCAATCTTGTGTTTATCATATTTATGACATAACGAGAAGTTTCAAAATCTTAAATAACAGTATAAAATACCTACAAATGCAAACCGGAAAATTCAAATTCAAATACATAATCATTTAATTTTGACGCTTAAAATACAAATGTTCAATGAATTTTGAAACTACAAGAGGCCACTTTAGAAGGATCTATGCTGGTAGAGCATCGCGCGTAAGAAATGGTGTTTCCTAAAAATTTAAGGTTTTACCGTCGCACCAAAGATTTCAATACAGGAGCTGTGCTGATATGCTTCCAGAAAAAGCTCAGGCCCATTCTCGCAAAAAATCACCAGAGCATTCCTTCCCTTTTTCCATTCTTCCAATTCTTTTTTGTATCTTTCTTCTTGCCTTTCCCATTCTTTCCGCATTCCATGGCCGACGCTCACAATGCATGCCATGTACACGGGATCATGCCGACCACTTAGCTCTTATGGCAATTCGGGACCCGACATGGCTCGGCTGGCTCCAGCACTCATTGTAGCACGACGGCGCTGTTTGCTCGTGATATGGGGCGACTCTAAGGATGTAAGTGGCTACCCGCGAATCCAACTTACAATATCAAATAAGCGATCCGGTACCACTTACCACCGTAAGTCGGTACATGCAATAATCAACAGCTGTTAAAGGTTGCACATAGACCGATGCCCGCTGTCGATGTAAGATATGGTTGTCGGACCCTGCATCTGGCATGGCGTCCTGCAAGTACGACCGTTGGATGGCTGGCAACATGCGGGCCATACACCGTGGCTGCTACAACGAACCTGACCTAGTCGTGGGACGCTGCGGCACTGGTGGGCGGGACAGTCAGGGCCAGCTTCAGCCGCTATCGCGACCATGGCAGCTAGTCGATCCGGAGCAAATACCAGCGCGCGTATGTTCATACGGGATCTGCAGACGCACTATAGTGCGATGCATAGCGAGATGGTTGGTTGATGGAGGTTGGTGCCTGGAAATACCCCAATCGAGCTTGCGCCATTTGATCAAAAGAGGGTATTGGTATGAGAGTCACAGGAAATGAGATGAAGAAAGTATCAAAGTGTTTCAGTTTGATTCAATTATATAAAATACAAATCAGTTTGTCGATTTTATTTATTTACCTTTTTCTACACTTAGTCTCCATTTTAGAACTCATGTGCCTGATAACGTTCATACACATAACTAAAAGAGAAAAGAAAGCACAAAATACGAGGAACATCGGTATTTTTATCTAACTTTTTTTAAGAACACAACATTGGAAGTCCCGCTGTTAAAAAAGGACTGTATTAAAGAATAAAGAAAAAAAGAGTCCAAGAAAATTACAACAAACGAATCTAACAAAGGAATCTTAACTCATGACTACAGAATTGTCGTCTCTCTTAATCTAAACAATAAAAGTAGAAGCATCACTTTTAAGGAGCTGCCTTCAGGGATAAACAAAAAGCCGAGCTTATTTATCAAAATATAAAACCATTCCGCTTTTCAAATATTCAAGTCCCAAGCAAAAAATATTCCCATGAAACAGAGTTCATGCGCTCAATTTTCTCGTTTAAAGTTCTTTCGATGTAAGCTAAGCCAAAAGCTCTCCCTCTCTTTATATACTGTATAGTATATATATGGAAATATGGAATTAGGTGCGATATATGGCTGGGAAGCCCCAAAAGCCCCCGAGTCTTATCATAAAGACCACCAATTTTGATTCTTTTCTCTCTAGTAATGCACGACGAAGTGATTTCTTCTGTAATACGCGACGAAGCAAGAGTAAAATGTGCCACACATCCAAACACTGAAACAATGGCATAGGGAATTTGAGTAGCCAAAATACATACGATTGTGTCCTGATTAAAAATTTACATTGAAACAAATAAATAATACTGCCTCCAGTATTTCGAGTAATTGTATGAACCGGTAATTAACGGTGCACGTCTATCAAAGCTTTTAAATGGTGCGGCTTTTTAAAACTTACTATATAAAAATCTTCTGATTATTGTTTTAATTTTTATGTAATTATTGTTTTAAATTATTTTAACTTTATAATCAATTCATGCATCCATATCCTTATATAATTAATTAAAAAAATCATGAATTGCTGGCTATTATATCCAATACTGCCTTTAGTACTAGTATTTGGTTACTCCCTCCATCCCCGAATATATAGGAATTTTGATTATTTTGTACCTGCAAGCTGTTTGACCGCTCGTCTTATGTTAAGTACTTTGCAATAATAAAGAAGTCACAAAATAAAATAAGATAATAATTCAAAATTTTTTGAAATAAAAACGAATAGTCAGACAGGTAGCAAGCCGAAATGTATAAAATATGGTTATTAAAGAATGGAGGGTAGCTTGACGAGAAAAGAACGTGACCAACCTAAATAGACGGGCACGTGACCAAGCCTACCAAAGGATATAAGTATGGTTAGCTGCAGGCTGCTAGATGGTGTCACTGCTAATGTGGCTCGACGAGACGAGTGAATGCCGAGACGGTTGCAAGCTTATTTTAGGCAGGACAGTGACCGACCACGACGCTCTGCCGGTGTTCGCCACACGGTTCGGAACACTTTCCCTAGAAAAAAAAAACAGATAACCCTTATTCACAAGTGCATGATTAAATGACTTAAAAAAGTAAATTAATATTAATTTTTAAACAATGTCTTTTATTGAAAAAAAAATAAAATACCGCACCGTTTGCCAGGTTAGAAAACCTTGTATAAAAAAATATCTCTTGTCCCAAAATAAACCACTCTCGATCAATACAAGTTGGTTTATTTTCTGTTACAAAATAAACCCATCTCGTTTGATATGCGTTGGCTTATTTTGTGAAGAAAGGAATAAATGTTTCATTTCGAGCGGCAGTGACCGACCAGGACCGCATGCATCAGTGGCCGATTGCAGGCCGCCACAACGTTCATTATATTTTTATTTGACGAATAAGCTGACGGCGTGGGCCAGCACTACTCCGGCCGCCACCTCCGCGTGCGTGCCTCCTGTGCTTTCACGATGCAGCCTGCTGGTGTGCCCCTGGATGTAGGGGTGGGCATTCCGGTCTAACCCCGAAAATTTCGGTCTCGGTTTCGGTCTTTCAGGTACTTTCGGTCTTGAAAAGTAAAGATCGATTCAAGTGCCAAAAATTTAGGAACCGACACCAAAATTCGTCGGTCTCGGTACCTGACCCGAATTTCAACACACATTTCATTATATGCAAAGAAATAATGGAAATTTTCAACACAAAAAACACAAAAAAAAATCCGTAAGCACGCTTATGAGTAAAAGACTCTTATTAGTTTGCATGCCCAAAGAAGAAGTAGGGGATGTGAAAAGTTAGAGTTTAATCCTATGTAAAACATAGTGCGATGTAGGTTGCATTTAGAAAACATTTTTTTGATAATTCGTCTTTTCGGTCTATTCGGGTTACTCCGAGGAGACTAACCGAATTGACCGAAACGAAATTCGGTCTCTTCAGCTCCTAGGAACCGAATGATGGACCGAATTTCCGCGATCTCCGTCTCCGGTCTTTTGCGTTCGGTCTTTTTCAACCCACCCCTACCTGAGCATGACGGGCTACCTGGCATACTCTACGTGGCCTCCTCCCGATCGGACGCCCCGCATTCCGCAAAATAAGCCGCCTACCCGCCGTTACGCGTTACGTATAAGCCTGCGCGTCCTTTACAGTCTACAACTACAGGCTGCAAACTGAATACACTACCACTTCTTGCCCTCATGCCACGATAGTACAATGTAACACAAAACGTACCCCAGATCGAATCTCCACCCCTTCCTTCTTACCTCCACTACTATTGCTAATTAATTTCTCAACAGCTATATATACATTGATCTGATCAACTAGACTAGGTCACTATTAATAATAATACATCAATTAATTAAAGTCCCGTTAATTCCCGATCTGCCCTCGCGCATACCAACCCACGCTGCACGCAGCAACTACAGGTGCAATCCGTACGTTCCTTACCTCGACTGCCTTTATTATACATCCATCAGTTAGCTCCATACTTGGAGCATCCTTGATGCTCCCTTTCCTCAGCAGCAGCGCCATTGCTACTGAATCTGAAACCACCACCACTCCATCTCCATTGCTGCAAACTACAAGCCGCGCACTAATTAGTTAGCAAAATGGAGAAGCCGGGTGATGATGACAAGCTGAAGGTTCCTCTGCTGGAGCCTAAGCCGGCTACCAACAAGCATCAGGAAGATGATGATGAGCAGGAGGAGGAGGAGGTTGGATCGGTGAGGCGGCGAGTGGTGGAGGAGAACAAGTAAGCTGTGGTGGTGGCGTGGTCCCTTTCCATCTGCGCCCGCTTCTCCCTTCGCGTCACCGTCATCAGCCAGGCGGTCATCGGACACATCGGCGCCACCGAGCTCGCGCCTACGCACTCGGCTCCACCCGTCCTCATGCGCATTCAGCAATGCATCCTGGTAAAGTCATGCCGCTGGATTCCCTTGTTTACTTATTATTACCAGAGTTATCATTACACAGTTTTGGGTTAAATTATTAATATTATTACTACGCTGTAACAATCAACTTGATCTTCTTTTACCTGTTTCGTGTTTTCGGCCAATAGCTGCTTTTTAATTTCTAAAAGCTGACTTTGATGATGTTAATTTTGACTTAATTGTGCCGAGTTCAGAGACAACAGCGCCGCGCCGGCCGCTGGAATTTTGCTGTGCTTTAATTTGCCCATCGATTAATTGAGACAAACAATGGAGTTCAGTTGCTGTCTTTATAGGTTCAAAACAGAGTGTTCGATCTTGTCCACATTGTTGTACTATACTAAGAAAGCTATAGCTCGATTTTTTTTTAAAAAAAAAGAAATGATATAGTACATAACTGCGCAGAAGGAAAAAATTTAAAATCATGTGAGGAGTAGGAGGCCTCTTGCCTCTTGGATTTCAAGTACTAATAAAACTTTGAAGTAGACTTCTTGACCTAGCCATCCTTGCCTTGCACGGCTCTCTCCAGACATAAGGGCCTTTGAACGCAGGAATGAAAAAACATAGGAATAGAAAAAACGCAGGATTTTGATAGGAATGTAAGTTGTAAAACAGAGGATTGCAAACAACAGGAAAAACACAGGAAGGTCGTTTGATTGGACCGCAGGAAAAACACAGGAATTAGAGGAGATATAAAGACTCCAAAGGAAAGTTTCCAAGAGTTTTACCTCATGTAGGAAATCCTCCTCAAAACTTGCAGGCATTAGGCAAATCCATAGGAATTCATAGGATTCCATAAATCCATTCTTGATTCAAAGTCATATATAGGAAATTGCCTATCAGCGAATAAAATCCGCTAAAAATCTACCAATATCTGAATTTCACTTACATCGGCAATCCAAGGAGTGGGGCCAAACCCTAACTAGTACTCCCTCCATCTCTAAATACTTGACGCCGCTGACTTTTAACATATTTGACCGTTGTGTTATTTTAAAAAATTAAGTAATTATTAATTCTTTCTATATTTGATTCCTTGTGTAAATATACTACTACTACTCAAATTTTTTAATAATATTCACAAAATTTATTGAACAAGAACGAACGGTCAAACATGGTTAAAAAAAGTCAACGGCATCAAATATTTAAGGGACGAAGGAGTATATAGCACTACCTCATGTATTCTTTTGCCGGGTCTTTTCATGTGTATTCTTGTTGGATCTTCTGATAATATTTTTTTCTTCTTAAATAAAGTAGTTTGTACTACCTCTGTCTACTAGCTTGTGCAACAATAGCAAAGTCTTTACCTAGATTTTTTTGAACGGAATATACAAATAAAACATAACCAGACCATACTACAAGTCACTCCTATGAAAACTTCTTTTTACTAAATATTAATTGCACTATAAGTCATCTATGATATGCATATAAAAAACAGTATATACTACAAATTAACCGTATATGCACATTGTTGTAAATTGTCAGCGGCAGCTGGCTCGAACCGCATTAGAAAACGTTGTGTGGCAATCATATGGCGCCAAGCAATATCACATGTTGGGCATCTATCTACAACGCTCATGGCTAGTTCTCTTCTGTTGTGCAGTCATCCTTTCTCCCGGTCTATATCTTCACAAACTCCACTCCTGATCGCTCTCGGTCAAGACCCTGAGATCTCTCCGTGCGCGCACCATCTCTCTATGGTACATCCCCGTAATGTTCTCTTACATATGGACATTCACGCTCCAAATTACCTACAAGCGCAGAGCAAGAACATTATGATTGTCACTTACCTTGCCTTCCTCAATCTTGGGATTCACCTCTTCTTGTCAGGCTCCTAACAGTTAAGTTCCAACTTGGTCTTGCTGGGGTCATGGGATCCATGGTCATCTCCTTTGGATCCCGTGTTGGCCACTCGCTTTTGTCTTCTTGGTGGTTGCCCTCTAACATGGACAGGGTTCTCATCTCTGCTTTTACTGATCTTGGTGCTATTATGAAGCTTCGTTATCGTCTGGAGTGATGCTTGGTAAGTAACATGGTATGTTATGTGTGTATATATGAAATTTTCGACAAAAAAATTGATGATGGCAAATAGAAAGTTAATATTTTAGATGCTAACTGTTAATCAAGTTCTTTTATTACAAATAATTAGAAGCTCATTAATTTATTCTCATTTTTTCTTTTACCCTTTCAGTTGTAGAATTGTGTACAAACACCATATTGGTTCCCTCACTGGTTATATGAAGAATGCAGAGTTGCTCTTGATGCTCTTTCTATATGGTAATTATTTCCACTCTAATCGTTGCGATTAGTTTAGAAAACAACAACCAGATCATGTTGTATCATGTATATCATTGTATTGTTTTGTTTTCTCCTCTAGTAATTGAAAAGGTTGCTTATTGAACATTGTTGTTTTCACTTGCAAACTTTGTAGCCTTAATATCAATGGTTGGGAGATGATGATTTCTATCGGAATTTTTGTCTGCAATAGGGTAACTTCACGATCTCAGCTGTCACTCACTATGTGGTTCATTCTAACTGATGCAACATGAACCAAAAATTTGACATATACTTAATGCATGTACATTTTAGAGTGCGGGTGGCAAATGAACTTGGAGCCGGAGAGTGCAAGAAGGGCTAAGTTTGCCATTTTCAATGTGGTCACACTTCTTCTTGATAGGATTTGTGTTGTTTGTGCTCTTCCTTTTCTTCCGTGAAGCCTTGCATACATATTTACTGAAAGTAAGGCGATAGCAGATGAAGTCGCTGGTCTTGCTCCCCTTTCTAAGCTTCTCCATTTTTTGAATAGTGTCAACCAGTGCTCTCAGGTATGTTATTCCATTTGAAGGACAAGTATATCAAAGTAATTCAAAATTTAACAATGAAATTACTAATTTTCTAATTTATCTATAGGTGTCGCTATCGGATCGGGTTGGCAAAGTGTAGTTGCCTATGTTAATGTTACATCGTACTACTTGATTGGTATCCCTCTTGGTGCAATACTAGGCTATGTGCTAGGATTCAAGCAAAGGTAAGGAATTTGTGATGATAGAATTTCACTAGTTAATCTGGATTTAAGTTGTGTCCCTCACTTATGTTCATTCTTTTTTGCAGGGTATTTTGATCGGCATGCTTCTTGGAACACTAGTCCAGACTCTTGTGCTTCTATTCATCACACTTAGGACCGATTGGAAAAAACAGGTTGCCTTTTTTTACCTCTGCTCATATTTTTTCTATCCTTTTTTCTGATTAAATATCTTTTTTCAAATAATTTAAGGGTCTCTCTAGAAAATTCAGGGTCATTAGAAGAGCATATTTTCTCATTTAATGATGTGCTTCATGTTTAATTTTTCAGGTAGAGATTACTCGAGAGAGATTAAACAGATGGTAATATGGATGAAACGGACGATCACAGAATTCAATAGGAAATGCATGATATAAAACTTCTGCACACTTGTAAAGAATTTTGATGATTTATGAATCAACCTGTCAAAATGGAGATGTGCTCGGATTTAAGATTTTCAAGGTTTGAACTTTCAAAAAAATTCATCAAGGTCACGTATCCACCAAAGAACAATTTTAATCATATGGCTTGGGGTGATGGCTTTTCCGCCAGGAAAAGTTATTGTATTGTATATACCCCTTATCCTATTATTTCACCAAGCCCTTGCACAATGTGAGTTTTACATGATTTTTGTATTAATTAGAAAGAGCTTCCATGTAAGTCGATTGTATTCACTAAGCTTTATTATCTATCGTGACTAAAATTTATTGATTGAACTATCAAATATGAGAAACAGTCAAATTTCACAAAAAAAAAAAAACAGAGAGAAACTGGCCATTCCTGTTCTTTCAAATTCTAGCTACTAGACCATAGCGATCACACTTTTCAAACCATTAAACACTTTGTTTTTTCAAAAAAACAAAATATTATATAAAAGTTTTATAGAAAACTAAAAAAATGATCATTTTCAATATCAAAAAAGACCATGCGCTAATTGAGTATCTGCTCCTATAAGCAAATCGGTAATCCAGCAAAAAGCTATATCAAACGGACCATTCTGGCATAGTGTTTTGTGATAATGTTTCAATTTTAGAGCATCTCCAAGAGATAACGATCATGTTACCTAAAGCATAACTACTTTGGAATTATGTCTAAAACACAGCCTCCAACATATACCCAATCATGGCCAATATTCCGACACGCCCAATCCTATCATTCGCCGTGCGTGCGGCTGATTGAGACTCGCGAGCTAATGGAACCTCACGATGCCCTTTCTTGTCCTGACGGCTGGCGTGCACTCGTGTCCACCTTGCTGACGCGCTGCCCAGTGATGCGCGATCACCCAAGCCTAGTGCGCAGGTCGTTTGCAACGGACATCAGCTAATGGAGACCCTCACAATGCCCTTTCGTCCCTGACGGCGCCTGCGACTCGCGTCCACCTTGCTGACGCGCTGGCCCAGTGATGCGCCGATCGCCCAAGCAGCCTAGCACTCGCAGGGCGTTTGCAACGTAACAAAAACGAAACAGATCGCTTAGAAACCAATAAGTTGAAGGAGAAGCCACCTAAACGTGTGAGCAAATCTAACATTTTGCAAAGGGCACTGCTATTGCTAGAGAGGCGATTATCGGGCCTATGTTAGGAAAAGTTCGAATTACGCTTGAAGTATCGTGGTAGTACGAATTATCCACCTCTATTTAAAAACTAGACATTCTTCATCCTCAACTTTTTATACGGACGAATTATCCCCTGACAGACTCCGGAACGCAGCGGTTTTGGTCCTACGTGGCACACATGTAGCAGTCTAGTCAGCATTAAAATATATATATTAAGGTAGGGCCCACATGTGGCGACCTAGAAAAGATGCAGAACTGACAAGTGCCCTACCATTTTTTTATTTTTTATGCTGACTGGACTACCACGTTGTGTGCCACGTTGGACCAAAACTGCTCCGGAGTCGGGTGGCCGGGGAGGGGGCTAGTTCATCAACCCATGATTTTTGTTCTACTAATAAGAAAAATTAATACTAATTAGTTTTCAAATTGTTATTAGCCGTTTCCTTGTCGGTTAGCATCTCGCCTGCCGCCTGCCGTGCTCAGATGTGAAGTTCAGCCTGCCGCGGTGCTCCCGAATCGTGGCTAGATTTTCGATTCACGTCTGTGTGTGCTTGGGACGGGCACAATTTGTTTCGTGGTGATATATGCTGCTGCGGATTCGGGTTGCCATCGTTGCTCGTTTTGGGGATCATGGGGGGAACCAGCGGCCGGGCGCCGGACGCATGCGTTGCACAATTTCGCGGTGGCCGGCAGTGCAGAAACGACAGCGATGTCCGAGGATAACTGTTGCTGTTAGCATTTACTAGTAGCAGGGTTTGGCCTTTGGCGTGTCAGAGTGAAACAGTGAATGACCAAACAATGGGTCACTTGGCACGCAAGGCTTGTACACATTAAAAGACTTGGTACTCGGGTTGGTTGTACAGACTACAGAGAACTCCTACATACGGAGTAAGAGTTATTGTTGGGAATGTTACTTCAGATACAGAGCTTCCATTGAAGGCCAGCAAAATCTTGAATTTATGCGATGTTGGACATGTGGCTCCCCTGTTCAGAGTGGTCCATATAACTGTGTGTAGTGTGGCCTTGTGGCCTTGTCTTCTCCAGTTCGGGGCATGCCTTGCTTGTGCATGAGGTCCATATAACTGTATGTGTTGTCGGCTGCTGTTTTTTAGTTGGATAGCCCCTTTCCACCAGGCATTAAGGCATGCTACTTGGCACCGATATGATTCTTTACATTTGCTACTCTAGGATGTCAGTGTGCTGCAATGTTGGCACAGTATTGGGGCAAGATTATTTAATGAAATTTCCTTGTAAGATTGGTGGTGGGAACTGGGAAATGATCTGAGCCGAACACTAGGTCCATACCCGTTGATCTGGTTTTACGCAAAACTTTGTATGCATGCTTGCATAAATCTGAAGATTTGAGTTTTAGAACTGGCATTCCTTTTAATTTAGATATATTCTTGCAAATCAAATCATTTTTTCTTTTACCTGACAAAACAACATTACATAACTTAACCCATGATAAAATATTTATTAGGATATTAGTAAATTGGATGTCAACTTTTATTACTCTTTCTTATAGCTGACAGCTAATCTTTTTTTTTTTTTGTTTTTTGTTTTTTGTAGAGCCATGCAGGCCTTCTGAACCTATGCATTGTTGTGCTGGTTGCTGTGAACAGCAGACTTATTATTGAGAACTTAATGAAGGTTCATTATCATTTCTTGCTCTCTTTATTTTCCCCAGGGAGTAGTAGCATTTACTTATTATATGCTTTTCTCTACATGCCTCTTGTCTATTATAGTTCTGATTTAACTCATTCTCATTATCTGTATTTGCCGCTGCAGTATGGCCTACTAATTAGAGCTGGATTTTGGTTTAGTGGAACATCGCTGGCAGATTGGCCTCTTCTCATGTGCTGGTAGATATCTACTGACCTAATTCTAATTTGAGATTTGATAAACAGTTGTACACCTCCTAAAACAATAGATCTGCAAATTACAGTCTCACTTTACCAACTTTCCCGCTTGCTGCACTTATGGTTGAGAAGTTGGCTCAAAGAAAACTTATTAGTAAACATGTAAGTTTGTTTTACTTTGCTAGTAGTTCTTTATATTTTTATTGTCTTTTCATTCAAGGCTCCTTCACTATTGATGTATCGTGTATGTAAGTTCATGCCAAAAGAATTGCCTGTTGATTTACTGTTTCAAGTGCCAGTAGACAGTTCATGATTTTGGTACACCTCTTGCAGGTGGTTATTCTTCTCCATATCGTTATTACAACATCTGTCCTTGTCTATCCAGTTGTTGTGATTCTAAAGTAAGCATATTTCTTTTGACTTTGCAGTTTGTTTGAATGCATCTACTTTTGACATTCGTTGATCTCTTATATTTGATGGTATGGGATACACTCATTTTTTGTCGTATTCAGAGATATGCTGTATTTATGTGGTATGAGTGCAAAGTTAATTCAGGTTTTTCAGTTTCAAACTTTTTAGAGTAAATTTCACTAATGTATATTTGTTGACTAAAAGATGACTCATGCAACTCTTATCTTTGGTTATGTTTGATGTTATACGATATATCTAGTCCACAAAATGTTAGTTTTCAGTTTGAGTAAAACAATCAGAGTCATATGGATAATTAGATTCCGTCTTGGAATCTTAAAGCCCATTTCTTTTTAATAGTCATCAACTATTAAATAAAAGTAAATCTTATTAGTTCCAAATTCTTAGAACTAACCTGAGAGATATCAGCGCAGTCCTACCACCCTGAAGTTGCATGTATGTGGCAATGTTGTGCAAATCGCATTTCATAATCTTAGATTCAGATTAAGTCATCCTTATTTGTCAAACAGAGGCAGTTGAGGGCAGAAGTAACAAGTACATGTCGCCTTTTTGTTGATTGTAAAGAGATTAGATAGTTCTTATATACTTATCTATTTTGGCTTCATGCATTGATATACCAAGAAATGTTGTTTATGAAGATATTGTTCTTGCATAAATCTGGATTCTTAGTTCATTTACATTTCAATCTTTCAGGTGTGATTCGGCAGTATTATCTGGATTTGTGTTGATGTTTCTTGCAAGCATTATTTGGTTGAAGCTTGTTTCTTTTGCTCATACAAATTATGATATAAGAATGCTGTCCAAAAGTATTGAAAAGGTAAAGTATAGGTATATGCTTGTATGTTTCATTTTTCATGGTTTCTGTTACAATCGTTGACTTCAAAACATAGAGAATAATGCAAAAGCAATTTCCAAAGCAGTGTAGATTTTACGTATGTCAGCAATGAACTGCTAGCCAGTAAACTTTTGTTGTATTCCTTCTACAAAGACTAGTTCATGCTGTACTTCCTGTTTAAACTTGTTTCTAGCGTTCATCCCTGACAATATTTGAATTGCTTGTGTAGTGCAAATTTTATAGCTTAGCTAACTCTTCACTCATTTCTATCATTGTGGCTATGATTATTTAATAATACCATCTTTTATTCTTATACAATAGGGCGTGACACATGACATTTCTATAGATCCGGAGAACATTAAATGGCCAACCTTTAAAAGGCTATCCTACTTCATGTTGGCCCCAACACTTTGTTACCAGGTACTGTTCTTTGCCTTAGACCTCTGCTTCTTACTTTCTAAATTCGAACTTTGCATGATCCATTCTTTTTGTCACATATATTTACATTTAACTAAAAATAAACTTTTCCTTATTTCATTCTTGTTCACTATGCAGCCAAGTTATCCCCGAACTACATATATTAGAAAAGGTTGGGTGGTCCGACAACTGATAAAATGCCTTGTTTTTACAGGCTTGATGGGTTTCATAATTGAGCAAGTGAGCCTCTTTACATGATTTCTCATGGTATTTCATTTACATAGCTGTTTGTATACTCAATATGTCCTTTATTTTTCAGTACATAAATCCAATTGTGAAGAATTCGAAGCATCCATTGAAAGGGAATTTCTTGAATGCTATAGAGAGAGTATTGAAATTATCAGTGCCAACATTATATGTCTGGCTTTGCATGTTCTACTGTTTTTTCCATCTCTGGTAAGTATCTTTGATAACTTTGTTTTGTCCCTGTATTACATTCTTTGTATCTTCCAGTTGGGTACCATATTGCATATACAAGGACCAACTGTTCCACAACATATTGGATAATCATGGTTTTCTACCATATTTAGTTAATCACTTGTTTGATGGGTTTATTGTTGCAAATGCTCATGTATGTTGAGTTTTTGCATAGAAAAAAAAAACAGAGTTTGGGTGGTCCCTCTGTGTATGTGTATGACAGGAATCCATGGTTTTGGATCAGAATGGGAAAAACATAAGTTTTACCATAACCAGACTTCAACCTTTCATCTCATACTGCTTCCGTGCATTTTTGTTCCTTTTCTGTACAGGTTGAATATTCTTGCTGAGCTCCTCCGTTTTGGTGATCGTGAATTCTACAAGGACTGGTGGAATGCCAAAACAGTTGAAGAGGTGAAAGACCTGTTAATAATACATGCATGTTTTTTTTTAAAGAAATTCTGAGAGAACTCTGGATAGAGCTGACATTGTGATTTTCCATGCACTTCATATGGGATGATCTTTCGGGATGGCCTCAGTATTGGAGAATGTGGAATATGGTGATTTTCTTTCTATTTTCGTCTTCAAATTTTTCTTTAAAGGAAAAACTTATATTTTTAATTTAGTACAATAAATCTGAAATAACTGCCAGCTTCCTTCTAAAATAAATGTTGAAAATTGTCACTAAGCCTGAGATGGTTGTCTTAGTAGTTAACATTAATATCATTCCAGTATCTAACAATTGTTTTGTTTCTTGTCAGCCTGTTCACAAGTGGGTCATTCGACATATATATTTTCCATGCATAAGGAATGGTTTTTCAAAGGTAATTTCTGCGGTTTATCTAAGACAGCCATGCATGGTTTAAACCTTATAGTGGCGAATTTCAATATTATCAGAATATTAACAAATTGTTCCATTTAAATTGCAAGTACCTTTCTCAGCATGTTTTGATTTGTTGAACTAATGCTACATGGAGAACGTTAGCATGTGCAAATGGCACTCTTGTTCAGATAAACTGGAAGTATGCTTAAGCAGATACCAATGCTTAATTTATTTGACGTGTAATGCTGGCCCTACTGAAACATCAAAACAACTGCTTGATACTGACATGGGAATACTATCCTAGTAAATGTTCTGCCATGATGCATTTTTTTTCTAGACTACCAGTACTGTCATGCTAGTTGGTTAGATACCAACACAACGGATGTAGAAGCTGGGAGCCTGGGACTACATGCTTTTATAAGGAACATATTATAAATGATACTTCAACATAAATATTTTTCTTGATTTGTTATATTGCTCATTGTACAGAACAAATGTGATCTCTCTCTTTTTTTTTAAAAAAAAATACATACTTTCCAAATTCATGGTGTATCTTCACTGCAGGGTGTTGCTATCCTAATCTCGTTCCTGGTTTCAGCTGCATTTCATGAGGTAAATTCTTTCCACATGCTTAGAGCTATCATTTCTAATTTCTTTTCACCACTCCTTATGATTTTATTGAAAAATGCTCTGGCATGTAATTTCATATGTATTATTTATTTCATTGTCCTTATCGATTTGCAGCTATGTGTTGCTGTTCCATGCCACATTTTTAAATTCTGGGCATTTATTGGGATCATGTTTCAGGTATAAAAACCATTCAAAGTATACTCATTTTATCATCTTCTTGTGCTTTTGAGTTTCACCAGCATTTCCATAGTAGCCTTTATAGAGGCATGTAGAATTTTCCTTAAAGCCAATTTAGTTGTACCAATCTTATCGTCAACGTCAGAGTTGGTAGAAAAACAAGCGCAACAGAACGGAGAAGCATTCATGTATGTATTGGACTCTAAAAGTCACATTCACGCTATGCTTGTTCTAGACCAGCTCATGCATTACACTTGGACTATGCTTATTTTGAAATGTTCTCATTGATATCTCTACTCCAGTATTATTTAGGCTGATGTTGTTAGTGTCTGTCCTGCTCAGATTCCCCTGGTATTCTTGACGAAATACCTTCAAGATAAATTCAATAACACAATGGTACGTGATGCATATTACAAAAATACTTATATTGCGTAGCTACTTCACACGGCATGATCTTACCTGAGCACTCTTTGAGATTTGACAGGTGGGCAACATGATATTTTGGTTCTTCTTCAGCATCCTCGGGCAACCAATGTGTGTTCTCTTATACTACCATGATGTCATGAACAGGCAACAAGCCCAAACAAATAGATAGCCCTGCTGAGAACATGTACCATAAAACAGATCATCAGAAGCAAATTAACTCGCCGCAAGGTAACAAGCATCATCGCTCCGTTTCACCATCGGCTGTTGATCATCTTGCCAAGCTTAACTCGCCACAATGCAGAGTGTACATTACTACTGGTGTCCCAGTGTTGTAGCTGAACATCATAAGCACACAGTTCTCCTGACATGTGTGGACTCTGTATACTTTTCATTCTGCATGTCAGCAATGCTTTTTACATATAATGTCGAGCTAGATGTAAATGAATGTACCACCCTGAAAATACAACTTGCGTTGGAAGTCCGAATGAGCGGAAGGCTCACCTAGAGAGAGAATATGGGTACATGTATAGAACAAACAGCAAAACCTGGTATTTAACCTGTTATAATGTCAGATGCCCAGCCATAATTGTGTATTAACGTTGCTGGAAAGAATAATAAAGCAACATCGTTCTGTTCTGATCTCAAGCATTTGTTTTGTGTTTGGGTGATTCACATGATATTTGTCTTTTTGTTATTTCTGAACGAAGTTGAGTTTGAACTTGAGATTTGGTGAGAACGTATTTCATATTTATATCTATCTTTAGTATTTTTTTTCATGAATTTACAAAAACTTTTAGGTATGATTTTTACGAGTTTTTAACACTTAGCTCGTTTTCACTGGATAATGGCTTGAGTTAGATTTACACATGAATGTACTACCATGTTTAATACAATTTGCGTTGGAATTCAGTTCGAGACAGAATGGGTACAGATATAGAACCGACAGCTAAACCTGGTATTTAACCGATTATGGTGTCAGATGCCATAATTGTGTGCTAACGTTTCTGGAAAGAATAATAAAGCATCTCTCACTTCTGATCTGAAGCAATGTTGTTGTATATTCTGATCACTTTTATGCAACGATGTATAATTCTCTGATACTTCGAAACACCATTTGTGTGATTATAAACTTGTCACTGAGGCAGTCTTCCTCTTCTTTTGTATTGTTTTGCCTGGTGGTATACTCTTAATTTGCCTCATGAAATAAAAAAGAAGAAAACATGACTTGGATTTTCATGGACTCAATGTTGGGACGAAAACAAGGCAACCAGTTCGTTAAACGCAAAGCTGCAACTGGAGAGACGAAAAACGCAAGGAGGGAGCATCTTAAAATCCTGGAGAAAGATGCTAAAGAGACATCATATTCAAATCCAGAGGCTTAATTTACTACGTACTGATAATTTGCTCACATTTCTGTACCCTCTCACTTTCAGACCAGGTAGGCGGCATACAATGAACTTGCAACAGAACTGAACGTACAGCATTTGGAGACTAATTACACCGTGAGAAAAACACTTATTGTAGCATGATCACACTCACATTGCCATCCTACCTTACAACAGATTACTGCAGCCGAGATGCATATGGAGGAGATCAGGAGAAGAAAACACAAACACTTATCTGAATCTTTTTCTTCATAAACTTATTTTAATCTCTTGACAACTCTGATGATAAGTGATATCTGAATAATAATCTGATGACTAGTGATCAGTGATCACCACCAACTCATCATCATCATCATCATCAGCAGCAGCAGCATGATGTTATTACCACCAGCCGTCCACCACGCGGGTGCACTTGCCCTTGATCCACCGCATGCTGCTCTGGAGCGACACCTTCACCTTCCCCTCCACGCCGTACACCCGGTAGCCGGCCACCCTCCGCCGCCGCTGCATCTCCGCCGCGTCGCCGAGCCCGCCCCACACCCTCCCCTTCGACGCCGACGCCGACGCCGACGACGACGATGGCCAGGTGGCCGCCGCCTTCTTCTTCTTGATCTTGCTCGCCTTGCCGCTGCCGGCATCGTCGTACCAGAGAGGAGGAGGAGGAGGAGGAGGAGCAGAGTACGTCGAGGTGACGTAGTAGGCGCTGTGGCACCTCAGGTCGCCGGCGCCGTCGCCGGCCACCGTGGCGGCGCTCCTGCTCTTCTCGGTGTAGGAGGCTGACCTCTCCATTGGTGAAATGCAAATATGCACTCCGCCGCCTCGCCGAGCCCGCCCCACACCCTCCCGTTCGACGCCGACGCCGACGCCGACGCCGACGACGACGACGACGACGACGATGGCCAGGTGGCCGCCGCCTTCTTCTTCTTGATCTTGCTCGCCTTGCCGCTGCCGGCATCGTCGTACCAGAGAGGAGGAGGAGGAGGAGGAGGAGCAGAGTACGTCGAGGTGACGTAGTAGGCGCTGTGGCACCTCAGGTCGCCGGCGCCGTCGCCGGCCACCGTGGCGGCGCTCCTGCTCTTCTCGGTGTAGGAGGCTGACCTCTCCATTGGTGAAATGCAAATATGCAATGGTGGTGTGGTAGCTCAGTAGCTGAGAGTTTGTTTGTTGCAGGAACTAACCAGGCCAACTGGCCAAGAATGCATGGATGAACTGAATGGAGGGCTTTGCTCTTAAATTTGTAGAGGGAGACTGCTTTTTTTTTTTCTTTTTCATTTTTGTGAATTAATGGGAAACAGTGGAGGTTTAGAATAAGGTAATTTTACAATCTTTAGATGGTATCGGAACTGAAGATACCATATTTTCTAATGTAAATTTTGGTACCTCTAGATATTAAGTATCTCGAGGTAAAAAAAATTAGCATAAAATTTAGGTACCCGAGATACTTTTTCAAGAACCATAAAATTTCTCTCAGAAGAAATGTGGTTTTGCTTTGGCCTTTGGGTACTGACTTTTGAACAAACAAGATATAGCTTGTCCTATTTTTGTACTACAGCATTTATAAGAGATTGGCATGTTTGTTGAGTGGGAAATTTATGATAAACTGTTCAAAAATTTAGGGAAAATGCACCCCACCTCTCCAGAAGGGCATGCAGTTGTTTCTTCCTCCCATCACAGATGCTTGTTGATTTGGACATACATTTTTCGGTTAATTTTTCAAACTTGGAGTATTATTTTTTAAAATGTTTATTTTGGATTCTTGGAGATAATATGCACAGATTTGTCATAAAAGTACTGAATGGTATGGTAGTTTTTCTACCTTTAAAAATTTTACAAAAAAGGAATTATTGAACAAAGTAATATTTTGAGATTATATGTCCAAGATTAGAATAGAAGTATAAATTTATACAACAAGTAGGAAAGCCATCTCATTACCAACCCATACATGGCTTGTTTGGTTTATAACCAAACTTAACCAAGTAAAAGAAAAAGGCCAAAATACAAGTATTTATAGTAAAATGTTGGTATTGGCAAATTATTTGCGTTGGTTGAATAGCACCAAATGAAGGCCTAGCTATTTTTTGTTTATAACTTCTGACAATAGCCAGTTCTCTTCATTGCCCATTTTTTTGGCAAGGTTAAAAATGGAAATGAACTAAACAAACCCAATCTGGTCAGTCCCAGCACAGCTGTTTCAAGTCCGCTACTATGTTGCCTACATATTGAGCTAGTAACAACCGTGCCTTAATTCCTGGCTTGACCGGTAATGCTACAAGCCTACTCTTGGTTCTAAAATAAACAAATCAGCTATACATATGCTACTCCCTCCATCCCAAAATATAAAGAAATTAAAGAGATGTGATACATATTACTAATCTGGATATGCGCCATGTTCAGATTCGTAATGTTAGGACGTTTCACGGTCCTTCAAATTCTCTTATATTTTGGGACGAACGAAGTATATCTTATACTAAATTTACTATTAAATTCGTAGTATTAAAATATATCATTTTTTTGAGAAATCATATTTTATATTCACTCCGTATTTTAATGTATGACGCCGTTGACTTTTAATCAATGTTTGACCATTCGTCTTATTAAAAAAGTTTATGCAAATATAAAAATATTTATGTCATGCTTAAATAATATTTGATGATAAATTAAGTCACAATAAAATAAAGAAATTGCTAAATGGCTGTCGAATGTTTTTTGAGCCCAAAATCATGCAGATTACTAACCATGGGATTTGCTTTGCGATTCGTGCTCCAGCGACCTTAGCTCTTCTCCTCCAACTCCGGTGACACATTCTCCAATTCCGGTGACCCCGACGACAGCAATGAAATTAGGGTTTACGGTCCCGGGTTGGGATGGGGGAATGCTTTTCTTCTTGTACTTGTTTGATTCCTCCTCTTGTGCAGAATATATATTGATAGCAGTTGGTATTTTTAATTTTTGTAGATGTCTGTAAACCTGCAAAGACAGCTATCTATAGAGATCGAGTCACCGAGCAATAGGGATGGCATAGCAGCAACAGAAGCACAACCGAATCAACAGCTAGTACCAGGTGAAGTAAGGGGAGAAGAGGGCCAAGAGGGAAACCCAACTAAAGCCACCAGGAAAAAGAAATCTCCATTGTGGGATTTCTTTGAAGAATGCACTGTGCCATCAAAGAAGAAGAAAGGAGAGATGGAAAATAAGGTCAAATGTAAGGCATGTGGAACTCTGCTCACCAAGAATAGTAGTGGCACTACAACACATTGGCGGAGGCATTTAGAGCAGTGTGATTATCACAAGCTTCAACAAAAATCCATAAAACAACAGAATATCAATTTCCCTAGCCTTGATGAAGGTGATGTTGATCCTGATGCTCCTTGTGTTTCTGTCCCTGGTTATTATGATCCTACAAAAATACGTGAGCTTATTTGCAAAATGATCATTGTCCATGAGTTGCCATTTTGCCTTGTGGAGTATACATGGTTTAATGTTTTGCTAAAGAGGCTAAACCCTTCTTACAAAAAGGTCTCTAGAAATACCATTAGAAGTGATTGTATGAGGCTTTATGAATCTGAAAAGGAAAAACTGAAGAGGACTTTCAAAGATGTTAGAAAGATAAGCCTCACATGTGATCTTTGGACCTCTAACCAAACAATTTGCTACATGAGCCTTGTTGCCCACTACATAGATGCTGATTGGTCAATGCATTGTCGTGTTATTAACTTTCTTGAGTTGGAGCCTCCACATACTGGTGTAGTTATTGCTAATGCCATTTCTGATTGTCTTGCTTCATGGAGAATTGAGGACAAGATAGCTAGCATCACATTTGACAATGCCTCAAGTAATGACAGTGCTGCTAACCTGTTGCTTGCCAAGTTTACAAAACGTGGTTCACTTTGGTTTTATGGAAAATTCCTTCATATCCGCTGTTGTGCTCACATTCTGAACTTAATTGTCCAAGATGGTCTGGCTGTGATTAAGCATATAATTGACAAAGTTAGGGACACTATCAAGTACATCAAGAAATCAAACAATCGAGCATACAAGTTCAGTGCTGATATTGATTCTCTCAACCTTAAAAGTGACATGGGTTTGGCTATTGATTCCTGCACAAGGTGGGGTTCAACCTTCAAAATGCTGCAATCTGCATTTTTTTATAGGTCTGCCTTGGATGTATATGCTGCAGGAGATGCAAACTATAGGTGGCTGCCAACACCGGAGGAATGGAATCTATATTGTGAAGTCAATGATGCCCTTTCTGTCATTCATGCAGCCACTGAGGAGTTCTCAGGTTCAACCTACCCAACATCTAACCTTTTTTATTCTCACATTGTCGATATTAAGAGAGTACTAGGTCAGTTGTTGAAGTCCAGAGACCCAATTCTTAAAGAAATGGCAAATGCAATGCTTGAAAAATTTGAGAAGTACTGGGGCCCAGAATGCAATACTTTGTTTGCAGTTGCTTTGGTTCTAGACCCAAGGTTTAAGATGGGTATGATTAACTACACATTCCCTGCTTTGTATGAAGAAACTGTACTTCCTAAGAAACTTGCAAATGTGGAGTCCACATTGAAATCTCTGCATGCATCATATGAAAGTGAACTCCAGAGCACATCAAAGGAAAATGATGCCACCACTCAATCTACTAGTACATCTCTGGGCACTACTAGTAGTCATTTCTCTGCAGCTCGAGCTATTCGGCAGAAGCTCAAAATTTTCACTCCCGCTACCCATCCCAATTTCTCCCGCACTCCAATTCCAAAATCCCACCACCAGCAGCAGGCTGCACTGCTGCAGTCCATCACCTAACCATTTATTTCCCTTATATCCCCATCCCGTATCCAAACCCTAGCTCATTTGCTCTCTTCCTCGAAACATTTCTCTTCTAGATCTACAATCCTAGGCTACTCTAGTGCTCCACTGACCACTGCTGTGGATCTAGCCAAGCACCATCCATCCTTCGCCTCTCCTGTCCAGGAAGAACCCCATGGAGGACAGCAGCAGCCCACTGCCTCCGCCGTGAGTGACGAACTGATGACGACTCGGATCTGAGTAAGTTTCCTCTTCTTTCTTTGTTTTACATTTTTATTTCTTTTGCACCCACATGTATCTAGGGCCCTACATGTATCCACTGTGTAGAGTTTAGTTACTTGATTGATGTTACTGATTTACATTGAATTTTATGGACTAGGTGGAGACGTATACATATTGAGCTAGTAATAACCGTGCCTTAATTCCTGGCTTGACCGGTAATGCTACAAGCCTACTCTTGGTTCTAAAATAAACAAATCTATATGTTACTCTATTCATCCCAAAATATAAAGAAATTAAAGAGATGTGATACAACCTAATATTACTAATATAGATAGACAACCTGTTCAGATACGTAATGTTAGTACGTTTCACGGTCCTCCAAAATCTCTTATATTTTAGGACGAATGAAGTATATCTTATACTAAATTATTAAATTCGTAGTATTAAAATATGTCATATTTTATACTCACTCTGTATTTAATGTATGACGCCATTGACTTTTTAATCAATATTTGATCATTTGTTTTATTAAAAAATTTTATGCAAATATAAAAATATTTATGTCATGCTTAAAAAATATTTGATGATAAATTAAGTCACAATAAAATAAATGTTAATTACACATTTTTTTAATAAGATAAATTGTCGAACGTTGATAAAAAAAATCAATGGTGTTATACATTAAAATACGGAGGTAGTATTATATTTGTTTATTTTAGTACAGACGAGCTAAGAAAGAGCAAGCAAAGATGCTGCATGTTGAAGCATCCGATCATTTAAGATACTCCTACTTTTCGTGGTCGCATGAATGCCTGCTTTTTAGGGACGAAAGCAACTTTGCGTTTTGGTCTTTCCTCTCGACAGTGACACTGGCGCGAAAATGTTGGGTATGCATACTCGAAGGACTGTCGGCACCGTCGCACCGATCAAAATCCCGTCAGGAAACTTCGATTATTGTACTAGGTCAGGTCTTGTACTCCCACCAACTTCTAAATATAAAATGTTCTAGGTTATTTAAGCAAACATTAGGATTATGCACGATGGATTAAATTTTGAATTGATTAGGTACCCTATATATCTTATTGGCTGAAAATATATGAGTTTGTGTGCAACAGCGATTTATGTGTGATGGATTCGCTATGCTAGAAATACTTATGTTGTGTAAAGTAAAATTGAATACTTGGAATACTAATATTTAGGAACGGATGGAGTACCTTCTGTTTTGAAAGAAATTTAGTGAACTTATTCTTTGTCCAAACAGCAAAGAGAGAAGTAGTAACGACGGTTATAAATCTCGAGTACCATTTCATATCTAGTACTACCTCCATCCCAAAATATAAGAATTTCGAACTGGATAGGATATTTCATAGTACTACGAATATGAACAGAAAGTCCATCTAGATTTGTAGTACTAAATATTTTATCCAATCCTAGGTTTTTATATATCGAGACGAAGAGAGTACATTTTTATGAATGATTCCTTGAATGCCATCGACTAATAATACACAATAGGCATTTTTACTTGAGTTTTCTTCTTGCTCTTCAGTTATAGTGGCCGAGTCAGGAATTTAATCCTGTGAGGTAATTGGTTTGTATTTAAGTGAGGTTATTTCTCTAATTTTTTTCTGGATTTATACATGAAAATTAAGGTTTGTAGGGTGTTTTTTAGAAAGTTGTGGGTTCAGCCGACCTCACAGAATATGTCTGGATCTGCCATTGTTTAGTTATCAGCAATAACCAAATTTTAAATCTTAAAACTTAATTTTAAATTAATTTTGATATTTTCTCACTATAGATTTTACAGTATTGCATTTGAGTCGATAAGAATATATATACATAATATTTACCCATAAATTATATTTTAGTTTTTAATAAGCGTTACATATATAAAATGTTTACCCACAAATTATATTTTAGTTACCAATAAGTGTTACGGCTTATAATCAGGTGTAGGCGATACGATGAAGCTAATCATATGAGTACTATTCAGAGTTTGTCCCACAAGGATTGTCACTCGAGTACTATTTGTCTGATCCGTTACCTCCTATTCAAATTTGAGCCCATCCTATCTGTAACCGTTCTCTCACTCCCAACCACATATCACTTACTAAGGGGCATTACAGATTTTTGAGTAAATTGTATATAGGGCCATTTATTTTTACCTGTGTGGCAACTTGGACTAGCAGCAGCACAATATTTTCAGTTTGAACCGGGAAAGATTGTACATATAGTTTCCCTTTGGGACACTTTGCTTCTTCTCCATCTTTCCCTCTCTTCCCTTGCTCTCTCTCCTTGATCTCGCTGGGCTAGTGTGAAAGCTCAAACATGCAGTAGCTAATAGAGCACTCTGGAGTGTCGCCCTCCATCGCACTGCTCGCATCTCGTCAATTTGCTCCTGCACACATAGCTCCCAAGCTTGAGCGGCTCTGCTGGCTCTGCGCTTGTGTCGATTTGAGGCGGTCATCTCGACAGTTTATGGTCGACGATGAGTAGGCCTAGGTCCATCCTTCCTCCGTTCATTATAGGTTAATAGCACTAGCAGGGACATGGCTTGTTCATGAGCTCATTAATTAGTGGTGGTGAGTGTGGATATGGAAGTAGTGAGTTTCAGCTTGAGGACATGGAGAAGATCTCATCAAGTGGCTGATGTATCAATCAGGTCCAATGTGCAACAAATTGTAAGTCCATCCGATTCAAAGTAAAAATATAAGATGAGACCTAGTCCATTATGCAATTTTGGTAAAGAAATCTAGTCCAAACTGTAATTAACTCAAGTTTTTTTTTAAAACGTTAATATCTGCTAAACAATTAAAACAACAATCTTTTAAGGACAAATGAAGCAATTTTACTGTTATTATCCATATAAGTAGTATCAACTGTTCAGTATGACAAGAAAAACAAAAAAGAAAAACGAAGGCATTATTGATTAAAAAAACCACATTAATTCGTTCCAAGATGAGAAATCAGTAGAACTCAAATTTGGATGGTGAGGATGTACACAACCCCACACTCCTACCGAGTTAAGGCTAAGACAAGACAATATTATAGCATGTATGATTATTTTTCATAAGTACCAACATGGGCATTCACTTAGCCAGTCCCTACTACTCTAAAAGTGGACATTCGTTGATCCCTTCACCCCTCCAATTTATCCTTTTTAATAATGAATTAAAATCCAACATCTATATTCAACATAGAGATATACACAGCCTAACTCCCCACTCTTTAGAGTTCATATAGTAACAGAACACCTCACCCAAAAAACACACGTAGAAAAAAAAAAACCAAACTATGTTTGAACATAAAGTGGAACCGTCGATCCGTCATTTCTTAAGATCTCTTGGAACACATGAGAAACTTATTACTGGTAATACTAATTAATAGTAGAAAGTGAATTTTGTTAGGAAGCTCCATGTCCAAAGCGTTCGGCAGTCAAGGTTCCCAACTCTTCCTCCTCGTTTTCCGCGCGCACGCTTTTCAAACTACTAAACGATGCGTTTTTTTTGCAAAAAGCTTATATACGAAAGTTGCTTAAAAAAATCAAACTAATCCATTTTTTTGAAAAAAATTAGCAAATACTTAATTAAATCACATGCTAATCGCTGCTCTGTTTTACGTGCCGAGGAGTGAGGGTTCCGTTTTACGCAGCCACATGATGAACAAGCTGAACAAGCTTGGTTTTGGTTGTCAGGAAAGGTGCTCCTCATGATGCTGAGCTCGCATGAATTTCGGGCGTGTCACCAGCTTGCCTTCTTTTTCTTTAATTGTGTTCCTTTTCGTCTGATAAATCGAGAAAGGTAGCCTACAAAAGTTGCGAATTGTAAGCGACTTATTTGCTCTCTTGCTGATAAAATGATGGTATGTTCATGAGTAGAATTCGATGACAGAGGATGAACTACACAAAGATACTTCTCATAAGAAACTAATTTCGCTCTCTTGACTCTTGTGAATGACATGGCACACAAAGCTATAATATACTACTCCTTTCCTTTTTATGTATGCCGACTAACCAATTAGTCAAACAAGAAAAACAGAGGGAGTATGTTTTTGGATAGAACTCAAAACCTGAATTACTACTTCTATTGTGAAACAGGATCATCAGAATTAAGAGCTAAGTATCAACTTTTGATGGATCAATACCATTTAAATTAGAATGCTGGCAACAACATATATATGTCATATACATACATGATACACGCTTGATGCTAGCAACAACATATTCTAGAAAGTGTGGCCCCTGCAAAGCGCAAATTCTACGTATGGCTAGTCATTCAAAACAGAGTTTGGACCTTAGATAGACTTGCAACAAGAGGAAGGCCAAACAATGTCCGTTGCCCCCTCTGTCGAACAAGGAACGAATCGGAGCTTCACCTCTCGCCCACTGTAGATACACTACAAGTCTGGAGGCAACTAGCCTCGATGGTGGCCTATCAGCAGTTAGACCCAAACCAATAGGAGCCTTGCCTGGATGTCCAAATCTGGTGAGAGATGCTAGATAACAAAAAAGAGGTACCCAAGAAAGACTTGCGTAGCTTGATCCTTTTGGTTGTCTAGAAAATTTGGAAAGAAAGGAACCTGCGAGTTTTTAAACACAAGGAGACTACGGCACCTAGCCTGGTGGCAAAAAATAAAGGAGGAAACAAGAACTTGGTCTCTAGCAGTAGCAAAAAAGCTACATGAGCTCCTTCCAACATCCTTATAGCTCTGTACAGTTTTTTCCTTTCTTATCCCTAGGGATTGTATTTTTTTCTCCCTCTATATATAATGAAATAGCACAACTTCGTGATGATTCCTTTAAAAAAAATTAACATGTAAAAGTTTCCTTGGCAAAGATCAAATCTAGAAAATATGATATTGTTTGCTTATTCCAATTTCAAAATAATGATCTAGTTGCCTTTCTTTTTTTTTAAAACTCATCGTTGTACATTGCGTTGACACAGATAACATGTTACATACCACACTGGAACACAGCAAATCAATTTGGAGGACTGAAACCCATTTCACAACAATTTACAGAACCATCAACAATAAAAATGGCGCGTGTGTGGTCTGAATTCAGAAGCAAATTTCCAGTAATAATGTGGTATAAACATAGTACTAGTAACCTTTTACAGTACAGCAAAGCAGAGCTGCTCCGAGACAGACATATTAGAAGGTCATATTAGCACATTCCTCCCTTACATCTGCAAAGAGATCAGAGGAAGATGAGACTAGAGTCCGTATAGAAATACAATTAATAAATAATAGAAAATCGGAATTAAAAATAAGGAATATTATAAGAAAAGCATAGAGTCCATATAGGAATTTAGAATGAACTAAAATTCGGAATAAAAATAATAAAATTAAAATTAGAGTTTAAAGTCCATATAGAAATACAATTTACAAATAACTAAAATTCAAAATAAAAAAATATGGCAAGAAGAGTAATACAGTTTAGAAGTAACTGAAATTCGAAATAAAAAATAAAGAATATTGAAAGATGAGTTTAGAGTCCACATAGAAATACAATTAGAAATAATGAAAATTCAGAATTAGAAATAAATAATATTGGAAGAAGAGCTTAGAGTCTATATATAAATACAATTTACAAATAATGAAAATTCAGAACTAAAAAAATAAGGAATGTTGGAAGACGAGTCTGCAAGCCATATAGGAATATAATTTAGAAATAACTAAAATTTGATATTAAAAATAATTAATAAGTATCACATATAAATAAAATACAGTATGAATATTACACATTGGTAATTTGGTAAAGTTAGTACAAAATTTAAAACTATGTTGTCATTTTAATATATTTTAATAATAAGTTGAGAGAAAATATATATGCTATTATACGATAGAAGATATAATGATGCTAGCCGCGCAATCTGCGCGGGCAACCATGCTAGTTCCATTATATAAAAATAAGTAAGCAGCTCTTTCTTTCCTTCTTATTTATTTTTCAATCTTACATGAATAGCTACAGTTACGCAACATCAGGTTACTTCTGATTATTATGTTGCAACACTGGAACTGCTACTACACAATATTGTCAGATTACCTGAAATTACAGCGCTTTCTGAAGGTTCCACGCACACTATATTTATAGATGGATTTTTCATCTTCAGGTACCTTCCTACACCTGACAGTGTGCCCCCTGTCCCAGCGGCGGTTACAAAGATATCAACTTTGCCGGCTGTATCCTTCCAGATCTCAGGTCCTGACATTTTCAGAAAATGAACATGTGTATCATATAAAGCAAAGTTATGGACAGTAGATGATAAAACATTGTTGTGAGGCTGTGTTTAGTTCACACTGAAGTTTGGAAGTTTGATTGAAAGTTTTCTATCACGATGTGATAGAAAAGTTGTGTGTGTATGAAAGGTTTGATGTGATGGAAAGTTGGAAGTTTGGAAAAAAACTTTGCATATCACTGAAGTGTGGATTTCCAGAATTATTTACCAGTCCATTTGAAGTGTGCATCTGGGTTCGCTGGGTTAATTGATTGGTTAAAACAGTGATAATTTGGCATGACCTTGGTGAGCTCTTCCACTTTGTCCATCATACCCTTGAATCCACCTGCAGGATCTGCAGCAAAAGAAAACATGCATTACTTAATAACTTGTCAGAGGACACTTAATATGCAAGAGAGAGAGTAGTGGTAACTGATTTAACATAATTATGTAACCAATAACACAATAACATAAGCACAAGAAATTCACAAAATTTAGTCCATAACAGAAAATATGTTTTGTACCAAAAAACTAAATGAGAAATTTAAATGCTTGCTGAATTTCATCTGAGATCCTGGTTGTCACCTGTTAATATCACTTCAGCACCCAAAAACCTCAGTAGCATCTGCTTGTCAAGTGAATATCCAGCAGGCATAACAGCAATGAACCTGTAGCCTCTCTGAATAGCAACCAATACCAAACCGGTACCAAGATTACCACCAGTTGGTTCAATCAGCGTCGTAACACCAGGTGTAATCAAGCCTTTCTCCTCTGCATCTTCAACCATACTGCACACAAATTTTTTTTGCAAATGCCAGAGTTAAGGTTAACCACATGGCTTGCATATTCTTCATCACATAACTGAGTATATGGTAAGATGCTAGGAATGGAGCGAAGCATAGCAGATTTCCTGTGGAAAAAAGGGCATATATAACTGAAGAAATAATGCGATGTATGAATCTGTGCTTACTCACCCGAGAGCAGTTCTGTCCTTGACCGAGAAAAGGGGTTGGTATGCTTCCATCTTTCCAACCAAACGAGCTTGGATGCCTTCTTTCTTGGCGATGTTCTTCATCTCAATCAGTGGCGTCCAGCCTATCAGCTGTCAATAATAAAGATTAACCACAAACATGTAAGTCCCTAATCATATTAGCTCCCCAAAAATCCTCACCGTGATCTTTCCTCACCAAATGCATAGCTCAATGAAGCTCTCAACAAGAACACTAACACACAGTAAGCAAACAAGAGTGTTAATATGTGATCCAAATTTTAGTATATAACTTATTCGGTTTATAACTATTTAAGTAGGACTTTTAGTCTTTTCTGAATATTCTTTTATTTCCTTTATATATCTCTTTGCCGTACAAGAAGGGTGTGACGTTGTTATTCTCCTGCGTTTGTAACCAACTCCTCGACTAACCATTACTATGACATACCTTAGCGACATTGGAGGCGATGGCCTCCTCCCCCACGGCGGAGAGCCGCAGCAGAGAAGGGATCCCCGTCCTCCCCTCTTCCACCTCCACCGCCGCAGCCGCCATCGCCATTGTTTCCACTAACTAAGAATTGATCCATGCACATGTTCATCTTATATAATTCATTGCGTCAAAATTTTTATATAATCCATCGCCTCCTAACAGTTTGCAAGGCAAAACAAATCGAACCGAATCAAATCCACCACGACTGCACCGGCTTCGCGATTTAGTTAATTTCCTCAATGTGCTTCTGCTTCAGCACGTGGAGAATAAATAAAATAAAACGATTTCAGGGTAGGATGATCAGGTAGTTGTCCATGGAAAATGTCACCGGACATGTACTAGTTTTGAAATCACATCTATCCTGAACCAAATAAAACGAGAAGGCAATCTTCTGTATAATGGGATTATACAGTTATAATTTAGATAGAACACATTCTGCTGGAATCCTGGAATTTGATCTGCAAAGATGCAGCAACAAGAAAAGTACATTTTTCAACCTACACGAACAGCAGCAGAAATACAGCTTCAGATATGGCTAGACTGATCCTTCTGATTATTATGTCGACAACTGTTCCCACATAGAAAAATTAGAGGATTTCCTGAAAAGTTCCACGCACATTATTATATTTATAGATGGATTTTTCATATTCAGGTACCTTGCTACGCCTTCTTTTTTCCCTTGAGAGGACGTGTTTTTTCTTTCCTTCAAGGGATGTATCCTCGTTTCTTGCATATCATCCGCATAATTATATTTTCTAAAAAATTGATAGCATATATCAATATGTGATACACCACTCTACAAACATGTAGGTGTATTTCAACCTATACAAGTTGAAACAAAAACAACAAACTGAATTCTAACTAATACGTGCACCATCAACAATTATACTTATTGTTTTTATTTCAACTTGTGGAGAAAGGCCCAGGGTCTTCCCGGCTAGCAACGCAAGCTGCGAGCTAGCCGGTCCGGGTTCGAGCCTCACCCCCTCCTTAATTCAAAATCAATCTAGTCCTTCCTAGATTGGTCCCATTTTTTTTTATTTCAACTTGTGTAGGTCATAGACAACCACTTTGCCGGCATATTAGGATATACAATAAATTTACAACACATGCACAAAGGAGCACATCACATTATGCTGAAATTCTTGCTCTTCCTCAACAAAGAAGCAACAAGAAAAATGTATAGTGTGCTCTGAACTATGAAGCATATCTTAAGTAACAATATGGAGGAAAAGTGGAAAACACATGTGTACAGTGCCTGAAAAGGAGAGCAGCTCCAAGACATCATCAGAAGGTCATATTATCACATTCCTCTCTAACAGGTGCAAAGAGATCAGAGTTCATGTATCTTTCACCGCCGCTCGGGAACATTGTCACAATCATTTTCCCCTTGTTCTCCTCTCTGGCTGCAATCTGCTTGAGATCCATTAAATTAGGTAGACAGAAACACAATTAGAGCAGGGTTTATGTATACCTAGCTAAGATGAGCTGTTTACCTTGATGCAAGCAGCTACATTTGCACCAGAAGATATGCCAACAAGCAATCCTTCCTCCTTCGCCAGCCTCCTCGCCATTGCCATGGATTCCTCTGTGTTTACTGTCACTACTTCATCGATGACAGATTTGTCCAAAATTTCAGGTATGAAACCTGCCCCAGTGCCTTGAATCTTGTGCGGCCCTGGTGAACCACCTGAATAGAATCAAGCAGAAATATTGTTTAGGCACATTGAACAAGAAGTTGAAAGAGAAGGGGAATTATGAGCAGTATGTCATCAATTACACTTTACAGAAGAGCATGCTAAGATACCTCATTTGTATGGTCACTCAAAATTTCAAACATATGGCAGGTAACAATACATTTTTTTTTTTACATTTCTGACTTAGGGTCCTGATGAACTACATAATGGCGAACTGAATTTTCTCAATCTCCATAGATAAACACCTCTTTGATAATAGACCTGTAAAAATGCTCTTGCACACAAATGTTCTACTTTAGAAACTTCAGTAAGCATCAACTCTTCCTTTCATTCTTCTTAACTCTCTTGTCTACACTAGCACTCAGAAGAAAAATGAACCTTGAGAAAGCTTACACTGACAATCTGATTATTCTACCTCGAACTACTATTTAGAGATATTACAGGGGTACCTGAAATTACAGGGCTTTCTGAAGGTTCCACGCACACAATATTTATAGATGGATTTTTCATCTTCAGATACCTCCCTACACCTGTCAATGTGCCACCTGAACCAACAGAGGCCACAAACACATCCACTTTGCCGGCTGTGTCTTTCCATATTTCAGGTCCTGAAGATTTCACAAAATAAACATGATGTATGATCCCTAGGTACATCTTTCCAAGGCAGAATGACTGGCAGTAGATAATGAAAGATAGCTGTAATTTGTAAAACATGGAAAATTGGAAATGTGGATTTTTCCTGAATACTTACCAGTCCACATAAAGTGTGCCTCTGGATTTGCTGGGTTTGTTACTTGATTGAGACAATGAGAATTTGGTATGCTCTTCATGAGCTCTTCCACCTTGTCCATCATACCATTAAACCCAATTGCAGGATCTGCAGCAAAATAAGAACAAACGGTACTTAACACTTGTCGAGTGTCGACGGCACTTGTTCATAAGATAAAGAACACTCATTAGTTCAGCATAATATTCTTTCAAAAAAAATACTTCAGCATAATAATTATGTAAATATGAAATGAACAAAATCATCCCATTCAACTGAAAATATTAGTTAGGGAAAATATTTACTTGAGGCATTTAAGTGCTTATTGGTTTTTTAACCATTTGTAGAAACTGGGATCCAGGTTCTCACCTGTCAATATCAATTCAGCACCCAAAAACCTCAGTAGCATCTGCTTGTCAAGCGAATATTTAGCAGGCATGACAGCAATAAACCTGTAGCCTTTCTGAACAGCAACCAGCACCAAACCGATACCGAGATTACCACTCGTTGGCTCAATCAGCGTGGTAACACCAGGTGTGATCAACCCTTTCTCCTCTGCATCTTCAATCATTCTGCAGAAGAAACATGGAAATTGCAAATGCCAAGGCAATTTTGAAACTCTTTAACACTTTTTATAGATGCTTCTCACATAAACACAATTTTGTAAATAATTTGATCTGACTAAAAAATGTAAACAACTGAAGAAACAAGTGCACTATATCAATCAGAAAACTATGACGATGTTTTGCATGAACGCACCTGAGGGCACTCCTGTCCTTGACAGAGCAGAGTGGCTGGTATGCTTCCATCTTCCCAACCAATCGAGCCTGTACGCCTTCGTTCTTCGCGATGTTCTTCATCTCAACAAGCGGTGTCCATCCAATCAGCTGAGAGCAAAGAGATAGAAACCACAAGACGTAAATTATTGCTAGATGCACAATCCAGATTCTGAATACAAGAACGAGAAAAATAGCACCATAATACCAATCAAGAAAAATGTCCAAACACCACACTGGCTGACTGGCTTACTACTCAATTAAGGGGAAACTTGATCCACTAAACAGCAACTATCAAGATTTTTTGCAAGATACCGAATACAACAAACTGAACCTGTAATGAAAAGCAACAAAATCCACTGGTTCTCATCAGTTTTGTTTTGTTTTGTTTTGGGAGAAAAGAAATCTGCTCACCTGAGTGATGTTAGAGGCGATGTTCTCCTCCCTGGAGGAGAGCAGAGACGGGATGCCTTTCCTCCCCTGCTCCTGCTCCTCCTCGCCCGGTGCAGCCATGTCTGGTCCCTCCTCTCCGTTCTTGATTTCTTCCCCATCTCAACCCAGCTGCTGCAGAAAGCGGCATTTATCCTGTGGAATTCGGTGATATCTTCTTCCGTCGCCTTCTTCGCCAGCGCCGGCCGTACGAGCTCAGTTAACGCCTGATGGAGAGAGAGAGAGTCTCTCTCCGCTGGTCTGTGACTCCCTGCGTGTGTGTGGATGGAATGGATTGGAAAGAGATCGCCTTTTTCTGTGCGGTTTGTAGTTCTGTCACTGGATTATAGCGAAGGCTGTGGTTACATCCAAAGTTTGATCCAAACTTCAGTCTTTTTCCATCACATCAACCTATCATACATACATAACTTTTCAGTCACATCATCTCTCATTTCAACCAAAATCTAAACTTTGGATCCAACTAAACACAGCCAAAGTGGTATTCATATGTGAGTGACACGACTATAAACTATATGGCCTTGTTTAGATAAAATAAAATTTTGGCGAAAAACGTTGCAATCAAATATTTGGATATATGTATAGGACATTAAATGTGGGAAAATAAACTAATTGCAAAGTTTGCATGTAAATTACGAGACGAATCTTTTGAGCCTAATTACGCTAGGATTTGACAATGTGGTGCTAGAGTAAACATTTACTAATGATGAAGTAATTAGGCTTAATAAATTCGTCTCGCAGTTTATAAGCGGAATCTGTAATTTATTTGTTATTAGTCTACGTTTAATACTTCAAATGTGTGTTCGTATACTTAAAAACTTTACACCCAAAGAGCTAAACACACCCTATAAAGTTAAGGAAATGTTTAGTTCCCAAAAATTTTGCCCAAAAACGTCACATCGAATCTTTGGACACATGCATGAAGCATTAAATATAGATAAAAAAACTAATTGCACAGTTCGCATTGAAATCGCGAGACGAATCTTTTGAGCCTAATTAGTCCATGATTAGCCATAAGTGCTACCATAACCCACGCGTGCTAATGAAAGATTAATTAGGCTTAATAAATTCGTCTCGTGCGTGGTTTTTAGGCGAGTTATGAAATTAGTTTTTTCATTCATGTCCGAAAACCCCTTCCGATATCCGGTCAAACGTTCGATGTGACACCTAAAAATTTTCTTTTCGCAAACTAAACACACCCTTAGAGGGTTAAAGTTAAGGGTGAATAGTACACTGACTTTGGGGAGTTTCCACTTTCCAGCCATCTGATTCTCAGATATAAGAAATAACTACAAAATCATTGTATTGCATGCCTTTGTCTTTACACCCCAAGTTAAGGTCCTTCACAGTGCTCCTACATGGAGGAGTTACCTACTGCGCCAGCTCGGATTCACGCGTACATGGCGCCGAGACCCACACCTTCACCTGGCCGCTCGCGCCCTAACTGGGAGACGCGTTTTCTCGGTGCAAGGAGCGTGCGTGGCGAAGGAAACTCGCACTATGAAAGTCGTTGCTTCGATTCGGCGCGACCTTGCCTCCTCCTCTTTCTCCACATTCACCGCCAAGGGAGGAGAAGAGAGACCAATCCACCTCGGCCTCCTTGACCCTCGCCGCTCCGGATCCACGCCACCGCCTTGGCCTCCTCAACCACTGCGGCACCGCTGCTCCGAATCCGACCAGATCGAGACGGACAAGGAGGAGAGGAGAGTCGCTACCCGGCGGCATCGTCATCGTCTCCGTCCTCTCGCCGGTGAAGGGAGGAGGGGAGAGCCGGCGGAGGGAGGAGAGGAGGGCGGCAACGACGGAGGGAGGAGGGGAGCTCCCTCCGCTGACGCCGCCGGCGCGGAGATCCCCGAGCCGTGCAGCAGTAGCAGTAACTCCATTGACTTGGGCGCAGGCACGGGGGCGGGGAGAGGTCGGCGCCATAGGGGTCGGGGGAACGGTTGGCGACATCGACGACGACGGCGGCGGGGCCGACCAGAGCGGGCACCGCCCTCGCTGGCTGCTTCTTCCGCATAGGGAGCCGGCGCCAGCGGAGGGAGGAGGGGAGAGCTCGTAGTCCTCCCGCCGTCGGCTCCAGATCCAAGCTGCCGCTGCCGTCCTCTCACCGCCGCTTCTTCGCTAGGCCTCGAAGACGCCGCCGCCACGTGGCCCCGAGGAGATCCGGGGTCGCAGCCATGTCACCGCCATCGTCGAATCGTCCTTGTCATCGATTGGATGTGAAAGGGGAAAGTGGGGCGTGAAAGTGGGAAAGGGTAAAGGGGAAAGTGGGAGAGAGAAGTTCGGTGAAAGTTGGGGGTGGTTGGATTGGGTTCCCGTGAAAGTATTTTGTACTGTGGGAGTAGTGGATTCGATGTGTATTTGTCCTACGTGGCGTATAAGGTTACTCAAATGAGGTGCTTGCACTGCTACTGCCCTAGCGGGTTCGTTTCCAGATAGAATCAAGACCGATACCCTTCCGGTTTTGTGTATAAATATGGCATGGCTGGTAGCTCCATGGATGGAGAAGACGATCTTGAGATTCAATGGAATTTTCCGGTGAAATCCACAACTACGCTAAACTCCAGGGCTCAATGCCCCCGTGTCAGATGTATAAAATCTGTTGTTCCACGTCCAAATTAGAGGGGATCTTTTGCTGATTTGTAAATTTAAACACGCTGACGACGATTCTGCAGAGAATGGCAGTTTTGAACCACAGACGGATGCTTGTGGACAGCGAACAGCCGATTTTGGTTAAATCTCAAACAGAAAATCTAGATAACGGCATCCCGTAGGAACGGGATGACTTAAAAGGTCTATGTTATTTCCATCAAAACGATTGTACACGCATACGGCACGACTCCTAAAGATGAAGATGAAGATTAAGTGTTTCACATAAAACGAGGTGGTAATAACGTGTGATTAATTGAGTTTTAATTATTACAAACTTGAAAAATGGATTAATATGATATTTTAGAACAACTTTCATATAGAATTTTTTTTTTGCACAAAACACACCGTTTAGCAGTTTGAAAAACGTGCCACGAAAAATCCAAAATTTCATCCACTGCTAGTAGTGGAAACGAACGTGGCAGGGTTATACTCCACCACTTATCCACGCGCGTGTGTCCTTCCTCCAGCACAAGGACTCCAGATACACTGGTTGGGCACTTGGACCTTGTGAATCACTTCGGGCATGCACCTTTGTAGGCTTGACTTGCATCTTCTATATACCATGGTCATCCCAGTGACTTGTTTTTAATTTTTCGTTTTATCCTTTTTCTTGCTTTGTTTTTTTTCTTGAGTGAGACACTTTGAGATTTAGTACGAGTCATGTAAATTACATTGGCACTTTTTTTTTGCTTGTCCAACAAATGGCTAGAAGGCTGGACAGTAAGAAAGAAGCCCATGTTATGCTTAAACTTGATATTTCGATGGCTTTTGATTCGGTCGACTGGTCCTTTCTTCTTGAAGTTTTGTGCCATTTGGGTTTTGGGAGACGATGGTGTAATTTGCTTTGCCTTTTGCTGTCAACCTCCTCCACAAGAGTTTTGGTCAATGGAGAGCCCGGCAAGGAAATTGCTCATTGTAGAGGCCTCTGGCAAGGTGACCCCTTGTCTGCTATGCTTTTTATCTTGGTTATGGACGTGCTGAACTCAGTTGTAGTGCATGCGGATCATGGAAATCTACTGGAACCTCTTGCTGTCCCGCAGACAACACACCGGGTTTCTCTGTATGCGGATGATGTGGTCATGTTCTTGCGTCCTACAAGCGGGGACCTATCTCTTATCAAGCAGATTTTGGAGTTTTTTGGTCAAATTTTTGGTCTAAGGACCAATATGACAAAGAGCTCATGCACTCCTATTCACTGCTTGGAAGATGATCTAGAAGTGATTTCTAATGAGTTGTCTTGTGAAGTGAAGAATTTCCCTTGCTCTTATCTCGGACTTCCTCTTACAATCCGAAAACCAACCAAGACAGATTTGTTGCCCCTTGTGGACAAAGTGGCAGATAATTTACCGGGTTGGAAAGCCTCTTTAATGAACAAGGCAGGTCGGCTTATAACAGTTAGGGTGGTCCTCTCGGCTATTCCTATTGATGCAATGATTTCGTTGGATCTTCCTAAGTGGGTGGTCAAGGCTATAGATAAAAGGCGCCGCGGCTTCTTATGGAAGGGAAGAGAAAATACTAATGGAGGAAATTGCTTGATATCTTGGGATCGTGTGTGTCAGCCTTTGTCCTATGGAGGCCTTGGTATCCTTAACCTCGAAAAGATGGGATGGGCACTACGCATGAGATGGTTATGGCTTCAAAAAACTGATTTTGCTAGGCCTTGGGCCGGTTTGTCTATTCATGTTCCTCAAAATGTCCATTCTCTTTTCAATGTGGCTGTCAAAACTGTGGTTGGAAATGGAGAAAATACCATGTTTTGGAGTGATAGGTGGCTGCAAGGTAAAACAGTAGCAGAGCTGGCCCCTAATCTCTTTGCCTTGATCTCCAAGATGGGTGGCTGACATAGTGGCGCGGGCTTTGGAAAACAAAAGATGGGTGGCTGACATACATGGAGGACTATCTGTTCAGGTCCTTTATGAGTACTTGACCATTTGGTCTTTGGTTGACGAGGTGGTTCTGCTACAAGATGTACAAGACCAGCATGTTTGGAAGCTAACCGCTGATGGCATGTATACTTGTAAATCTACCTATGAAGCTTATTTCCTGGGATCGATCAAGTTTGCTCCTTGGAAACGCATTTGGAAGAGTTGGGCTCCTCTTTGCTGTAAGTTCTTCCTCTGGTTGGCCGTCAATAATAGATGTTGGACAGCCGACAGGCTTGCGAAGCGCGGACTGCAGCACCCCGCGGCATGTCCCCTTTGTGATCAAAGTGAAGAATCCATCCAACACATTTTGATCTCTTGTGTCTTTTCCCGCCAAGTGTGGACAGTTCTGTTCTTGAAGCTAGGGATCTCTGGTATAGTGCCTCAACCTTCAACCGATCGTTTTTTTGAGGTGGTGGAGCCAATCTACAAAATACCGGCCAAAGGACGTGTGGAAAGGGCTCAACTCCTTGGTTATCTTAGTGGCTTGGGAGATTTGGAAGCATCGCAATGACTGTTTTCAATGGCACTAGTCCTAATGTTGAGACGGTCTTGCGGGTGGTTGAGAATGAGGGTAACCTTTGGTGTTTAGCGGGGGCGTCTGCCCTCCAAAAGTTTCTTAGTGGTTCAGCAAACCTAGGCACCTAATTGGCCGGGGTTGGCCGGGGTATGGGTGTGTAGGAGGGATTTGGTATCTCCTACTTTGTATTTTTTTTCCCTTCATTTTTCTTCCCCTTAATGAAATGAAATGCAATTCACTTGCGTTTTTGAGAAAAAAAAGAAAAAAAATTACATTGACACAATGATATTATGTAACATAGATTATATTTTTCTTTCTCTTTTTGAGTAGTGTTCGTGTTCTTCTCCGCCGCCATGCTGATACCAACTGATACCAATATGGTACCAGATGTATGATATCTGGTACCTGTGACAGCTGGTACCCGATACTTGTGATACCTGGCACCTGGTACCTGTGATACCTGGTACGTGGTGCCTGATACCTGTGACACCTGGTACTTGATATCTGTGATACCTGATACCTGATACCTGGTACCTGATACTTGTGATACCTAGCACCTAGTACTTGTGATGCCTAGTACCCCGTACCTTGATACCTGGTACCTATGGTACAACATGTTGTACGCTAATTAATCACACATTAAAATTGTCCTGTGACTTTACTTTTCCACGGTATCTCGTGGGCTAGCTACCCTCTTATGACGGAAGCCAAACATGTAAATCATTTTTATTATTAAGATACATTCACGGGAACACGTACGTACGTGCTCTGTCGCATACACATCAAGAAGCAAATCTGAACCGAGCAAGACTTGACGATCTCTTGCATATCCAATGGTCACCGATCGATCAGTACTTGAAGAGATCGGAGCTTAGGTATCTGTCGGCGCCGCTTGGGAGCATGGTGACGATCATCTTCCCCTTGTTCTCCTCTTTCGCCGCAAGCTGTGTCATCCACGAATATTCATAAAATCGATCCACAAGTAGTACACAGATAGGCATGGACGCATGGTCCACATGAACAGTTTTATTTACTCCATATCTGTTTCAAGTTATTTATTGTCTTAGCTTTGTATGAAGTCAAATATTTCTAACTTTGACTTTTATTTTCTAGAATTTATATAGTTTATCATCATAATATTCATATTTTTGAACTTACCATAAGAAATACTTTCATACTAGTATATAGCTCACATGTTGTTCAACTATATGAATTTTTAGAAATTAATTGCTAAACTTTGGAACACATGATTTAGTACAAAACTAAAACGACAAATAATTTAGAACAGGGGAGTGTTGATCATATTATTACAAATAATATAAGGTATGTATTGGTAAGTAAAATTAGGAGTGTAACGTTGATTGGGAGCATCCTTCATTAGGGGAAATAACAAACATCATCGTTGGTGCAAACTCTAGCTGGTATATGTAATAAAAGAGAAGTAAAAAGGAACAGAGTTGATCGGGAGCATTTACCTCCAATGAAACATGTAGAGAAGTAACTTCACACATTGGAGACCATATAGTAAAAAAAAAGAGAAGTAACTTCACACATATAGAGAAGTAACTTCACACATTGGAGACCATGCCGACATAATAAAAGACAAGTAAAAAAGAACAGAGTTGATCGGGAGCATTTACCTCCAAGCAAACAGCTATATTTGCGCCAGCAGAAATACCAACAAGCAACCCCTCCTCCCTGGCCAGCATCCTCGCTTTTGTTATGGCATCCTCACTATATATTGTCTTCACTTCATAGGTAATAATAGGTTTATGTGCCTTCAAAATTTCTGTTTCAAAACCCACCCCTATGCCCTGGATCCTGTGCTTGCTGGCTTTGCCACCTAAACAGAGCCAAATTAAACTGCTACTTAGTTGTGGTGATTTTGTATTAGGGTAAATGCCATTTATTTATATATTACTAGAAAGGGGAGAGAAAAAAATATGTTATCTATGCGTACATAGAATTACCTGACAGTACGGGGCTTTCCGCAGGTTCCACGGCGACTATCCTTATAGATTGGTTTTTCTCCTTTAGGTACTTTCCTACTCCTGCTAATGTGCCCCCTGAACCGACAGACGTCACAAAAATATCCACTTTGCCTGCTGTATCTTTCCAAATTTCAGGTCCTGTTTCCAAAAGAGAGATATAACCATCAGTTTGCGGTTGTTTTGTTGTTTGTGTTATATATATATATCTTATTACTATCGAATTTGTGTTGTAATATTTTTATAATCCAATCATAAATTTTTTTTAGGCCAGTCGTTGCCGACGTATTTTTTATAAGAAGAAGGTGTCTTATTTTAGGAGAAATGGGACTAAGCCTTACAATACACAATTAATTAGAAAAACTAAGCAAAAAACCACAACTACAACATACTGTGAATAAAAGGAGTAGGTTTTCGAAGGGAATACCTGTCCACTTATAATGTGCCTCTACGTTTGCTTCATTGACCATCTGATCAAGATTATAAGAATTTTTTATACTTTTTTTAAGTTCCTCCACCTTTTTCTCCATATTCCTATATGGACCTTCTGCATAAATAGATTTGTTGCCCCCTGTGGACAAAGTGGCAGATAATTTACCGAGTTGGAAAGCCTCTTTAATGAACAAGGCAGGTCGGCTTATAACAGTTAGGGTGGTCCTCTCCGCTATTCCTATTTATGCAATGATGGCGTTGGATCTTCCTAAGTGGGTGGTCAAGGCTATAGATAAAAGGTGCCGCGGCTTCCTATGGAAGGGAAGAGAAATACTAATGGAGGAAATTGCTTGATATCTTGGGATCGTGTGTGTCAGCCTTTGTCCTATGGAGGCCTTGGTATCCTTAACCTTGAAAAGATGGAATGGGCACTACGCATGAGATGGTGATGGCTTCAAAAAACTGATTTTGCCAGGCCTTGGGCCGGTTTGTCTATTCATGTGCCTCAGAATGTCCATTCTCTTTTCAATGTGGCTATCAAAATTGTGGTTGGAAATGGAGAAAATACCATGTTTTGGAGTGATAGGTGGCTGCAAGGTAAAACAGTAGCAGAGCTGGCCCCTAATCTCTTTGCCTTGATCTCCAAGATGGGTGGCTGACATAGTGGCGCGGGCTTTGGAAAACAAAAAATGGGTGGCTGACATACATGGAGGACTATCTGTTCAGGTCCTTTATGAGTACTTGACCATTTGGTCTTTGGTTGACGAGGTGGTTCTGCTACAAGATGTACAAGACCAGCATGTTTGGAAGCTAACCGCTGATGGCATGTATACTTGTAAATCTACCTATGAAGCTTATTTCCTGGGATCGATCAAGTTTGCTCCTTGGAAACGCATTTGGAAGAGTTGGGCTCCTCTTTGCTGTAAGTTCTTCCTCTGGTTGGCCGTCAATAATAGATGTTGGACAGCCGACAGGCTTGCGAAGCGCGGACTGCAGCACCCCGCGGCCTGTCCCCTTTGTGATCAAAGTGAAGAATCCATCCAACACATTTTGATCTCTTGTGTCTTTTCCCGCCAAATGTGGACAGTTCTGTTCTTGAAGCTAGGGATCTCTGGTATAGTGCCTCAACCTTCAACCGATCGTTTTTTTGAGGTGGTGGAGCCAATCTACAAAATACCGGCCAAAGGACGTGTGGAAAGGGCTCAACTCCTTGGTTATCTTAGTGGCTTGGGAGATTTGGAAGCATCGCAATGACTGTTTTCAATGGCACTAGTCCTAATGTTGAGACGGTCTTGCGGGTGGTTGAGAATGAGGGTAACCTTTGGTGTTTAGCGGGGGCGTCTGCCCTCCAAAAGTTTCTTAGTGGTTCAGCAAACCTAGGCACCTAATTGGCCGGGGTTGGCCGGGGTATGGGTGTGTAGGAGGGATTTGGTATCTCCTACTTTGTATTTTTTTCCTTCATTTTTCTTCCCCTTAATGAAATGAAATGCAATTCACTTGCGTTTTTGAGAAAAAAAAGAAAAAAAATTACATTGACACAATGATATTATGTAACATAGATTATATTTTTCTTTCTCTTTTTGAGTAGTGTCCGTGTTCTTCTCCGCCGCCATGCTGATACCAACTGATACCAATATGGTACCAGATGTATGATATCTGGTACCTGTGACAGCTGGTACCCGATACTTGTGATACCTGGCACCTGGTACCTGTGATACCTGGTACGTGGTGCCTGATACTTGTGACACCTGGTACTTGATATCTGTGATACCTGACACCTGATACCTGGTACCTGATACTTGTGATACCTAGCACCTAGTACTTGTGATGCCTAGTACCCCGTACCTTGATACCTGGTACCTATGGTACAACATGGTGTACGCTAATTAATCACACATTAAAATTGTCCTGTGACTTTACTTTTCCACGGTATCTCGTGGGCTAGCTACCCTCTTATGACGGAAGCCAAACATGTAAATCATTTTTATTATTAAGATACATTCACGGGAACACGTATGTACGTGCTCTGTCGCATACACATCAAGAAGCAAATCTGAACCGAGCAAGACTTGACGATCTCTTGCATATCCAACGGTCACCGATCGATCAGTACTTGAAGAGATCGGAGCTTAGGTATCTGTCGGCGCCGCTTGGGAGCATGGTGACGATCATCTTCCCCTTGTTCTCCTCTTTCGCCGCAAGCTGTGTCATCCACGAATATTCATAAAATCGATCCACAAGTAGTACACAGATAGGCATGGACGCATGGTCCACATGAACAGTTTTATTTACTCCATATCTGTTTCAAGTTATTTATTGTCTTAGCTTTGTATGAAGTCAAATATTTCTAACTTTGACTTTTATTTTCTAGAATTTATATAGTTTATCATCATAATATTCATATTTTTGAACTTACCATAAGAAATACTTTCATACTAGTATATAGCTCACATGTTGTTCAACTATATGAATTTTTAGAAATTAATTGCTAAACTTTGGAACACATGATTTAGTACAAAACTAAAACGACAAATAATTTAGAACAGGGGAGTGTTGATCATATTATTACAAATAATATAAGGTATGTATTGGTAAGTAAAATTAGGAGTGTAACGTTGATTGGGAGCATCCTTCATTAGGGGAAATAAGAAACATCATCGTTGGTGCAAACTCTAGCTGGTATATGTAATAAAAGAGAAGTAAAAAGGAACAGAGTTGATCGGGAGCATTTACCTCCAATGAAACATGTAGAGAAGTAACTTCACACATTGGAGACCATATAGTAAAAAAAAGAGAAGTAACTTCACACATATAGAGAAGTAACTTCACACATTGGAGACCATGCCGACATAATAAAAGACAAGTAAAAAAGAACAGAGTTGATCGGGAGCATTTACCTCCAAGCAAACAGCTATATTTGCGCCAGCAGAAATACCAACAAGCAACCCCTCCTCCCTGGCCAGCATCCTCGCTTTTGTTATGGCATCCTCACTATATATTGTCTTCACTTCATAGGTAATAATAGGTTTATGTGCCTTCAAAATTTCTGTTTCAAAACCCACCCCTATGCCCTGGATCCTGTGCTTGCTGGCTTTGCCACCTAAACAGAGCCAAATTAAACTGCTACTTAGTTGTGGTGATTTTGTATTAGGGTAAATGCCATTTATTTATATATTACTAGAAAGGGGAGAGAAAAAAATATGTTATCTATGCGTACATAGAATTACCTGACAGTACGGGGCTTTCCGCAGGTTCCACGGCGACTATCCTTATAGATTGGTTTTTCTCCTTTAGGTACTTTCCTACTCCTGCTAATGTGCCCCCTGAACCGACAGACGTCACAAAAATATCCACTTTGCCTGCTGTATCTTTCCAAATTTCAGGTCCTGTTTCCAAAAGAGAGATATAACCATCAGTTTGCGGTTGTTTTGTTGTTTGTGTTATATATATATATCTTATTACTATCGAATTTGTGTTGTAATATTTTTATAATCCAATCATAAATTTTTTTTAGGCCAGTCGTTGCCGACGTATTTTTTATAAGAAGAAGGTGTCTTATTTTAGGAGAAATGGGACTAAGCCTTACAATACACAATTAATTAGAAAAACTAAGCAAAAAACCACAACTACAACATACTGTGAATAAAAGGAGTAGGTTTTCGAAGGGAATACCTGTCCACTTATAATGTGCCTCTACGTTTGCTTCATTGACCATCTGATCAAGATTATAAGAATTTTTTATACTTTTTTTAAGTTCCTCCACCTTTTTCTCCATATTCCTATATGGACCTTCTGCATAAAGTTGAAAAGAGAAGTCCATACGATCAATGCAACCAAAAACATGCTTAACTTTAGCTGGTATATGTAAGAAATGTTTTAAGCTTTTCGTACTCCTACAAAGGAAATATCCAAATGTTTGTAAGAGCTATCTTATCGGTTAATTGATACAACCTTAGAGCAAGTTTAATACACAATAAGCCAACTATAAGGTTATGTGGAGGAGAAAGAATTTAAAAGCTCTCATGCAAGAGCAAGCTATTCACATACTTCAAGATGAAACATTAAATGCATAGGTGAGAGACAGAGAGAAAAGAAAAAGATATTGATAAACTTATAGCTTATCTATTATACATGTTAACTTTAATATGAGCTATAAGCTCATAGTTAACTCTACTATTAAACTTGGTGAGAATAGAGGGTAAAATCAATGTGTAATGATTCGTCATTAAGATCAAGCTATTTGTTAGGTGCTTTAAATGGTCATGTCTAGATCTTTGCGCAAGACTGCGTAGCTATACCATCGATCTGAGAGACCGATCTTTCTTGTCTAGTATGGGATGTGTATTATATTAATATATATTTGACCATTCACATCCTCATTAATCTCCAACTATCCTTGTTCATGAATCATAAGAGATTAGTGCAAGCCACTGATAATGGATTATGGCTTCAAAGCTAAATCTCAAAAATTGACTTATAAAACCGTTAGACACTAAGGATTGGTGTTTTGCCATTTTGTAGTAGTATCAGTGTCTGCTTACAACAAACGATCCACGAGGAGAGGTGGTGATGATGGTACTGTACCCATCAATCCCACAGATTCTGCCGATTTGAATATCAACTTAGTTGTTGCAAGAGTCCTACAGTTGATAACTGTATGTTTGTTGAGGTGTTTGCTTTAGAATCTTATGTTGTTTTTCTACTTGTTTTACTTGCTTGAATCTTATATTGTTTGTTGAGGTGTGTGTGGACTGTATTTGATGTAGTCATACAAGGTGGGATGCTTAAATAAGTGAACAATTTAATGTTTATATAGATCAGATTTCTAATTAAAAAATATTAGTTTGTTTAAGGCATATATTGTGTTTAGTATGTATCTCTTTTTATCTCCTTAATCTCCCGTAGAAGAGATGGTTGCAACCATCCTTTGACAGTTTGGGAATGATGCTGCAAGTATCTGGAATGAAAGGAATTTCAACCCCCACTTGCTAGGCATATAGTAAAGCTCGACATATATAGATAATCAGCTAGAAGGATAGTTGTGGGTCAACTCATTTCAGTTTTTGTCATTTATTTTAGGGTTTGTTTTGGTAATTAGATAAATAATGATATTTTGTAATACATGCAGTGAATACATTTGAACTTTGATCATCGATCAATATCTCTGGGAAAATATTTCGATTTAACTTTTGAAAATGGTATGGCTAGGTTTAAACTAAAATATTTATAGAGATTTGTAAACACCCTTGTTGATCCAATGTCAACATTTACGTGCCATGCTTTTTAAACTCCCCAAAATCTTTATAAACATGGGATTAATTAGGTGTAAATACCGGTGCTAGGTAAAGACCTCCTAAGCAGGTCCTGTTGCATTGATTAAATTTGTCTTTAGTAGTTCTAAAATATTATGACTTTGCTATATTTTTTATAGATTTTATACTAGTAATTAACAATTAAAACAATGTCTTGGTGACTAAATTACTCTCTAAAATATCATTTATTTGTGGCTAGAGGTAGTAGTTGTTGTTGCTTTTAAGAAATGGAGCAACCTCGAAAGGATCACACCACCATTATCTATATCTATATTATTCTAAAAAGAATGTAATGGTGGTGGTGGTTAATCTACCATCTTCACAAACTCTATTTAATTTGTTTTACTAACTACTCCTTTTATATTACAAATAGTCATATATATTGGTTCAACATTATTTCATCTTTAAAATACAAGTTCATCATGCAAAGACATCTATAGGGATGAATTGTTCTAAAAACCTTACAATCAATTGTTCCAAATAATGCTAGGTCATGTATAATTCATATCTATCCATAACAAAGCACATGTATTTATCTAGTAAAAGATAATAATATGATCTAGAAAAGTTTTGATGTAGCTAAGGCACAGGCAGAAAGGTACCAACCAGCCGTAGTGATCGTCATACTGCAAGCATGTATAAGTACGTATTTAACACTTACCAGTTATTCTTACTTCGGCGCCCAAATACTTTATTAACTTCTGCTTATCAGGTGGATAGCTATTAGGGATTACAGCAATAAATTTGTAACCTTTCTGAATAGCAACAGCGGCCAAACCAATCCCAAGGTTACCACTTGTTGCCTCGATTAGTGTATCTCCGGGTGAAATCGAGCCCCTCTTTTCAGCATCTTCTATCATACTGCAGAGCAAATATAGAAAAAAAGGGTCTGAATGTACAACAAACATCCGAAGTCCACGCATACAAATTTCTTATATGGTACTTAAAGATGCACTGTACTAGCCCGAGCAGCTAGTGAAAATGTACCGTGCAAATCACATATACAGAGGAGACTTAGAAAGTACCGTTAGATAAAAAATGGATATATGAGATTTGTCCACGACATCAAAAGTAAAACTTTTATTCCAAATCTCATACATCTATTTTACGATCTAACGGCTGTTTTCAGCTGGTTTCTACTATATATGTAGTTTACACTACATATATATTTTCCAGAGGAATTGTATATTATTTCAACAAGGTGTCGTATAACATTGATGTGACCATGCAAACTATTAATACAACCGTTGCTCATATCAAGATCATTTGACCAAGTTTTAGATTCTAATTCGGCCACCTGCTACCGTGTTGATTTTAAACGGCTGCCAAGTGTACATACGTGCTCCATTTTGGGTCTATGAGTATTTGATAGAAAGATCTTGGAATTCTCTTTCCAACAGATCTGGCCTCATCATCAAATTTCATCCCAGTCATCCACAATCACAGAAACAATGTATTGCATCACCAAGAATGGGTTTATGGGCTTGTAACTTCATCTGGGACCAGGCCCAAGTGGGACCCATGTGGGGTGCGCCCCAACCAGGTGGAGCACGACCCTAAAGACCCCTTGGTCGTCCTCCCACCTCCTTAAATAGATAGGTCCCTTTAGGGTTTCTTGGGTTTTGTTTAGATTAAAGTTTAGCTCCGCTACTTTGTCGTGTAATCCGTGATTGGTTAGATCACCGGTTTGCTCATTACGGAACCCCAACTTTTCATTTGTATTCAATTTATATTTGCAATTTAGATTGATTTATCTTGTTCTTGCTCGTTTCTTTGATTTGCTTGTGGGGATAAGGTTGATCTGCACCGGCAAGATCAACAACCCACGGAGAGGTGTATCAATCGTTAAGGCACAACACAACAACGTCTCGTATGGGTGTAGTCAGGTCGTCAACATTTCTCCCAAATCGTAGTTATCTTCAATTCACCGAAAGATCAGGTCAATCATAGCCGTGAGTGTCTCGAGTGGAGCTCAGGGTTTATCAAACATGGTGTCTACCCCATCCGTTTAGAAATGCATACATTCCTACAAATAGACACAAATATAAACATTTCTAAGGTGTTGTTTTACCCTTTCACCCCTCAATAACTGTCACTACTTTGAGATGTTATTCATAAGAAAGGACTTGTGAAAATCATTGTTTTTTAAGAAAAGTGCCAATGAAAAACGATTCTTGCTGGTTGTTCTCTTAAGAAAAGGAGTACAAAATTTGTTTTTTAATTGCAGTTTCTTAAGAGAACCTTCATATAGAAATGGGAGCAATACTATTTCATAAAAAAAAATCATCACTCCTTCATACGAAGTTACATCGCTACTACAAAACTCCTCCACTTCTCCTCTATGGCCACCGGTGTGGAGGTGGGGGCCGCTGGATATCTAGCCGACGTGGAGGTTGGGGGCCGATGGATCTTCTTCAACTGCTCCCTGCTGGCCCACTCCCACCCACCACATCCGCCTCCTCCTACCTACTTCTGCAGTACGTCTCCTTGGCCTCGTCATTGTCTTCACCTGCTGCTGTTGCCGCCGCCGTGCCCATTACCACTCGTCGCCAAACGAGAAATCTATAGAGTACGAGTGCAGTAGTGCATGCAGCCAAGGGACAGGGGAGGGAAGAGCAAGGCAAGGCGGCGGTCGGCTGAGCGGCTAGGAACGACTCTGGTGTCCTTTTCGGCGTCAATTCTTTATTTTATCTTAATTGTTGTTCGTACAGGAATCCTTCTTGTTTGATTTGGTGATTTGAGGATTGTGAGATGTGAGATTTGGATTTGGGGCAACCAGGAGAACCTCGATGCGTCAGCTCAAATCGAGACTTCTTTTTTTGTCTCGCGTGTACCTCATAGGTGCCGCTTATTATAGTTAAGAACATGCACCTATAATCTTTACATGTGTCGGTTCTAAAACCGGCATCTATAATCTCTTGCATAGATGCCGATAAATTGGTGCTGACTGAGAAACCAACACCTATTGCCAGTTCTCAATTGACACCTATGGTTGTTCTTGCAGCAGTGCATGAAGCCAAATTTTATATGCATGTTACAGCTCTTGATGAGACCTACAAGTTTTAGTTAAAAGTTTTTATTTTGATTTGAGATAGATGAGAGGCCAAAAGTATTTGTTACAATCTCTGAGCTATTTCAGAAATACTTGGTGGACAGCAGATCGATGTGCTACTGTCCTCTGACTTAGCTTTTCCTAAGTCAGAGAGGATCTAGTTCCTGCAGCGAATGGATCAAATCAATTGGTACGGTAGATTTTCTACAGTAGAAAATAGTCAACATTTTAACAACATTTCGCAACAACAGTAATTTTCTGCAGTTGTCCGCAGTTTCTATCTCGCATAGCTTTGCTTTTGTAAGTCAGAGGTGCAAATGCTTTTAAGTCTATGTACTTTGGTTAAAGGTGATAAAAAAATCTTACTTAACTCTTCCGAACTATATATATGTTTTGCTGGAGCACTTAACCCCTTATTCTATTTTACAGGTCACTTTATATCATGATCTATTGAAAACAATTCAGTTTACTCGTCGTGATATTTCTCTTTTTGTTATCTGTCATATTTTTGCACTAAAATTGATAGAATTAAATAGATGTATAACAACTTATCTCTCAACATTTTTAAATATTTTATCATTATTTACATATGGGAAGCAACTAAGATTGATTTAAAACAAATTAAGTTCAAGTAAGCAATCATATAAAATGATTTTTTTCAAAAACTTTGATAATGGTGTCATCCATTGTTTAAAAAAGAGTCGTCTTAGAACATGACTTGAAAAAAAAATACTGTTAAGCAATAAACTGAACCATTTTTAAAAATTTAAGGGTAAGATGAGCCAAAAATAGTTTAGTCTATTAAGTGACCCAATGAAATAGATCAATGGAGTAGAATGTATCTTTGTTAAATATATAGATACTGAAATATTAATATGCAATTTCCTGATAGTTTAATCTAAAAGTGTTGGATATATTCACAAACCCAAGGGCAGTCCTGTCTTTGACTGAACAAAGAGGTTGGTATGTTTCCATCTTCCCGACCAAACGAACTCCCGCAGCCCTTCTGCTAGCATTAATCTTCTTCATTTCTATCAGTGGTGTCCATCCTATCAGCTGAATAAAGATAAAATATAGATAAATAAAATACATCTACATATGCAGGGCAAACATAGAATACATCTTTTATTTTTTGACACATGCATATACGTGGGAAAGTATATATGACTAATGATAATGGCAGGGATTCTACATCTCACCTACTTTCATTATAGATTTTACATATTACCCCCTTGAACTCCTTAATATTACATAACAACTAAATCTAAGTGAATAGGCAATATAGAATTAAATTAAGTTGGGTATTCCCTAAAGAAAAAGGTTGATAGCTTATACATTTCATGGAAAATATATTATTGCTTATTTTAGGCAATATTATGAAATTCTCCTTTTATCTATCTGTAGCAAAGCACAAACATTTAGCTAGTATATGGTGAAAACCACATCTTAAGTGAAAATTTGAAAACTTTTTTACAGAAGTACTAACAAAATCTCAAAAAATAATCGCATATATGTAGGTAATACGTGAATAAACAACCCTACAAAGTTGAATGAACAAACTCAGCTTCATCAATGAGATATAAAATTAAAAAATCACAGAGGAAGAACATTGTTCCTGTTTTTTTGTCCTTTTCTCCTACATATGTTTCTCAATTTGAATATCTCAAACAACGATATAAAATTTGCCAAATTTTTTTAAAAAAAATCTCACAAATAGCCAACCATGCAAAGTTCCAAAGATAAACTCAACTTTACTTTTGAGATTCAAAAATGAGAAACATAGGAGAAAATAAAGCTAAGTGTTATTCATCTGTGATTTGTTGATTTTATATCTCATTAGCAAAGTTGAGTTTATTCATTTAACTTTGTAGGATTGTTTATTTACAAATTACCTACTTGTTTGAATTTTTTGAAACTTCTATAAAAAGGTTTCCATGTTTGCACCATATATACTTTTCCCTAGGATATATGCAATTGACTAAATTGCATTAGCGGTATACAAACTTTAGGGCCTATTTTGGGGAGCTTCTACCTCTTTTATTTTTTGACACATGCATATACGTGGGAAAGTATATATGACTAATGATAATGGCAGGGATTCTACATCTCACCTACTTTCATTATAGATTTTACATATTACCCCCTTGAACTCCTTAATATTACATAACAACTAAATCTAAGTGAATAGGCAATATAGAATTAAATTAAGTTGGGTATTCCCTAAAGAAAAAGGTTGATAGCTTATACATTTCATGGAAAATATATTATTGCTTATTTTAGGCAATATTATGAAATTCTCCTTTTATCTATCTGTAGCAAAGCACAAACATTTAGCTAGTATATGGTGAAAACCACATCTTAAGTGAAAATTTGAAAACTTTTTTACAGAAGTACTAACAAAATCTCAAAAAATAATCGCATATATGTAGGTAATACGTGAATAAACAACCCTACAAAGTTGAATGAACAAACTCAGCTTCATCAATGAGATATAAAATTAAAAAATCACAGAGGAAGAACATTGTTCCTGTTTTTTTGTCCTTTTCTCCTATATATGTTTCTCAATTTGAATATCTCAAACAACGATATAAAATTTGCCAAATTTTTTTAAAAAAAATCTCACAAATAGCCAACCATGCAAAGTTCCAAAGATAAACTCAACTTTACTTTTGAGATTCAAAAATGAGAAACATAGGAGAAAATAAAGCTAAGTGTTATTCATCTGTGATTTGTTGATTTTATATCTCATTAGCAAAGTTGAGTTTATTCATTTAACTTTGTAGGATTGTTTATTTACAAATTACCTACTTGTTTGAATTTTTTGAAACTTCTATAAAAAGGTTTCCATGTTTGCACCATATATACTTTTCCCTAGGATATATGCAATTGACTAAATTGCATTAGCGGTATACAAACTTTAGGGCCTATTTTGGGGAGCTTCTACCTGCTGCAACTTCTTCCAGAATCAGAAGCTCTCTCAAACAGTTTAGCTTTTGGTCCAGATTCTAAGAAGCTGTAATTGTAGAATCCAGAAAATGAACTAGAAGTCAGAAGCTGGAAAACCCAGCTTTTCCAGATTCTCAGAAGCTGGTTATCAACTAGCTACTTCTCAGAATTTTAAGCTCCTCCAACAGACCTTACTGTATGAACTTGTAAAATGCTTATTTTGGTACATGAACTAGTCTAATGTGTATGAAACAAGGCCAAAAGAATGTGTCATAGTCAATTTTATTAAGTTAGACACCTACTCCCTCCGTCCCATAAAAATTGCATTTCTAGCTCCAAGGCTTTGTCCCACAAAAATTGTATTTCTAGCCATGTGGGGCATAACCAATTGATTCATCTATATAAGTTTCCTTCCATCCCACGTAATTTAGGCTGCTAATGCTTGTAATTTTTATTAAGTATGCTAATTATATGGGTTACTTCTCTCAAACTTCATTTTAATCATTTGTATATATGGAATGTGTGCATGCAGTGGGTTCATTAAATAAGGTTATTGTGGTCATTTTTCAATCCTACTATTTTGTTCTAAATTAGCTAGAAATACAATTTTTATGGAACGGAGGTAGTATTAGAATATGCGACGTGTGTACCCATGAGGTGGACATGAGACATGCTATCTTTGTAAACTAGATTTGTGCTTTAATATTGTTTGTTTCACCCTTTGCATCATTAGTCGGTTTTTTATATCTTTCTCCATGCAATTTTTAGGCCTTATTATACCTTTTACTGAATAATTGTATATGTATGTATTGTTCTTCTCACATATGTGTTTATGTAGCATTGTAATTAGTACTTAAATCAGCAAGATTAACCTTTTATTGTTTTATTTTGCCTTGGTTCGTACGCAACTGACAAATTCATGTACCAAACTAAGCATTTTACATGTTTATGTACTAGATTACATTCACCTGATAAGTCCGTGCACCGTCGATGCAATTTACTCTACGCAATTGGTTTGGGATAGCATGCGATGGAAAAAGGTTGCTTGCCTATATTACAGAAATATTAGAAGTTGAAAATTTACAGGCATTTTCGTCACCTACTTGGTGGCCCCATAATGGTCATCAACGGTGTCAAACATTTTGAAACGGAGGGAGTAATAATCTTCAACTTTGATAGGTATAGGGCAAGTGTTAAAATACATCCTAACTTGCAATTTCGTGTGTATAAGTAATCTGTCAGTATAATCGCTAACTCATGCTTCGTTTCAAAAGAAAGAAAATAAAGGAGGAAGGAAGAATATTGTCCTGACTTGTACGCTACAGTAATACAATTACCTAACCGATATAGTATGTCAATGCACATGGACATGCAAATTAAATGCATCTGCAAATTGCTGTGTAGACTGAGACTCTGGGAGGAGCTAATGACTTTTCGGTTACAAGAAACGTTGCTAGACTTGTTCCAATAACATCTTCATATGATGATTGATACCAGCGACTTCCTTTCTAAAAAGGATTTTTAGTAGCAGCATGTAATTTAATTTGTTTTGAGACTGTGAGAAAGTGCATGTACAAACTACAGGCCTTTATTCTCTTAATTTATATGTGTGATAGGGATGCTTCCATGTAGGCGTGGGTACGTATGAGTACGGTATGTGTGTGAAAGTACTGGCGTGCTATGTTACCTGGATACGAAGATACCGGGATACGGCATTTTTCAAAATATATGGATACAGATATACGCCTATATATATACTCTATAATAAATAATGAAAAAGTCAATTAACTCTTATCAAGAAAATTGCAAAAGTGATTGAAGCCCAAAATAATGAACATGCCGACTGGCAACCTACCAATAATTCAGAGATAACTAAAACAACAATGCATCAAGCTTAGAATTGTAAAGCTTTGCCCAGCCCAGCAATACTGCAGGAGTATTGGATCTCCAAAAGACACTATGGCTTTCTTGTACTATTCGGTGCCCAAAATCACAGGAATGATGTTCTCGCCCAACATCAAGATCCTGGATGCATTAGCACTCTTGAGCTTCCAATTTCATAATCTACGGGATCGATTTCTGAAATAATATGGCATTTTTTTTGTTCTCAAAACAGGAAAGGAGAAGAAAAACATAGCAAAATGGAGCGTGTGGTCTGAATTCTGAAGCAAATCTCTTTGCAGTACAGCAAAGGAGAGCTGCACCAAGACATTAGAAGGTCATATTAGCACATTCCTCCCTTACATCTGCAAAGAGATCAGAGCTCATGTATCTTTCACCACCACTCGGGAACATCGTAACAATCATCTTACCCTTGTTCTCCTCTCTAGCTGCAATCTGGTAAAATTCTTCAACAAGTCAGGTATCACGAAACGCAACGCAAGCAGGATTTTATGACTTGGTAAGATCATCGGTTTTTACCTTGATGCAAGCAGCTACATTTGCACCAGAAGATATGCCAACAAGAAGCCCCTCTTCCTTTGCAAGCCTTCTTGCCATTGCCATGGATTCCTCTGAGCTTACGGTCACAACTTCATCGATGATGGACCTGTCCAAAGTTTTCGGTATGAAACCTGGCCCAGTGCCTTGAATCTTGTGTGATCCTGGTGAACCACCTGAATACAATCAAGAAACAGTATTTTTACGCACATCGGAAAAGTAGGAAAACAGAATTCCGAGTATGCTGAATGGTCACATTTGGAGACTTGTCTTACAAAAAATAAATTTTACAAACTTCAGTGAATACAATCATTATGTTTGGAAAACTGGAACAGTCCCTACACAGAGAGAGCACTGGATTACCTGAAATTACAGCACTTTCTGAAGGTTCCACGCACACTATATTTATAGATGGATTTTTGATCTTCAGGTACCTTCCTACACCTGACAATGTGCCTCCTGTTCCAGCTGCGGTTACAAAGAAATCAACTTTGCCGGCTGTGTCCTTCCAAATTTCAGGTCCTGACATTTTCAGAAGATGAAAATGAAGCACCACCTCGATAGACAATAGATGATAAAAAAACATTTATGATTTCTGAAACATTGTAGTGTCGATTTCCATGAATAAATAAATAAATACCAGTCCATTTGAAATGTGCCTCTGGATTTGCTGGGTTGGTTGCTTGATTAAAACAATGATAATTAGGCCTGATCTTCATGAGATCTTCCACTTTGTCCATCGCACCCTTGTACCCACCTGCAGGATCTGCAGCAAATGACAACATAGATTATTTAACACTTGTCAGAGAACACTGAAGATGTAAGAGAAAGAGTACTACTAGTAATTAGTTTAGCTATATAGGAGTATATGTAACAATATAAGCACAAGAAATGGCATAAAATTTATTCCATTCAAACTGAAAATATTTGTCAGAGTTAAAAAACTAATTGAGGCATTGTCTTTAAGTGCTTGTTGATGGTTTTTAATCTCTAACCATTCCTAGGAGCAGAGATCCTGGTTGTCACCTGTTAATATCAGTTCAGCACCCAAAAACCTCAATAGCATCTGCTTGTCAGGTGAATATCTAGCGGGCATAACAGCAATAAACCTGTAGCCTTTCTGAATAGCAACCAATACCAAACCGATACCAAGATTGCCACTGGTTGGTTCAATCAGTGTCGTAACACCGGGAGTAATGAGGCCTTTCTCCTCTGCATCTTCAATCATACTGCAGACCCAAACAAAAAAAAAGAATTTGCAAATGCCAGAGCTCAGGTTGACCACATGGTTTACATAGCTATCTATTGTGTGCTGAGATGATAGTAAACAGTTTCCTCTGGAAAAAAAAATGATTTTATCTAAGAGAAAAAAAAAAACAACATATATAACTGAACAAATGTAGTGCGTAAATCTGCATTAGCTCACCCGAGAGCAGTTCTGTCCTTGACCGAGAACAGGGGTTGGTATGTTTCCATCTTCCCGATCAAACGAGTTTGGATGCCTTCTTTCTTGGGGATGTTCTTCATCTCAATCAGTGGCGTCCAGCCTATCAGCTGAACAACAAGATTAATTACAACGCTTTTATTTTTTTTAACTCGAGCTAGGGTAATCTTGAACGAAATCTTCACTCATAGCAAGTTTAATAGGAGAGCCAACTAATAGCCATAAATTCATATTAGAGTAAACATGTATAATGTATAATAGATTAGTTATAGGTTTTGTTCTATTGTTTTTCTCCTTTTTTTTTTTCTCGCTGTGAATTTAATTTATTTATCTTGAAGCAAGTGTAAAGTTGTCTCTTGGGTGAGAGCAAATGCTCCATATATGTTTATGGGTAATTTTATCATCTTTAAATGTACCTGGAGGTACTATATTTTATATAGTGTAAAATTTGGTGAGCAATTTTACCATCCAACTTTTGATATCTCGATGTACCACATTTTGCACACAAAATAGTACTTCAAGGTACCAAAAAATTTAGCATAAAATTTAGGTACATTAATGAACTTTCTTAAGAACTGTAAAATTTCTCTATATTTATAGTTCCCTTATATAGCTAACTATTAAACCTACTCTAAATGGATTCCAAATCCTGAATAGTACACCCCAAAAGACTGAACTAACTTGAATACTCGCTCTGAATTATATTATAAGTTGCTTTGCCTTTTTTTTTTACCCTAATTTCTTTAGGTTTGACTAAGTCTTTAGAGAAATTTAGCAACATCTATAACACCAAATTAATTTTATTAAATATAACATTTAACATATTTTAATAATATGTTTGTTTTGTATAGGAAATATTGATATCCTTTTTATAAACCCTGTAAAACAAAAAAGAATATAAAAAAATCAAAGCAACTTAAGATATAAAACGAAGGGAGTAGCAAACAACTCTTTCGAATTCTAAACCAGAGAAGAGGGATTGATTTTACCTGGGCGATGTTGGAGGCGATGGTCTCCTCCCCCACGGCGGAGGAGAGCAGAGACGGGATACCCGTCCTCCCCTCCTCCACCACCTCAGCCGCCATTGCTGCTACCTCTCTTGCAGTTCCAGAGCAGCATGGATAAGAATAAGATCGGTGGCTTCCAATCTTTATTCTTCCATGTTTGAAACGTTGCCTTTATATTAATGGCCCAGCTCTGATCGTTTTTTGTCGCTACCTCGCTGACTCTTTTGTGGCCGGGCCGGCCGGCCGAACGTTTAGATTTTATCTTTGTCCTCTACTTTACCAAATTCTAATCATTTTTAGTTTTGTACTAGTGTGTGAGAGATGGGCTAAAAAAAATAAATAAATTTTGAGCATTTTGCATCGAATGACAAATGCTAATTCAGCAATCGGTTTTCAGGCTCTGAACTGGGATGAAGAACAAGGCTCCACGGGACGAGGAATCCAGATCACACTTGACTGCAGTGTCGTCTCGACGTAGTAAGTCAGCAATCGTTTTTCACCTTTCAGAAATTCCCAGCGTTTCATCAGAGTTTTCAGTCACGTAACTGCTGCTGAATATATCTTGATCTCTCGCAGGCGCTCATACCTCATGCCTGAAGACGAGTGTCAGTGAGGTGGTACTCCAATGTTGTAGTGGTAGAGAGCATATTTGTTCATTCGGTTCAGAAATCTGCATTGGATGTTGTGATTTTGTGCTGATATATGTTTCTCATGATCTTTAACTGGATGGCAGACATAGTCAAACTTAAGATAACACAGTGTGATAAGAAATAATTACAGTGTGATAAATGGCATGACTGCATGACAATAGCTGCAGAGCATAATACGATGATGCATGTCTACAAGTTCTAGGCAATAGCCCCAAGACGGTTAATTATGCTTTTTTAAGGACACGGTTAATTATGCTTGGGCGGTATATAAGTTGCCTAGGGCACACTGGGCAAAAGGTTGAGCACGATTGCTATACACAAGAACACATAGAAGCTTAAGTAGCTCCAGACTTATTTGCGCAAGCACTTGACCACTTGTAAACTATGATATGGATTGGAATCCTAACAACCAGGTTAAAACACTCACATCATTAGTCCGTACGCTGGTGGGCTGATAGATCAGTCCTAGTGGAAATAAGGTCTATTTGGAAGCCTAACATTCTGACAGGAAGCAGCTGATGAGAATTTTGAAAAGCTATGATTTCCGATTTATATTTTGGTTCAACTTTTATGATTCTACAACTATAAATTTTCAGAATCTAGATTAAAATCTGGATATTTTTTCTTTGAGAGCTGTAGATTTTAGGAGTAGCCTACTAAGCTCCTCAAACAGGGTCTTAATCAAGCAGAAAATGTTGCAAATGTACGGAGTACTCCTACCTTAGGTCCTTTTTAGTACTACATCGATCCATCCTAAAATGTACTCCCTCCGTTTTAAAATGTTTGACACCATTAATTTTTTAGCACATGTTTGACCGTTCGTCTTATTCAAAAACTTTTGTGAGATATGTAAAATTATATGCCTACATAGAAATATATTTAACAATGAATCAAATGATAGGAAAAGAATTAATAATTACTTGAATTTTTTGAATAAGACGAACAGTCAAACATGTGATAAAAAGTCAACGGCATCAAACATTTCGAAACGGAGGGAATACATGATTTGCCTACCTGTCGAATGTTATCATGCATTTCAACCTATGACCTGCAATTTGAAAAAAAGGAAGGTAAGGCTTATAATCTGTGGAATGCTGTCATGCATTTCAACCTATGACCTGCAAATTTCCTTACAAAAGAAAATGGTAAGGCATACTCAGGTGACTGTAATGACCATATTTAGTCATTTAGGTTCAAGATCCGACCTGGTTCACCAAGGGGAGTGCATAACGTTCCCATTCTGTCGACCATTTAGAAGACGACCCAGTATTCAAGGCACCAACCTTGAGGGATTTCAAGTCATCGCATTCTTCCGGAAACCCCTTAAAGAGCATCTGCATGGATTTGCGATTGCAACAATTAAAATCTAGACACAGCACTTTCAACAAGTATTTAAAAAAAAGATATGAACATAAAATATGGAAATAAATAATTAAAAGTAATCATCACCATAAGTTCATCGGCAAGCTCAGAAGATGTTGAAAAAAGAAGTCCATTATTATTTATTTTTACAAGCTCATCAATGCTGCACATACGAAAAAAATGAGGAGATACTTTTAATTCAAACGACATGAAGGTCAAAGCCAAAACGTAACAAATCAAACATATGGGAAACATGGATTACCAGGAGAATGAAGCAGCACAAACTGGTAATCCACAACCGAACATATCAACCACCTAAAAGCAAAATTGTCGAGTTACATGCAACAGATAAAAAATGCCTATTTTTTCTACAGAGTCTGCTTATGAGTTATACCTTCATAGGTAGGTCTAGCCCTGAAGAGGATGTATGCAATGATACACCTAGATCAGCCGATCCTGTAATTATTCAAAGAATCAGCATTTATGCTACAACATGGAATTCTTTTGGCAATCAACTAGTTTACCAAGCAAAAGAGGGTAGTCCTCTGATGCAAGCCACATAGTCCGGAAGGCAACACGCCTCAGTTTCAATCTCTTTATTTGCTCCTCATACTTCATCCTATCAGGTCCTTTGCCTTCAAAATTGATATTCATGGATGTCATAACAATACTCAAAAACTGGTTACTGGAGCTAATTAGCAGAATAAACAAACCAGTGATAATGAATAGCAGTCTTGGGTAGACAAATTGCTTCCCGTTCTTGATATCAGTCCAAAGCTTTCCCTCGTCCATTGAATCATCTTCTCCTAAAGTTGCAGCAACACGTCTATCGTACATAAGTGCTGCTTCCAGAAGTAAGCTGAAATCTTCATCTGGTGTCCTGAAATATGTGGCAAAGGAAAAGATTCTTAATTTTACTTTCATTTTAACCACATGTGCTGAGTATAAAAAATGATACAATTAGGATCACCCAGATCAAGAGAACAGACCAGCTTGTGCTGCTGACAACAAGAGCTGGTCTATTAGGCTTCAAGAAAATTTCACCATCGATCCAACTTGTAAATACAGTAGTGTTCCTGTCTTCCACTTCTTTCTCTGTGTTGTAAGAGCAAACAGTAGAAACTACATCAAAGTGAAATTTGCTTACAGCAATCAAATATTTAGAGTGGTTGGAGAACATACCAACAGAAATGCAATCGTCATTGCCCATAGCACTACAAATGGAATTCCCCAACCTGCTAAACAACTATTTCATCTAATGGTCAAATAGGCAGTACAGCAAAGATGAGGAAATAAATGAAAACAGATGCTCACCTCATGTTTCTCTGTCAATGAAGCAGGATGGAAAAATTCAGGAGATTGATCGTAAAGAACTGTTGCGCTGAAATCCAACCAGTTAAGTTAGTATAAACTGTAGATAGCAACTTCAAAAATAAAAGTAGTTGCGTGCTAACACAACAGCCTTAAACATGAAAAGTGGCTGAAAGTTTGATCTTACTTGATTCCCCATTTTTGATCAAGCTCGTGTTTCATTGCTTTTGTAACACAAAAGGCACCATCAGCCATCCGTCCAAAATGCTTCTCGAACCTAGAATGCAAAGAACATGCCACTATATTAACACACACAATCAGTATGCTACATCTAGCAGATAAACAAACAGGACAAGGAATTACCAGAAGTAGATTTTAACAATGATATGGCTTCTGCCATGAGACAACCCAAGCAGTGTATATCCAAAGTTATGCCAGTCCACAATAAACTTAGCACCTCTTAGCCAGCTAGCCAGTTTTACAGCAGCCAATGTTGGAACAGAGGGTGGATTCTGTTGGACAGAAGATGATCAAATGAAAGAATCAGTTCCATGCTAGTGTGTGACACTATAAGTCAAATGTGAGGTTTTCCAATTAACAAATAAATTGTAAGTACTCCCTCCTTCCCTAAATGTTTGACGCCGCTGACTTTTTTAAACATGTTTGACCGTTCGTCTTATTCAAAAACTTTTGTGAAATGTGTAAAACTATATGTATACATAAAAGTATATTTAACAATAAATCAAATGATAGGAAAAGAATTAATAATTACTTAAATTTTTCGAATAAGACGAACAGTCAAACATTTTTTAAAAAGTCAACGGCGTCAAACATTTTGGGATGGAGGGAGTATCAAATAGAAGGATTTCTAGGTAATAAAAGTCTATGTCAGTTAGTAAGGCCAAAAGATACTATACAAAATGACAAAACTTCGCCTAAGTAAAGGCTGCACTTATCATAGCTGAAATTTTGAATTGAAAATGGTGTAATGAATAGGTACTGTATAAGTATAAGTCTGCAGCATGACTTGCTAATTAAGCTGTGCAATACTATGGTAAGACCATGGATTTACTAGCGTGATTGAAAATGATGAATTATAGAAGAATTCCGCACTATTGACTGATAGTAATTGCAGAAAACTATAAATTGTCCATGTAATTCTGAACCATGCATGCGAATAAAGAAGCTCAATGCAATTTTGTGAAAACTGACCTGAACAATGAAGATATCAGGGCAAGGAATCTTGAAACAAAGGTACCAAATCAATATGATAAACTGGATGGCAGCTTTAAGTAGCAGTGTCAGGGCACCGGATATCTTTGATATTCCTGTTAACTGCACTGATTTCTAGAAGGTACAATTCGTAAGTTAATAGTACGCAAAATTAGAGAACAGCGTAATGCTTTCAAACAATCAGTACCATTTCGTGGATGTGAATTGATGGATTTTCTCTCAATAATAGATGTGGGTCACTTCCTGCTCATTTACCCAAAGCAGAACATAGGTCAAATTTCAACAAAAGACGCAACAGAAGGTCGAAAGTTGTTGGAAACTCAGCCTGTATGATGTGCACTAAGTGGAAGGTATAAATAACTTCGAGTTACAATGCTGGAGTAAAAATCCAAAAGTACAATGAAACTGCGAAAAGAATAATACCTCCATTTGCAACAATGTCCACTTCCATACCAGCCTGTCAAGAAAAATAAAGAATGACTAATTAACTAAAACATGGAGACATATGCACATAGAGTTGGTTCTTCCCAACACAGAGCATGTCCCAATATCCCAAATTTTTTGGCCACTTGAAGAAAATATATATGCTTAGTAAATGCAAGGCAATTTTCTTCTCTTAGACTAATATTAGCACATGTGTAATCACACTTTCAGGGAGAAAAGAAAGACACATTTTTAAGGGAGAACTAAAATTTGAGGGCATTAATCAAAGTGAAGCTATGTCCGCTCACGCTTCCAGGGGGTGCAAATGATCACCACTGCCTTAGTTACTTCATCTGTGCAATCGCACAACTGACACACACCACATCTCCTTTCTCTACTATAGTCATTACCATGCTATGTCACCGAGGACCATATGCCACTCTAGAGAAGTGATGAATTAGGTGCAAAATTCATGAAGGAATATTAACTATCACAGCACAATCGAAATACACCTACAGCTAGCTGGAGGGACTAAGCTTTCCCAATCAAATCAAAACAAAACTAATATGAGATGATGGGTTCGGGAAGGGGACCAATACCTGGTTGGCAAGGGAGAGAGAGTGATACTGCATGCGCGGGCTGCGCCCAATGTCTCCCAGAACTACCACTGCCGCTCGCTTCCTCCTCCCTGCCTCCAGTGCCACGGCCATTGCCTACTAGCCTTCCGACTTTGGAAATTTCAGATTCAACCGCCACAAAGAAGTGAGGTTCCTGAAAAGGTATTTAATTTAGCTAGATATTAGCTCTAAACATCCTGGAAGGGAGGAGTGGATGAAAATGGACAACGGTTCTCTTGGTTATTTTTCTGTTTACCGCATTTATGCTCAATTAGAGAATACGTCTGTACTATTTTACACCAATACAACAATGTTCTGTTGACGGAACAAGAATGTAGGGATGCAATATATGCTAGTGAGTTTATACTCATGTAAATTAATTCGTTGTTTCGCATACTCTTTGAACGCAACTGGAGATTCATTAGTTTGTACGAATCATTGGCAACCAAAACTCGGATAGCATCGGTATTGTGTATTCCACAGTTCAACAAGTAGCAAAGGGGACTAGTCCTAGTCATCAGCAATCGCTTAGGAACATACATGAATTTCATTGTCCTAAAGTCAAGTCAGGTTGTTCTGACATTGATCTGGAATGGGCAAAATCGAGCGGAAGAGGGGCGAGTTTCTAGGGTTGGGGTGGGTGGGCATACCTGCTCCGCCGCCGCACTTCGGGTGCGTGGGGGAGAACGGCGCCGCCTGCTTCCCCACCCGTGCGCTGGATCCGATCGCCGTGCGAGGGGAGGGGGATACAGGGGGGGACGCCGGACGACGGGACGATTCCTCCGGCTGCCTCCGACGGGCGACGGCTCGTCTTCTTGCTCCTCCCCGAGGAGTCCAACCACCGCGACTCTCGTCCTTGTTTGGCAGGCCAGAATTCCGGCCCATTCATTGTAAGTGGGCTGGGATTTTAACTAAAGGAAATCCCGTCCTATATAGGGAAAAGTACACCAAAGGTCGCTCAACTTGTCATCGAGTTACAAAATCGTCCCCCAACCGCAAAACCAGATACCGAAGGTCCCTCAACTAACAAAACCGTTTGCTTGAGGTCCTTAGGTGGTTTTGAACCCAGTCTTGTCTGACGTGGCAGCTGAGTCAGCGTGGGACCCACGTGGGCCCCACATGTCATACTATCCACGTCATCTCCTATCTCTTCCCTTTCTTCTCTTTTCTCCTCTCCAGCGGGTAGGCGACGCCGCGACGGGGCCGAGACGGGCGGCGGCACGAAGCTGAGCAGGGGGTGGGCGACGGCATCTCGTACTCCGGCGACGCCGCGGCCGCCTTCGAGGAGAGCGGCGCGACGAGGAGACGGCGCCTCCGTCGCCCCCATCGCCGTCTAAAACAAAACTAATATGAGATGATGGGTTCGGGAAGGGACCAATACCTGGTTGGCAAGGGAGAGAGAGTGATACTGCATGCGCGGGCTGCGCCCAATGTCTCCCAGAACTACCACTGCCGCTCGCTTCCTCCTCCCTGCCTCCAGTGCCACGGCCATTGCCTACTAGCCTTCCGACTTTGGAAATTTCAGATTCAACCGCCACAAAGAAGTGAGGTTCCTGAAAAGGTATTTAATTTAGCTAGATATTAGCTCTAAACATCTCTGGAAGGGAGGAGTGGATGAAAATGGACAACGGTTCTCTTGGTTATTTTTCTGTTTACCGCATTTAGGCTCAATTAGAGAATACGTCTGTACTATTTTACACCAATACAACAATGTTCTGTTGACGGAAACAAGAATGTAGGGATGCAATATATGCTAGTGAGTTTATACTCATGTAAATTAATTCGTTGTTTCGCATACTCTTTGAACGCACTGGAGATTCATTAGTTTGTACGAATCATTGGCAACCAAAACTCGGATAGCATCGGTATTGTGTATTCCACAGTTCAACAAGTAGCAAAGGGGACTAGTCCTAGTCATCAGCAATCGCTTAGGAACATACATGAATTTCATTGTCCTAAAGTCAAGTCAGGTTGTTCTGACATTGATCTGGAATGGGCAAAATCGAGCGGAAGAGGGGCGAGTTTCTAGGGTTGGGGTGGGTGGGCATACCTGCTCCGCCGCCGCACTTCGGGTGCGTGGGGAGAACGGCGCCGCCTGCTTCCCCACCCGTGCGCTGGATCCGATCGCCGTGCGAGGGAGGGGGGTACAGGGGGGGACGCCCGGACGACGGGACGATTCCTCCGGCTGCCTCCGACGGGCGACGGCCGTCTTCTTGCTCCTCCCGAGGAGTCCAACCACCGCGACTCTCGTCCTTGTTTGGCAGGCCAGAATTCCGGCCCATTCATTGTAAGTGGGCTGGGATTTTAACTAAAGGAAATCCCGCTCTATATATGCACGTGACGGGCTGGGATTGAGGCCATTCAGAAATGGCCTTTGCTGTATTTTTACTTTTTAGTCAACATGGATGTCTGGCGTCCTGGCGATATCATCAGAACTTTGTCGCATTCTTTGCACTGTAACTCCCTGACGAACACACCTTCCATCCATGGGATCGGAAGTACTTGGGATTTGGAACAGACGAACGCTGGCAGCAGTCTGACCTTGGGGCAACGGGTTGCACAGCAGATAACTGTGCAGAATCTCATGTAATCGTGGCTATGTGACGGGCTGTGATCGCCAGAGTTTTTAATCACGCATATTGTATTGTTTCCGCAACCGCTAGCATTAGATGCGGCAGCCAGTTGTCTGGCCGGCTACCCAACGCTTCAAGCCAAAGACGGTGACCTGAACCTCCCTCGGCGATCGATCGATGCAGCCGGAAGATGGCAGGAAATACGACGACGAGACGCATCTCGTGCCCGCGTCAATTGGATGCCGGAACGCGTGTTCGCGACCAGCTGGGTCTCTCCAAGTCCACGGGAACCATCGGGGCTAGCTCTCGCTCGAGTCACGAGTCCAGACTCGATCATCCAACCGAGTATGGAATAGTAGGTAGCAGAGCTGTTTGGCCTCACGAATCGCGTCACGTTCGTGGGCTCTCAGGTTTTTGGTAAGACGGGACAAACGTTCCGTAAGACACACATCTAGGTACACAGTACTTCCTCCATATTTAATGTACGACGCCGTTGACTTTTATCCAACGTTTAACCATTCATCTATTAAAAAAATTATGTACTTATCATTTATTTTATTGTAACTTGATTCATCATCAAATTTCTTTAAACATGACCTAAATATTCTCATATTGCAACAAAAATTTTGAATAAACAAATGGTCAAACGTTGGTCAAAAAGTCAACGGCGTCATACATTAAAATACGGAGGAAGTACTACGTACGTAGCGTCGTCACACGCAGCACGGCTCCTATTTATGTACTCCCTCCGTCCCAAAAAAAAAAAGCAAAACCGCGGGT